>CAAKHB010007802.1:323966-354845 GCA_901007665.1 Aeoliscus strigatus
GAATTTTTTCAAAAAAAAAAAAAAAAAAAAAAAAAAGAACATGAATGAAAAGAAAAAAACCCAAACAGATTTAGCAAGTGCTTGTTCATGATTACAATAAAGAAAACAGTATTTTGGACTCCGTCTGTTCCCAAAGCTGCTCTCCCTCCCCTCATAGTCAAATCCATCACTGCAAACGCTAGAAAACTGTACATCACACCGTCTATTCTAGTCGACAGGGCGACTCTCGCCTTCATCAAACTCAGTCAGGCTCCTCATTCCTCATCATTCATCTGAGGTCAAGCTGAATCCAGTTTGATGAGGAAGAGGAGCCGCCACCCTGTGAAGGTTCTGCTGTCTGTCGCCTGACTGAGTTCCCCGATCCAACAGAACCGCCACCAAAGAAAGCTTTTTAAAAACATCCAAACCTACAGTTGGTTTCTTTGTAAATAACATCCGTAACTCAGTGAGCCAACATCAAGACTTTAACGGGTGGAAACCTGTGACAGGCCGTGTCGGGAGCCACGTGAGCAACAACACGTTGGACAGGAAGCTCCACTTCACGCTGCACAAAGAGCCGCCACCACCGGCTCTGAGGCGATTTCTTTTAGCAGTACTGAATGATAGTTTTGACATGACTGCGAGCCCACTCCCTCTGGTTTTATATACAGTATGTCCATGTCTATAACGGGACTATTATAAAGTACACTTATGACTCTCTTTACACTTTTCTGACATAAAACCACCACAGAGCTCGGTTACAAGAAAACATACGTTTAGAGACACTCAATCCTCCCGCCTGTTCAAATAAACATCTACACTACATCACCATCATATAAAACACTGACGGATTTTTCGCCCGGGGCTGCACAGGAAGTGAAAACCAAATGACAGATAAATGACAGATAAAAATGAGCCGTGAAGCGGGACGAGCTCTGGTCAAATGCAGCCGAGGAGTCACGGTGCAGAGGACAACAAGCGGGAGAAAGATCGGTAAAGATCGAAAGGTCGGCACTGAATCCTTTTTTTTTTTTTTTGCTGTGGTGACTTCATCTAGAAAAGTTGACAAACGTCAGTTTGAGTCAAGGTAGATGCAAAAAAAAAAAAAAAAAAAAATCTATACAGGATAAAAATATAACGGTCCAATTAAGATTTTTTTTTTAAATCCACCTCAATTCATGCACTCACACATTCTTTAAAAAAAAAAAAAAAAAAAGCTTGTGGAGGTTGACGACCCTCCAGTTAGAGCCCTAAGCCAACAAGAAAGGACATGCAGCTCGAGACAAGTTGGAGAGCACCCCCCACCACCACTCGATACACATCACCTGTGACCAGACAGCGAGTCCCTTACAGTAAGAGTGAAGGCAGCTGATAACACAAACACACACTGGACACAGGAACACACAGGTGTATTGTACACACACTCCTCTCGTAAACACACAGCATCCACTGGAGCAAAGCTGCGACTGGGCTGCGACTGTACACATGCAATGACAGCTCAGCCAGGAGCTGCTGGTGTTGGCGGTGCGCAGGTCCACATGTGGGGTGTGGGTGTGTGTGTGTGGGGGGGGGTGTATCCATCATGCATGATGAGTTTGCTTTGGATTCAAGTTGAACACATCAGTGTCTCCTAACAGACAGAGGGGACGGTGAGACAAGGGCGGACGGTGGGATGGAGACGTGTTTTTTTCCCCAGGACGAGAATAAAGACAAGAGAGGGGAGGGTCAAAGCTGAGACAGACAGGTGGAATACAGGGGAAGATAAATGGTCCGATATCTGCTAATGTCAGTTTTAGTGGGAACCTGGAGATCGAAAACATTCTAATCAATTTAAAAGGCTTGAGTGTTTCTGAGTCACGGATTACACACCTGAATAAAAACAAAGCCCATCGGAATAACCAACTAACAATTACATATCAGGCAATTAACGTTCTGTGCAAAGAGTTTTTTTTGTCTTTTTGTATGTATGCAAAAACCATGTTTTTCAGAGTGAACAGGGGGCTTGTGATTGGGGTGGGGTCTGTACAGTACTGTTTACCAAACATGTCAAACCCCCCCAATGATTCATGTAAGACAGGAAGAGAAGAGGCGACGCCATGGCCATTTCCTCAGCGTGGTGGACGTGTCTCTGATGACATCATCATGACAGGGTTTGGTTGATTTGCCTCATTGCTCATGAGCAGCACTGGTGCCTCGAATCGGACCTGTTTTACGCAGCTGAGAGGTGGAGAAGAAGGAGAGACGTCAACCGCCGTGTTCAGCTGCGAGGGGACCAAAAGCAAGGCACGTGCAATTAAAAAAAAAAGGATCAAATAAAACGGAAGTGACAGCAGAGGGGGGAAACAAACAGCACAGAGTGAAGTGTTAAACGCGTGGATGAGCTGGAAGAGAAACAACGAATGTGAGTTGACAGACAGCTGGTGGAGAGAAAACGTGTCAAACATGATTCTGTTCTTCACTTCGTTTGTCTTCTACAATGCGGAGCGAAGGCAGTTGGATCATCATGGTGAGAAAATACCGTCATCATTGACGCTTGAACAAAACATCCCGTCATTTGTCATATGTTTCCGTGACAACCAGCTGACCGGCTCCTTCTGGTGGCTGATCTTAGGATGTGTGTGATGCTGCTCAGCCACGACAGGTGCTGTCAAGTTGACTGTGACGTATCTATGTGTTTAGCTAGCATCATGTTAGCTGAGCGTCGGAAGAACAGAGCCATGAGATGAAAACGGATGGAAAGAAAGGATGTCAGTGGACAAAGAGGCGGCAGGCAGACGACAGCGTGAAGACAAAGGCAAAGAATGATCCATGCACCACCGCCCCGCCTCCTCTCCGGTAAACTTACTCAGCCTGCCTCTAGAGTTTGACCTACAGCGACGGGCTTCTACTCTTCTGTCGCCGAGGTGCCTCGCACATCTCCCTTCTGACGCATCTGATGTGAGAATCCAGGAGTTAAGAGTTAAACCATGTATGTGTGAGAGTGTGTGTCGTCTCCAGGAGGCTGCTCAGGACAAAACAGTCATTTGTACCGCCATCTTTCCTCTGCAGAAAAACAATCACACTGACTCATAAAACGTGCATCCGAGTTACACTGCTGCTTCTGGAAACGAATGTCATCGACAACAGCAGGAACAGAAAGTTGGTTTACAGTCACATGACTCAGAAAGAAAGACGTGATGCTGACAGAAAGAAGAGCTCTTACACTGGCACAAGCTGACGGGTTAAGAGACGACAATCAGTTTTCGTTAGTAGGTGATGGTATGGAGCTAATGACTGGTGGCTGAGTCACTTTACTTTAGTCAACAATCATGTATGTTAACAGTACAGTTGTGTACTGGCGTTACTCACAAGTTGCAATCTCTCACAAACGCTACCAGACGAGGTGGTACATTTTAGCTGTGACACGTGTAACTTTGTGCACAAAGGTTTTATTTGTACAGCGGTGGGCTCACAAAGTTGATTTGATTTGATGTTAACTCTTCAGGATAATAATATCACTTCCTGCCCTTCAAGCTGCAGTGCAGCAAACATGTTTGAGTGCAGTTCGTTACCTCCTCGAGCTCCTTCTGGGTCTCCTCCTCCATCCGCCTGATGTCCTCCATGGTCAAACCGACCCATTTGTCCACCCAGCAGAACAGCTGGCGGTGGAAGTTGGTGAAAATACGCTTTTCTTGCTGCGGAAGGGAGAAGAAAGGGAGAGAAGTTCATGATGACTGACGACTGATTAAGGTGGAAAGAAAGGTGAGCTGGTCCTTTAAGAATTACAATTACACATTAGCAACAGTCAAGCAAAGAAAAAAGGAAATAATGTTTTACCCTGTGAATGAAACTTTCCACTTTGGTTTGCAGACCCCACCATCTGAACTTGACGGTGACCAGTTTGTACGCACACATGTAGGGACAGTCTGTCTTCAGCTCGTTCTGGAGGAAACGGAGCGTTTACGTGACGTGACACGCGGCAGGCTAACCTGCAGGTCTTCATTTAACTCATGCTTCGTCTGACTGCCAGTTTATTCATGTTACAGTCATCAGAAACTGTCCCGTTCCCACTGCTGACTTTGAATATTTCAGTTGGCGTTAACACGGACCATCACAGAGGACAGATGTGGATGTGTGTTACCTTCCATTCAGGGCCAAGAGGTCCTCTGCCTGTCTTGGCAGAGTGGAAAAGTGCAGGATCTTCTTCTGGCTTATAGTCCTACGAAAGGAACGTGGAAATATTGAGAGGATGAATGAGTCTGTTTGCTACATCTGAGGTGGACACCGTGTTGGATCCTGTACATCATTACCAGCTTCAACACTCTGAACTATAACTGAACCGTCATATCATCATCATCATTTAGAGTCCGCAGATGAAAGCACAGTGCTGCTCAGAGTTCGGACTGCAGTACTGAGGAATGAGCAAACCCCAAGTCACCCAGCTCCTGAAGCTTTAGGCTCAATGTGTGTTTTAATCCATCAGATCTGTTGGGAAAGAGGAGTGAGTACCTGGAGCAGATGGACACTCACACTAAGCCGGAGACTCTACACTGATCCACTTAAGTCATTAATGTGCTGAAGCTCGTAGAAACACTGCAGCTCTGGGAAAACGGTGACCCCCTGCTGCCCCCCCGACCCGGGATGACAATGGCTTAAAGCCTTCTTTTTAAAAATAACATGACAGTTCAGGTGACTTCCTCCAGATGGGGTTTCATGCTCAAAGAATCAGATGTTAACTGTCCCCAGTTATCTGCTGATAATCCAGAGCGATGTGTTTCATGTGGCTTAGACCGACCAAATCCGTATATTACGTCCAGCTTAGTTTTAATTTCTGAATTAGAAATCTGACAGTGTCTTTTAACGACAGGCGATCAGCTGCTGTGACAGCAGTCAGGGTGATTTTACTCACAATTTCAACTGGACAGCTACAGAATGCTGCACAGACAGACACACCTCCACCCCAGACAGTCGCATCACTCAGCAGATTCATGACAATACAAAACTCACCCCCGGTGCCACCTCCTCTTTGTTTGCAATATCTATGGGAACCACCTCCACGGTTCTCCACGTCTGTTCGTCCAGGTCGTGAACCTGACAGACACATCACATCTGCTCAGAACGCCAAATGATGCACAACGAAATCAGTAGCAGAGACTGAGGACAAAGAACCAGGCAACTAGTCGGTGAGTTAAGGTGGTTTAACTTTGTGAGTTCAGACCACAGTAAGCGAGTACTGAACAAACACCACTTGTGTGTACTTACATTTTCTATTGTTCCCATGTCAGGTTTGTGCCACGTCTCGATCTTAATCATGAAGTCATCCTTCATGTACTCGTTCTGAAAAGCAGGAGACACACAAACCCACTTCATCCGGAGGATATTTCCTATTTGTGCCGTGTGTGTGAGTGACGTGTTAGTACACAGAGAGCAGATGATACTTGTTGAGTGAATATCGAGTGGTGCACCTGATCTCTGTGACTAAGAGATCCTCATGAATGGACAGTTAGTAGAGGTGTGCTTATTCCAGAGAGCTTAAGCCAATTAACCAATAAGACGTTTAGAAAAAAAAACACTGGCAATAGTCCATCGCTCAACTCAGGCCTATTTTTAGTCCTAACAGCAGTAGTTAGTGTGTGAGTTAGGTCACAGCTGAGAAGATGGCACAGCATGCCTGATGGGGTCAATGTTTGTCTCTGGTTGTTGGAGAATCAAATGAAGAAAATCCAAAAGGCACACTCACCGTCACGACTGCAGCCGAAGGAGGGGAAGGAAAAAGAAAAATGATCAGTCAGATAAGAATTACATTTTAACTTCACCGCCTCCGTTTGTGCCAGAGAACTGATCTGAACTTTATTCTTTACTGTCTTAAACTATGAATCCTCATTAGAATGGAAACACATGATGGACGTGTTAATGGTCATTCCACAGCGTTGACTGTGGCGCAAGAATCAGGTTGTCATGGTGACAGGTAAGAAACAAGAAGTGTACAAATGTGGCGATCGTCTCCTTTCCTTGTATTATACTTGATAGAACATGGAACAGATCAAAGATAGTTGTGCAACAAGTGAAAAAAGACCAAGATGTACTTTATGTAATTTAAACAGCAGACAAATCCTGGTTGCCATGGTGACATCTTTGGACTCTCGATTGAATGAAAGAAATTAACTTTACCCTAAATTATACACTTACATCACACCGGTGGAGCCATGATTCCATTCAGATATGCAGTGAACACCAGTTCATTGGTAAAGAAGGTACTTACTGGTGCGACAGTACGGGTAGGCGTTCCAAGCCTTTTCATGAAAAACTAAAGCTCCTTCTGGTGCAATCATCTTCACGTATCCTGGGACTTTACTGTGGCCAGAGGGAAAGATATCAGTCAGTCTCTGCATCTTCACGTTTCAGCTTTTTTTTTTTACAGGAACGGTCATCTGATCTCAGTTCAGCTGAGATAAGACAAATTCAATTCAAAGACCCACTCGTGGAATATTGAGAGGAAGGACAGGATCAGAGATGTTCCAGCTCCTTATTTTATGACATTACAGAACAGACAGGCTTGTGTCAAGAGAAGAAGACTGGAACCTTAATGTTTGTTTGCCCTTTGAAGAATGTGAAGTAACAAAAGAAAATGAAATGGAACACTTGTGTGTATTTGGATATACTGACATTTAAAATGATCAGTCACAAAGAAAACAAGTCACGACCAAACAACTGACTTCCACTGCACACGCTGTCATTTTGAACTATGGGCTGCTGTAAATCAATATCCTTTTGTGATTTTACAACATGCTGTAAGTAAATATGTCAAAGGAAACAGATTTTTCTCTATGGATTTCGCCTAACTTGTGAACGTATTACTCCCTTACAGACTAACCTCTTTAGGTGGTAGATTTTATGTGTGTATTGTCCCTTCTCGCCATCCTTCTCGTAGGGTTCATTCTTCAGCACCTCAATCCCTTCTCCTCCTCCTGTCTCATTCTTGCTGGCCTCAGCTACAGAGTACAGCTGCCCCACTTGATACTAGGAGAAACACAAACAGTCAGTAGAGAGAGCCCCAATGTGAGCGAGGATAAAATGTGATCATCCTGAGCTCATTTGCAGGAATGGGATAAATCAAGATTTTACAGCTTTAACAATGCAATAACACTTATAGCCACAAGGGACTAAACAAGTGTCACCCCAAAGTAATATGTGCCTGTTACAAGTTTTTGATTTCTTGATATTGTCCTCTGTTTTTAATGTTTACTCAAGAATATGATCATTTGATTATTGTGCTCGTCTAAACAATCTCTGCAGAAGCTTGTGCTTTAATTCATATTGTCTTAGCCAGATGCAGAAGCTTCCATGCTACAATGCTACTTTTACCCAGATTTTCAGCCACATCTGCTGGTTTGTCTCTTTGTCCATTAATAGGATAACAGTAAATCTGTCTGCCAAATGTAACTCCCAATTGTCTATATTGGCCTGGGACGAGTGTCTCTGGTTCATTATAGAACATCGTCATACCGTCTTCTTTATAACATGACACAATGCAGAAAAAAACCCAACAGATCCGTGAGTTGCATTCATTCTGCAGCAAAAAAAAAAATCCTAAATAATTTTAGACCACAGAAGAAATATTTTTGCCAGACCACCACGCCACTAACTTTCAGCCAAATGAAAGACTGATCAAAAAGTATTTATGAGAGTGGCACAAAAAAATAGACAAAAAAAGTGACGTGGTGGAGCCTATAACAGACCAGTTCTCCTGTGTGTCACACCAGTAACAGGCATCTCAAACAAAGGCCATTGTCTTTTACTGGGCCCCAGACTAAAGCCTGAGTGGAAACATAAATATATGCCTGTTTAACACACTGCACAAAATGTTCTATCATAAGTCACATGTAAAGATTGGATCAAAATAATTGACGTGATAATTCATGCAACATTAAAGAAGATATGCAGGTAAAGACACTCACCTCTTCCACAGAGATGGGCAATACTACACGGCTGAGAGCAGGAAATGAAGAGAGAAACATTTTATACATTAGTAAATCATTCATAAAAACTGATGAGAAATATAATGGTGTGATGTTTAAATATTTAACATATTAAACACTGTGGGCACAAGTCAGCATGTACCAGGATGCACAGATACTACCAGCGAAACACAAGTATTTTAGGCTTGTATACAATACACCTTAGTAACTTCAAAGAGACCAGTTGACCAAAAAAGTACACAAACACTAAAATATAGGATACTTAGCGCAACAAGAGAAACTAATGTCTCAAATTTAATTTAATCTGACGTGTTTCTGGACCAAGAAAGAAAACATTCAATGTTGTTAACATTTTTTCCAGGACAATCAATAGTTTGTTCATAAAGAACATTCTAAAAGCACACAACAAAGAATGGGTTGCTGTCTATGGAATACTGGTAAGCTTGAACACTGCAGTGACGCCAGCATGGATCCAGTTCTTCAGCTCACAGATAGGCATGTTAATGATTAATCAGTAAGTGATTAAACGCTGTTAAGACATTGATCGCATGGTGTTAAATTTGGCCATGTCCACTGCTGAAAACACGTGAGTGAGGGGAAAGACCTGCAGAATACTTTGACCACATGGAGAATCAGAAGTACCCTCCAGTGCTGAACAGTCACAGTTAAACCCATAGACCACAGAGCTTATGCAGCTTTGTGAAACATTCAGGACACTCAAACCAAACTGTTTGGATAGCTGTTCATATAGACTTTGGATCATTGAATTCAATTTTGATGCTGGGAGTGAAATACAGATATGTGATTACGTTATGTCATATATTAAAATAAAATATTCAGTTGCAGTACAGATGTTGTAGACACTTATAGTCAAGATGTTCAGACACAACAGAGAGCTGAAATGATGTTCACATTTACAATTTGTGCTGCTGGTTAACGTTACATGTTAATGGGCCCGATTCTGTCCACATTTGTCAGCAAATCACATATACTGATGGCAGAAATGTCTTACTTTTTTAAAGTGTAGCCTGCATTGACAAAATAGGTCAAAAAACAAACTATTTATTACACAGATCAGACTGAAAACGCACATGGATCATGTGAACAAAACATTCTATCTCCAAATAAAGCTTTTGAATTACCATTCTGTCATACAAATGCCAGAAAGTGTGAGGAACACAAAGGAAGAACCTAATACAACATACAGGTAAAGATGCTGTATGACATAGATGCTATCCAGATGTTTATTATACAAGAGAAGAAAGGAGGAGAATGCAATACTGACTTAAATACATAGATAATCACCAAGAGAAAATCACAAATTGATATTTCTCATCAAAATACTGAATGAATACATAGACAACAATCATAAACTACAATTAGCTTTATAATCCAGACAGTAATACAAAGCTTCAGACGAGGACAGATGTTCTATGTACAGACGATTGACAGTATAATATGGTAAACTAGGTGTCTGCAAAAAGTCAATTAACCTTAATGGGTCACCATTAAGTCGCCATACCCTCTGTGCAAAGATCTTGTAATCTTTTTGGATTACAGGATAGTGAATGTTCTGCTTCACAATGAAACTCCATCTACAGGGCAACTAATACATGTTAATCTATATGGAGAGACACATTCATGGGGGATTTCCTGGTTAAACCGAATAAACGTGGTGTGGAAGTCTCTCGTGTTTTCATTTTATTCGAGACGTGTTACATCCGTGTTTCGCATGAAATGCCAAACCTGAGTGAACCGACTTTGCACTAAAGCCGACTGGACATGTTGCTTAACCTGACGTTCAGCTAACCAACCCATAGCGAAGACAGGTAACTGGCGTTCTGGACACAGCTTAAAGGTTAGCTAGCACACTAAAAACTCGGTTTACTGGTGGGAAAGTGTAGGAAAACGACCACGTACAGGCCCAATACGACAGATTTGTAGCTGGCAGTATGATGACTGGCAACCGAATGTACCAGTCATAACTTAACAATTCACATTAGACGTGTGCATTGTTGATGAACTCCCATGCTAACAGCTAGCCGGCTGCAGTAGCTAACTTAGCATGCTAGCATTACTGGTAAATCCGACGGAATCTTAATCTGTCACTCAAAGCTTAACATAACGGCACTTTAAAGCTCCAAAAGGCTGTTAACCAGCTATCCCATTAGCTACAGACAGCATTGTCAACCTCCGAAGTGATTTTAACTAACTGAGCGTGCAGTCTGTGTGTAATCTTTTATGTAACTCACGTTCATTAAGACGCTAATCATCCCCTCTGCTGCTACATCTCAGAAGCTAACGGTAGCTTGTACTAGCAACGCCTAAAAAAGACCGGTGCGTCCCGTTATCCACGTCCCGAAACACGCAGTGAAAAGCTGCCTTTTCGATGGCTACGGTGTTCTGGAATCCGGTGAACGCCTGCCATATGCGTAACTGACATGATTAATGCTAGGTAACAAGCAATCGGACAGGTAGGAATGTGCCTAAAGACATTTTTTAAAAAAGAGTCCAGACTCACTATTCCTTGATGAGCACCATCTTCGTCACCCGGGCTGCGCATGCGCAATGGGAGCCGACACCAGCCAGAGTTATCAACAAGTTCGGCCCGCCCTCCTGGGACAACGTGATTGGCTGAAAAATCCACCCCATCGTGACTTCTAATATGAGATCCATATTTATTGTCAGTGAATCTCTGGTCTGCTGCAGTATTTAACAACACACTATGTTACTGTGACAAAGATTGGTGCATAGTAAAAAAAAAAAAAAGGAAGGAATCTCACTGGGATGAACCAAGTATTTCCGATTCTGATGATATTTGTATCCTTTTAAAACTGTATGGCGATTCAGTGCTACACCTCTTAAGCCCACGAGACTTCCTACAGACACAAAGGGTCAAAGTTGAAGTCATAAAGGTCACACTGTGTTTTAATCCCTCTAAAGGTCAAGCTCCTTCGACTCCCTGGTCTACAGAACATGAAATGTTTTGTAATTCATTAACCTGATTTTTTCTGGATGTGCAAACATATTGTTTGGAAAATTGAAAAGTGCATGTTCTGTACCTTAAGTAAACTGCCATACATGGGTATTTTGATGTTTTATGTTTTTAAAAAAAGTAATTGAAACACTGAAAAACACTGGTTTATTATTATAAAATGTATTGTAATGACTGGAAAAACACAGTTCACTTAACAAAATAGATGACAGCAATCGACAATTCAACATTACATTAGGCAATAATTAATAAACAATTAATCCATTATGATAATGGCTTAGATAAGATAATCGATGCACACAATTGAGCGAGTGTTCGGACAGACAGAAAACTAGAGCCCAACCGATATTTGATTTATAGCGGATGCAGAAAATGACATTTGAGAGTAAACATTTCCAATCCACCAACTCTTTTATGTTAAGCACAAAAATGACTGATGATGCATGTGATGCAATGTCCCAATGTAAAGTATCATATGTATATCATATATATACATATGACTGACATGAATATGGGAGCAGCATTTAATGTGTCACAGCTGAAAAATAACAATGCATATAAAACAGATCACATATTTAATGTATAAAACACTGATTTCATGTTCATCCACCAGCATATTCCAATAGGTCTTATAGGAAACAGATGAGATGAGCTGACTGGTCCATCGGTCGGGCTCCACATCAAACCTTTTCTCTGCTGAGAGGCATCGAGTCAATCGTCTGTCAGTCAAATTTTATTTTCAGTGTACATGGAGGCACCAAGGCGCACACACTCTAGTCACTCATGAAAACATGGTTGCATCTGAAGCCTCCTCTTTCTGAGTCATCTTCTCCCTCCGGCTCGCCCCAGAAAGAAGGCACAGTCATCACATTCAAAACATTAGTGTAACATTTCTTTATACAAAAAAGCACTGACATGTAAAATAAAATCCCCTGTTTGTATGAAACAGTACATCTTCTCTCAGCAGGTTTTCCTAAAATGTGGTTTGCTGACAAATGGACAGTTTCTGTCAGAGTATTGAAAAAGGAAACAACAAACTCAACATTTAGATGATGGAAAAAAATGTCCCACCGATAGAAACTTGTAGCCGTTTCCAGGCGGAAGTCTAACACCTCCTTTCGTCTTTTGATTGGGGGGAGGAGGAGGTTTAGCCTCCAGATGTTGGTGACCATTCGGCTGCTCAGCAGCATTTTCATTCTCAGATCCCTCTGAGAGTTTGCCCTCATGTCTTGGGGAGAGATTCAGCAAACCCAAAACGTCTTTCTGAACTGTGCTCATTTTTTTATTCCCGCCTCGGAGTAAACTGGCGGGGCAGGGCACGTCATGTTTCTGGGCGGCACTGACCCGGAAGGTTTTGAGGTTGTGAATCGCCTGGACTTTGTGATCCTCTGTGAGTTCGGGGGTGTTTGCGGGGCTGGATGAAGCTGAGATGGATCCTGTGGAGGAGTAGGAGAGCGCCGGCGATGGGGCGCTGCCAGCCGGAGAATGGGATGGCGAGATGTGGGCACTGTACGGCGAGGTAGGGTATTTCAGTTTGAGTTGAGCCTGCACATCTGCAGGCAAAGGTGAACTCTGATCGTTGACGGAGCGAGATAAGGACGGAGAAGAATGTGCTGGGCTGTTGTAGCCTGAGCTGACTTTCTGTAGGGAAGAGGAGCGGGACGGCGGTTTAGGCCGAGTCAGTGAAGGTGTTGAACCAGAGACAGAAAGCGCTGACAGATGACTGCGGATGGACAGAGGTGAGGAACAAGCTTTCAGACTGGCTCTACTGGGCGGTCGGCTAAAAGCACTGGTCTCCGAGGGCTGAAACCCTCGCGCCCCTCCGGTGGGAGTCAGGTTCGACGTTGCTGGAGTAGAGAGCGATGACTTCCTCACGTGTGCCTCCTCTCTCCCCTCACCTGCCCTCTGCGTCTGCCCTCTGATGTTCGCCTTCTGCAGGCTCTCCACCGCCTGCATGTGGCTCTGCGTCTCTGCCAGGATCTTCTGGGCCAGTTCCTGGGGATCCAGTTGGCCTGCGGGTCCCATCCTCTCCTCCTGGGACTTCACCGTGCTGTCTGTCTCCGTGCTCGACTGGTCAGACTCAGAGCTGCTGACCTTCCCTTTGCTCGACCTGTGGGGAGATGATCTGGGGAAAACAATCACAATTCTGTCACTTTTTCATTAACCCTTTCAGGAGAAAACATCCAACAGCTAGGAGAAGGAGAAAATGTTGATCGGTTCCTCAAAGTTCCCACCAGCCATGTTGCTGTCATGTGGTGTAATGACAGCAACTTGGCTGTGAAGTGCAACTTGTCAACTTAAAAAACACAGATAAACATGTTCTCCTTCTCCTAGCTCTTCTTCACACCAGGTAGGGAAACCAAGTGCATCGTCTCAGCTCTCAGGAAGCGTGCAAACAGTATGTACTAACACAAATGTATCGGCAACGATACCGTTGGTGTTAAAACGGTTCAGTTCTACAGTTTTACGTGGCTCTATTCAACTCTACTCGACTGACTTGTTTAAGACGCGACACAAACACATCAAAGGAGGAAATCAAGGCGATGGCGAACTAGTCTGCTCAGTCTGTACAGAAATGTCGTTGAACGATCACAGAGCAGTTTCTTTGCACACATCAGCCATGATAAATTAGCATGAGATGAGGAACAAAGAACGGTCACTGTATTGCAATCTGTTGGTATTTGATTGGACGCGCTTGTGACCTCCCGCTCTCTTAAGTGACCAATGAGTGGCCGGCAGTCTGTAGAACTGGGTCGTGGAAAAGCGACAATAATTTTGAGTCAGAAGAGCTGCTGGGTGATGTAACTTTGACAGATGAAGTATTAAAATAATGCACACTTACATTTCCTGTTTGGACTTGCAGATGGTGGGAAGTGTCTGGGGCGGTGGCGGTGGAGCTTTGATTGGAGATGTGGGTGTGCTGACGCTTCCCTTGAAGGAAACTGTGACAGGATACCCGTGACCCCCAACAGACCCTCTTCCAGCACCACCTCTACCCTGCCGGTGTCCAGCAGGTAACGGCAGCGTGTCACATTCCCTCCCTCCGAGCGGCTCGCTGCTTATAATGGAGAAGCCTTCGTACTCGTCGTCCTCTGCCTCTCCTGCCAACCCTCCCCTGTGATTGGTCAGTCGCCTCGACTGGCCGGCTGTAAGACGGTGAGAGCCGTAGAGGCCGCCCCCTCCGCGAGGTCTCTCCGGCTCCTGTTGGTGTGAGCGCTGGCTGGTGATGTCACTTCCTGCAGGCTCGGGTCTAGACAGGAAGCTGAGCGAGGACGTGAGGGAGCTGAGGCTGTAGACAGAGATGGCGTCGCAGGACAGGTTGTCTGGGCAAACCGGCGGTAAGAAGGAAGGCTGAGGTGGGTAACAACCAAATGAGATGGGTAACGACTGCGTCTGGGACGCTGACTGGGACGACGACAGAGACTCCAGAGAGGACGAACTGTCCATGCTCATTCGCTTGGGAAGTTCTGTAGAGTCTGAGAGGAGAATGAACTGAGCAACAGCGCTGTCACGGAGCAAAACAACACTCGGCGCTCTGATTTATTCTCACCAAAGAGTGCGAGGAGAGACTGAAGCGCAAAATGCATCGTCCGTCTGTTGGCCTGCTTCCCGGTTTTCAGCACGACCTCCTCCTGACCCACCTCACAAAGGTCAAAGCCTAAGACAAGTAAATGGAGCTTGTTCAAGTTGTTTTCCAAGCTACAGACAGGAAGTTGCCAAATGGAACGCCCTCCTAATAAGGCAAATCTAACTTGGACATCGGTCCAACTCAGAGGACCCAGAGTTGAGAACGGCATCAGTATTGCAGTATTATCTCAGTATAAACTGTGTTTTTACTGTTTTTGTGCCACTTTTTGTGTCCATTTCAATTACTCCTACACACACAACTGTTTTATTTGTTGTCAGCGGGAATGTTGTTGTTTTACATGGACACAATGTGTTTATAAACTATGAACTAGCTCAAGAACAGAATTTCACTTTCTTATAATACTTACTTATAATAATTTTACTTACTATAATGAAAGTGGAACACAAACAACTCAGTCTTCACCCGGAAATGATGTCAGCATGAGTGACAAACCCGGACGTGACTCACCGAGAGCAGCCAGGAACTCGTGGCAGCCCGGCAGCCTCCAGAGCTGAACGCTGATGGACACTTGAATGGGAGCCAGAGAAAAGTCCTGCTCTTTGTCACCTGACTGCAGCTGCACCAACACCTGGTGAAGCTTTGGAGTGGAAACAAGCGACAACATATGAACAGAGAGCAGAGAAATTGTACATTATTCAACATTTTATACATTACTTTGATAAAGTCTTGGAATAATTACACTACTGTTAAGTAACTTTCCCAGCACTGCTTCCAAAGGACGGCAGCAGTTGGAGTTTCTACTTTTTCTCAGCTTTTCTATCATGGAACAACCAATGTGACTCAACAGTCTCTGACTGCACATCAGCAACTTCCCCAAGTGAAACTTACCATCCCCACTGTGCTTTTAACTGCCTTTGTGAGGTGGGTATGAGAGGAGAGGAGACAAAACATCAGTGGGTGACATCTTGTAAATGCTCAGTTTGCATCACGCCACACACACTGTTGATGTATGACTGAAATGTATGTTTAAAAATGTGTGATTTTTAATTAGCCTTTGCTGTGCTGTTGACATTTGGATAAAATCGATTCTAATGGTACAGCTTTTCTACACTATGAGTATTTTTCAATGTCATGCATATGCTGATATTAAGACTTTGATGATTTAATGTGGTGGTGCTTTTTATTTAAAATAACAGCTGTGAAGACATCATCTTGGCAGTAGTACCTTATGAATGAGCTGCTCTCCGGCTTCGGATGCTGTGACCAGTTTACAGAGAGCCTGCAGAGCTGGAGGACTGAGACCTGAGGACGCAGCAGCTTTATTACCTACAGATTAAATGCTCAAGATTGTGCTCTAGTGCAAAGTGGCAGTGATGATGTGGTCACATGTCGCTAACTGGAACCGTTAAAAACATCTGTTTGCAGAATCACATTAATCATATCTGATACTGATGTTGTAGCTTCGATTGGGAGATTTGTGAAAATAAATTCCATATAATGCATGAAAATAACATCATCTCACTGATCTTTTGGGGACAAACTGCTTGTTGTCAGTAATTTTTTTGTTGTGACAGACATGAATAATGCAGTGGTACCAAGCAGGGATTGCAGCGTGGTGCTGCACTGCTGGAGCCGGTCCCCCGGGTCAGATGTGGGGAAGAACACCGCCGCAGGAAGCCCAGCGCCGCTGCCAGAGAAGTCTAACCGGAAACCCACAGCGGACAGGAGGGCCTGCCAGCCGGGCACCCCACCGACCTGACCCCGGGAGAGAACACACGTGGGCTTGAGTTGACTTAAAGGTTGACATATACACACTGCGAAACATGGCACACACACACACCTTGTTCTCGACGCTCTGCTGGGATGTGTACATCGGGTTACACTGGCCGCCCTGGATACGCTGCAAAGACTTCTCCACCTGGAGGGAAGAGGAGGGTTCAGAGCAGAAACTGAGCTAAATGAGCTTCATAATGAGTTCTTACACTTCATGGTGAGTTGTCATGGCAACAGCATGCCATATACGGTCATCATCTGAATTTTATTCAGACTGTTTTATTCACTATTTATATTAATACCGAAAGTGTTTAATTTCACTGTTTCAACTGTTCATCTCCCTTTTGTTGCCACCAAACGTTCATTGTAATACTATAATACAATAATATAATACTATAATACTACTACTAATAATACTATATTACAACAACAATGACAGCAAACTGACTTGATTTTTTTTTCCTACCATGGTCTGATTTGTATGGAAAAGGAATAGGGACACATAAATAAAAATTGGAGTGAGATCAACATGTAAAAAGTCTAAATTCTGATAAAAGTCAGAACTCCTATCAGTTTTTATATGTCAGTCTCACTCAGTTTGTTTATTTACATGTGGCACTCATTCTCTTCCGTAGATCTGAGTAAAAAAAATAACCTGTTGAATAGAATATTGCTCATCAGAACCAATCCAGGCTGATGTCTCACCAGGTGTAGAAGCACTCGCAGGGCATCCCTAGCTCTCTCTGGGCACTGCAGGATCTCTGCCAGAGCTTGACCAATCAGGGACATGGGGCTGTTCAGCTTCACGTCGCTGCCGATCAACATGTAACCTGAAGATGAATCCACCCTCAGATGTTATCACGTTCATTCGCAAACACAGACGAGGTTATTTCATTTCAGCCGTCACCATTTCTTGAACAAAAGACATGAATTGAGGAGATGGTATGACTGTGACTAAATAGTCACTATTTATGGTAGGTTCTAATTGTGTGTGAATTACTCTGTGCTTATGTACAGTCATGGAAAAGATTATTAGACCACTTTTTAGACCACAAAAATAGCTCAAAAGAGCTGCCAAAAACAGTGCTTTTAGTCATTCCGTGTTTTCCTTTCTGTCTGTTAGTCACATGATACACACAGGAGTTGATCAGTGCTTGATTGCATAACCACTGTCATGCATCTGGGTGGGTTGGTCTAATTGTATTTTTTTCCATACACCAGGGATCCATTGTCACCCCATCTGACTGAGCTGTCTTCCAGTGTAAAATTTAAAATAAATGCATAAAATAAAATAAAAAATTCAGCCGTGACTGCTCACCGGCCCAGTTGGACGGATGTGAGAAGTGTTTGCTGCTCTGCAGAGTCTTCATGGCTTCTGTCAGCGCGGCGCTGGCTTTGGTCCCATTGAGCAGGGCGGTGTAGAAGGTGTGGGTGAACAGTTTGGCGGCAGCTTCGGGAACAGGCCACAGAGACACGCACACACACTGGACCCCCGCAGCCAAGAAGGCTCGAGTCAGACCGACCAGCCCGTCGGCCGTCACCCTGCTACTGGACTCGGGGTACAACCTGAGGACAGTGGAGAAGGATTAGATGTTGGATGGAACGCGCTTCGTAAAGTGGAATCTGAGGAAAGTTGTACCTCAGAACAACCAGTTTGACCGTCAGGCACAGGTCCAGAATGTCAGCCGCAGTGAGGAGGAAGTCTTGAAGCGGCGGGCTGCTGCACACACTCTCCACCTCACACACACTGTCCTCATCCTCACTCATGTCATCTGCTCCTCTGCTCTTCGTAAACGAACCTCTGACATTCTCATCCGCAGCTGACACACACGGCGACGCCTGCTTGGCGCCGGCTTTGGCGGCACAGCGCTCTTGGCTGGGGGAGAGAACCAACGCAGCGAGTTTCCAAGAGACGTGAGTGGCGAAGTGAACGCACTCGGCCTGGTTCAGAGCTGCCAGCACTCGCTCCTTTGTGGCGTTTGCCCCGGTTAGGGGATGACACCCCAGCTGCTCCCCCAGCCACAGAGCTTCATCCTGTGCTGAAGGCAGAGGCCCCCACAACCAGCGGTCCATCACGCTCGGGGGAAGGCGAGGAGCTCCCACCACGGCAGCAACCGAACCTCCATCCGAGCAAGGTAATGGACCGCAGCGGCGAGGAGGAGGCTGCTGACACAGATATGAGTGTTTATGCCCGTCGGAGCTCATGTACTGGAGAGTATTTGGCAGAAATGAGGATTTTCCCACCTTGACTGTGGCTCCTAGGGTGGCTAAAGACGGGACGGATAGAAGGCTGAACCTTTCATAGAGGTACTCGTTCGACGAGCTGCCTTTGAGCAAGGCAAACGGTATCAGGTACAACTCGGCCTCCAGCACCAACACCAGCTGCCTGTGTCTGCCCACAGGTCCACCGCTGTGCATCAGCCCCTGAAGGAGAAAACACACCGAGTATGAGACATACCGGCAAACTTCAGATGGCGCACACACACACACACACACACACACACCAAACATACCCCTTCCATCGGTGCAATGAGTAAGTCATAGAGCGCTCGGAGAGGAGGTTTGTTCGCCGGTCGGCCGGGGACATTGTCCTTCACTGGAGACACGGTGGCACTGTAGAGACTGGTCATACTCTGGAAGCTTCTGTGAACACACAAAAACAGGCACACGACCATGTTTCCAACACAGAGACAACAGACTTCCAGGAGGCGACATTCAAACCTGTTGAAGAAGTTGTTCCTCGACACCATGCGCAGGTAGCCTGTGGGGTCGGTGGCTGACGTCAGTTTGTTGTTCAGCTCCTCAAACTGTTGCTCGAGCAGATCTCCGGCTTCGCTCTCTGTCTCGCTGCTGGAAGAAACTCTGCAGAGCCGACACAAAGATATTCACACGCGTACACAATGTCGCTGAGCGTGTCAAGGCGAGAGCACACTACCTGCTGTGGTGGCTGTCCACGCCCAGAGCCTCTCTGGCGCTGATGATGTGCTGCTCAAGAGACAGCGGGCCGCCGCCACAGCCGTCTGAGCTCGACCCACCATCCTGGAACTCGTCTGCTCCAACCTCGCCGAGATACACCTCACTGAACTTCACAATACCTGTTGTAGCATTAGGACAAGCAGTGTATATCTCTATGGATGCTGTTTGTTGTGTGGATGAAGCTTTTTATCAACCTGCAGCAAGATATAAAGCATTTTAATGAATCCTGTTATAATTAGATGTGTTGTGAGGTTCAAGTACGAAATTATGCAAATCAGATAGTATAATAATAGTATATACTATAATCTTAATAGTGTTTTTACTATTATTAACTGTATTATAGTTTCAACGAGTTATAAGTATTATCATTTTCAACAAACTCACTCAAGGAATTTAAAGCCGCACCGCCATGTGAATTTCTCTTGTGAGATCAACGAAAGTATCTATCTCTCTATGTACCTCTCACATTTTACTTATTAATCAGGCTTCTTCCTGGATCTGAACCCCATCAAAAATGAGTTTTATTTCATGATAAAAATTGAAAAATAAAAATGTTATATTTTATAATACTATGTATTTTCTTTTTAGTTTTTCCTTTCTGTCTGTTGTTGTGTGTGTTTCTGCTGTTTCATCCTTGTTTCATTGTGTTTTAATCATTTTGTTGTAAAGTACTTTGAGCCGCATGTGTGTACGAAAGGTGCTATACGATTTTGTATTATTATCATTCTTCTTCTTCTTTTTTTTATTTTCTCAGCTTTGTTTTGACACTAAAACACATAAAATAGTGAGAAATACTGATTCCTATTAACAACAAAATACTCTGTTAAAGCAAATGGTATAACATCAAATTAATTCATTTTAAATTCCATAAGTGCATTTTGGTATCACACACATCACATATCTAAATTAGCACTGGTAATTTGTAGGTTGCAACTGTAAATTCAGAGAAGACCCACGAAAGCGGCAGCCTTCTTTCTATTTATGTGCGTGGTGAGTCAAACGATGAAGTAATTACAATCAGTGTTATTGTTTGCTGTACCTGTGCCTGGAGCGATCAGCCAGCTGTACAGGAAGCCTCCTGCCAGAGAATAGTAGAGGACCATGGCCTTCTGACCGCTGACCGTCTCCAGGATGTGCTCCACGGTAACCGGGACATACGGGTCAGAGCTGCACGGCTGCTGACTTCCTTTTTGTCGTTCAACCAGGAGATCTGCAAAGGCACGTGTTCGCCCTCGCTCAGCGATGGCCAGCGCCTCATCGTGGCGTCCTGAGAGCGAGAGAGAGAAGGGCCGGAGGACAAACGAGCAATTTAAAGAGAGTTATGAAGCTGTAAATTAGCAACAAACGAGCAAAGACACACGCTCGTAAATAGAGTGGAACACTGAGAGGACATCTCATAAACAAATGCAAACACAATACTTCACAGGTAATTTACCCAGGCTGACGAGGACTCTCTGGAGAGCCTGGTACGAGCTGGTTTGCAGATCAAACAGAGAGAGCTTGTAATCCACACTGTGCTGCGTCTCATGACGAATTGTCTCAAATAACACCGACGCTCTGTACAACTGCAACAAACAAACAAACATCATATCCTATTTAGAAGCTGAAAAATCTCACAAGCTATAAAAAAACCCCTTCCTACATTCCTTTTAATTTAGATTTAATATTAGAACACATTAACGACGCTGCAGTTACATTGGTAACCACTGGGTGGCAGGATAAACATGTAACAACTCAGAAATCAGGAGGCACACAAGGTTTTCTTCTCTCCATCAAATTCAGGTTTTGTGAACTTTGAATCACATGATTGCGTCTCTAGTCATAAGTCAAGATTAAAATTATTACACACAAGTACAATAATGTGTGTAAGGAAAAGTCCTCCATGAAACATCAACTTAAAACAGTACAACCATATAAACAGCATAAATGCACAAAGTACAGACAGTAGATGTCATCACAGTTTTAGGAGCCAATTCTGATAACAAACACTGAGGAACACACACACACACACACACACACACACACCTGGTGCTGCGCCTCCTCCAGGTTTCCACTGGCCCACAGAGACAGTCCCAGTCGATGTCGTATTTTAGCTTCATCTTCTCTCCGACCTAACTGCTCCGCCAGGCGCAGACCTGTGGAGGAGAGGGTGAAGATCAAAGATGAATTCCTCCAGCGTGATGTGAAACTCATCTCTTTGAACGACTCCGCGCTTTCCTAACAACTGTTGTTGCATTGAGGCAACCTCTCACTGAGCCCAGGTTGCATTTATTTCTCGTTAGTGAAACTCAGCAACTCGTCAAAAATCTTGCAACTGCTTCTCTCCTCCCTCGCTGCCTCTGTGATGTTCTGCGCCTGCTTCACACTTTTCACTCAGGGAGGTTAATTGGAAGCGAACGATCAAATGTTTTTCCTTGCGTCAACTCTTACACAAATTCTGTGTTGAGTTAATGATCAATTAAAACTCAGAGGATCTGTGTTTTGACAAACTGTTATCAAGTCTTTGGAATTGACGGAGCATGGAGGAGCTGATAAATGACTCAGCTCATACTGCCATTAAAATTCTCTCAGCTTTAGTTAGCGTTTTTTCATCCATTAGAAAAGATGATACAAGTTTCCCGACCAGCCTGCATGTGTTTCCCGGAGCTGTCGAGTCGTAGAAGAAGTCAGAAGTAAACAGGTGAAATGCAAATGAACAACTTCCTTCCCCTTTTGCGCTCATTTGCTAGCAAAGATCAACGGTGTTGTCATGTTAAACACACGAGTGACACCGATCTTTGGGTCACACTTCATGTGTCAACCTTACCAACGTTGTCACATTTCCATCGACACAGGAGAAAACCTCGTTGACCTTTCACAGAGAAGATGACACCCGTCGGGCCGTGATCGTTTCTTACCTTCCTGGAGGTACATCACAGCCTGTGCATAGTTCTGCAGTGCATGGTGAATCCGTCCCAGACTCCCGTAGGCCAACGTTTTAGCCATCAGGTCATTGGTCTGCGCTGCCACGCTAAGGTGCTGCTCCTGGAAGACCACGGCCCGTTCATAGTTCCCCAGAGCTTCGTAGGTCAGTCCCAGGTTCCCGTAGGCTCGGCCCTGGCTCCGCACACATCCCGTCTGCTCAGCTATATCCAGAGCTCTTTGGTGCCACTATAGCAGGAGAACTTTGTATGAGCGTGTGGATCGGAAACACTCACTCGTACTCAAAACTGTACCAACCTGTCGCGCTGTCTCGTTGTCCGCCATCAGCTGGTAAACACCCCCGAGGGCATCGCTTGCCTCAGCTTCCAGGGATTCATCCTACCAGTTAAAGAAGCATTATGTATTTCTCATGAAGAGCATTGGATGCAGGACAAGAATCCGTTCGTACCCCAGCTGTGCGGGCGATGTTCAGCTGGTGCTCCAGGCAGGAGAGGGCCTGCTCATAGTTGCCAAGCTGGCTGTGTAAGGTGCCCAGCTCCCCGTAAGCCTGAGCCTTCCCCCCTCCTTCCCCACCCAGCTCATGGGCCACCACAAGGCGCTTCTCAAAGCACACCAGCGCCTGCTGGAGACTTCCCATTGACCTGCAGGGGGAAATTCGTTCATGATAACAACTGCTCTGTGTCTGTGTCAGAGAGGAGAAGAGAAAGAAGAAACCTCTATATGGGCTGAAGTCATCAGTGACGCTGCATTAGCACCATATTCACACTCCGCAGAGCAGAAACACACGGCGCACAGATAAAAGAAGCCCATAATTACACCGCCGGAGTAAATTACTTGTATATTTTCTAATGAGAGAAGCCAACAAAGGGTCGTAACGCTCTGCAAACAGGGAATTGACACCTACCTGCACCGTAGCTGCTGCTGTTTAAATCATTATTGCAAGCTCTCCAACAACAGAAAGAGATTTGGGACTGGGTTTGACTTTCCTGTGGTTCCACCTACCTGTGTGCGTTGCCAAGTCCTCTGTACGCTTTCTCTTGGTCCTGGACTTGGTTAAGACTCTGAGCCACTGTCAGGTACTTCTCATAGTACTGAATAGCCTCCTCATAGTCCCCCAGAGCATCATAACAGTCGGCCAGGTTTCCGTACGCCCTTCCTCTGTCCAACATGCCCTCTGTTCCACTCAGCTGCTGCAGCATGGCCAGCTGCTGCTCAAAGTAGCCAATAGCTTCCTCAAAAACCCCCATGTTCATTTTGGTGATACCCATGTTCCCGTGGACCTGGGCCTCTAGACGGACATCTCGGAGGCCCTGTGCCAGGCCCAGCTGGCTCTCATAGCACTGAAAGGCTGTGGCATAGTCTCCCAAGGCCATATGTACTGCTGCGAGGTGGCCGAGGGCGTGGCATTCACCCTGTGGATCGGCTAGATCCTTGCGGATGGTCAGTTCTCGGCTATGGAAGGACAAAGCGGTGTCCAGCTGGCGGAGCAACCTAAAGAAGACACACAGAATGAGAAGGGAAAAAACGTACAGCTGAGAATCTGTGTCCAGCCTAGTACTTGTGGACGGATCCAAGTGCTGAGTAGGCGTCTGCCTCCATCTTCTGATTGTTGACTTTCTGAGCCAGAGCTAACTGCTGCTGGTAGAACCTCACAGCTCCTGGAAGATCACCTCGACCCACACACAAATCGCCGAGGTTCCCAAAGGCCCTGAAAACCGCCTGTGGACAAATACACCATTATCCACTCATCCTCCTGTCTAGAGGGTTTACGGAGAAAAAGTAGCATGAGCAGCCAACCTGTGAGTTATCTAAGGTTTGTGCAAGAGACAGCAGGTATCTCTGGCACTCCTCTGCTTTGTTGTACTCTCCAAGAGCTTTGTGGGCCAGACCAAGGTTGCAGTATGCTTTGGCTTGGGCTAATTTATCTTGGAGATCCTTCGCTAAAGCCAGGTCCTGCTCATAATACCTAGAAATGGTGGAAACACACATGTATACAAATATGATGCGAAAGCCTGTAAGCAGGTTTGGCCAACAAAGACAAGTCCGACTAGCTCGAAAGGTTTGAACTCTGACCTGACGGCGTCTCGGTACTGTCCGAGGCAGTAGTGACAGTATCCAAGGTTGTGGCAGACCTTGCCTTCTCCCTCCAGGTCCTGTAGGCAGGGAGCTACAGCCAAATACTGCTGGTAGTACGGCAGAGCCTGAGCATATTCACCCCTCCAGCTGTGGAAGTTGCCCAGGTTTGCTGGGAAAAAAAACAAAACATGGACGAAGATGTTTTTTTTTTTTTTTCAACTAGTCAAATATCTCCTTCTCATGTTCCTTATTTCTAACTTGCCTAGTGCCCTCGCTTCGCTTTGAGCGTCTTTGAGTTCTCGGGCGATGGTCAGGTGATGGAGGTAGTGCTGGAGAGCTCGGTCATGAGCACCCAGTGCCTGGTAAGCCACAGCCAGGTTACCGTGCGTGGAGGCCTGAGATGGCCGATCGTTCACCTGAAACACACCAGACTCTGTAAAACCGTTTTCTTCAGGAGTGTCGACATGTTTGTCGCGGCATTCACCTCTAGCGAGATCTGCAGTTCTTGCCGGTGGTAACGGACTGCTTGGTCATGGATGCCGAGGGCGTGATAGGCATTTCCCATGTTACCGTAGGCCCTCCCCTGGGCACCGTAGTCACCCAGCTCCTGGACGAAGGTCAGGTGGGCTTTGTGGAGCTTCAGTGCTTTCTCATACTCGCCCTTCATCTGGTGTATGATGCCTGAGAGAGAAGAAATCAAATACCAGTTTTACAGCTAAGTAAAGACTTTTGACTTTAAGAAACTCTTTGTTTGTGGACTCTCAGTTTACACCTTTGACTTTGACAGTCAGAAGTGAGTGTACTTGGATTTGAACACATCATATTATCATGCTACATCAACCTTTGTCCCAATGACCCGCAGAGGTAGAAATACGTGTGGGTAACATATAGTATACAGTATGGATGGTTTTGTATGTGTTCAAAAACAGGAGTGCAAAGCTGTAAATAATAAAGCTACACTGGAAACATTTCAAATATCTGGACTGATCCAGAGGAGTCACACAGACTCTCCATGCAGAGAAAAGAAATCAGATAACTTGGTTCCCAGCAGTCTTTTTCAACTTTCTGGAAGACAGCAGGTGTTCGCTGCAATCAACCAAAACCAACAGAACAAAAAGGTTTGTGACAAAAGAGAGAACGAGCAGAGGCAGCGCTAGCAAATAAAAATAAAAATAAAAGAAGGTAAGTATGCAGGCAGGTGTGGGATAATGAATACTGGGAAATACACAAACCAAACTAACACACACTCATCTCAAACAGTGTGTGTGAGCTCCTTCTCATCACTTCGTGTCAAACAACGAAACTCTGAACACGTCAAACACTGCTTCTTCTCTCTTACACTCACAAGCAGAGTACAGGAGTAAACTCAACGCACCTTGACAATTGTGGGTCGATACAGTTATTTGTACAGTGACGCAGGCGGAGGGGGCAGATGACAAAAGGGTTGAGAAGGGTAAACAGTGTGATGGGGGGAGATGGGGGGAGATGGGGGGTCCAGACACCAGATGGGAGAGTTCCACCAGGCTCTGTCCGACTGCGAGGAGTTCTTCCAAAGCTGTTGGCTCATATTCAGCGGATGGTGACATTGTTTGTGTTTGACTCATGAAACCAGACATGAATCCATCACCATTACATGTGAAGTTATTTAAAAAGGACGGAGTAACGCACAGCCGCTGCAGCGCGACACAAACACAACTTCTTCTGCCAATCTTTGCACACAGGTATGAACCCGTCCACACCAGCGCTGCTTCTGCACCTTCACAGATTATTAGCTGGCACTGCCTTGAGAAGAAGTCAAAGTCTGCACACCAGAGGGGGCTGCTTGAAGAAAATGTCTTAGAGGTGACACTTGGTCTCTATGTCTGATGTAGGGCAGACGCCCCAAACGTTACTACTCATACATTTTCTTCAACTTCTGGTGTGTGGACTTCGATTGACTTCTTCTTACACTTACCTTTTAGTCCAGCACCCATTTTTACAGTCTGGGATGTGCATGCTTATCTATTTCTGGCATTGCTATCACATCTTTTTTTTAAAAGCCGACTGCACAGAGGAAATTCACCTCCAATTAGCAGATGATAACTGAGATCATCATTCATGCTCTGTGAAATAACATAACCACACTGATGCATATTTACTTGCCATTTCTCTGTTGGACACTAGTGTGCAGACAAACACCAAACACAGCGTCCAAACTGCTTTGTTTAACATTGGTGGCTCCAGTGAGAAAAGCTGTCAGCAGCAGGCTCACATGAGGAAGGAGGATGATAAGGGAAGGGAGACCGCTGTCACTGGGGTCTAAGAGGATTACAGAAGAGCCTGCTGAGGCGGCTGGACTTAGTAAAAGTTACACCGCTCCTCCTGATGGCAGACTCACACAAACCCCCGTAAGCACAATTCTCAGTGGTGTAAGCGGCGGGCGGACACTGTGGGATTCCCCAGCGACCCCGTACGGAGTGAGAAAGGATTAGACGGGCGGAAAATGACATCAGATATCTGATGACGAGGTTTTTAGCTGAGACAGCTAAGGGAGTTTGGAGGTAAAGAGTGATGATTTCCGGGCTCCATGAGGGGAACTGGGGGGTGGAAGTTGCTTTTACGGCTCTTATCCAGTCTTAATTTGTGTGCCAGCTTTGTTAAATTTAAATTAATTTATATTACATATGAGATTCCTTTTTACATTATTTGTATTTTTTTTCTAATATTTTTGAAATATTGCCCTTATATTATTTACATTACATTCCATACAAAATTACAACATATATACAACATATAATATTTCAACATAATTTGTAATAATTTATTTTACATATATTATTTACTGATATTATTGATATTTATATTACTGAAATTTTAAATGTGGCTCACTTGCTCAAAGATCAATTTCCTACAAATCCAATCTGCAGGAAATGAACTCACATATTCAAAATACACACATATGTAGACTTGATGCCTCATTTGTCTACTTCTTTCCTCCATCATTCATTGTCATCATTGTCACTTGTACGCTTGTCCAAAGAAGAGGAGGAACGAATGCATTAGTCGAGAGAAGAGGAGGAGAAAGAGAAGAGAGCAGGAAATGAGGGCGAATGAGCGGTTGTCAAGTCAGCATTCAGAGAACAGTAATCATCCATAAATGATGATGTGAATCATTGATCTGAACCAGACTGCAGCTCGTCTGTCAACAGCGACTTCAGCAGTCAACTATTAGTCACACATCACCGCGGCGACTGGTTGGTGCCTGCTCGCCGTCTGCTGACAGCAAATAACATCTGATGAGTGAACGCCAGGCGAGTTGTGATGGAGCTCGGGAGAGACAAACAGGCTGCCGAGAAAAACACGGAGGCGGTAAATTCTTGTATTCAGAGTGAATGAATGCTCAAATTACCAGCACACACACACTCACACACACACACACACACAGGTAGGTATGTTAGGTGTCCACTCAGCGGTGGTGTCAGGTTTCAATGGTTCTCCGATATCACTGTGGCCGCAGAAACTAGAACCTTGTTAATAAAACATGAGTGCTGATTGGCCGGAGAGGTGTCATGTGACAGGAGCTCTTGACGAGATGATGGGAACCATCACGCCATCAGCATCGCTGCTTTATGTCTGGAGCTGCAGCATCACGCACAATTTCTGCAGAAACTTTAAGACTAATAAAGAGGCAGAAGTTGCAATAAATAACAAAAAGAGGAAGTGAAATCCAGGGCAGCTCTTCTCTGCTGGAAATTCAGAACACATTGACGAAACAGATTTTAATGAGGAAATCAAAGAAACTGATGATTGGGAGAAATCCACAGAGAACAGAACAACAACATTCCAGACACTGACAAAGGTTTTATTACAGCAAAACTCCAAACCGTCATCTCAGATCTAACTCAAACAAATACCTTACCGCCTGAGCTCCTCTTATTTGTTATGAATACACCAACTTTTGTCTGACTCTGCACCTTTGACTCATCTTATTGTTCCCATGTTCAACTCATGAGCACATCACACAAATACACGCCGACCTGCTGACAGACAGTTTCTTGTTTGCTTAAAGGCACCAGACACGTTCCTCCCTCAAACCATGAAGGTTGAAATGGAATATTCTCTGTTCTATAGAACACACACGAGAACATGCACCGGTGAACTTACCCAGGTTGGAGGAGGCTCGTCCCTGTGCGGCTCGGTCCTGCAGCTCCTGAGCGATTTGTAGCTGGTGCTGGTGGTGCTGCCGCGCCCTCTCCAGGTCCTGAACATCAACATCCATCACATCACAACACGGGTCACAGGTGTGCTGGAGCCCATCCCAGCTGTCAACGAGCAGACAGCGGGGTACACCCTGGACGAGTTTTCAGATGCTTTTCCAGATGCTTCCAAACCAACCTGCATGCAACGGGCAGCGTGCCCCAGACCAGCGTACGCTCTCATCTCGATGGCTCTGTCCGCCTGCTCCTGCGCCAGCTCCAAGACTCGTGTGTGGTAGGAGATGGCCTTGTCGAAGTCCCGCTGAGAGTGGTAGGCACTGCCCAGGTTGCTGTAAGCTCGGGCCTCTTCACGCCGGTTTTCTAAAGTCTGACACAGGAACACGATCATCACGCAACGTTTTGTGTACGTGAGCTGAGGTTTAGCAACTTCTGTCGCGCTAATCGTCGTGGTGATGAGTTCCACATTCTGCATAAATGTAAGAATGCTTGTATCATGAATTTCAGACAAAGATACTTGCATCTGCGTATCTGCAAGTATCTTTGTATTTATTTATGTAAACGACAATGTACAAACAGTAAAAATAAAAATAAAAAATAATAATAATAATAATAAAGTGATAGATAGATAGACCGCTAACCACTGCACCACCGTGTTGCCCTGTAAATTTGACCAAAATCTCTTTTGCAAGAGTGTCCTGGCAATAATTAGCAGCACAGTTGAAACACAGCAGGTAAATAATGACAAAAGACAAGGACGCAGTGTCAGTTACATATCAATACAAAATCACATATTTGTGTTCCATACCATGTACCATGTACATGGTTGTGAGTTAATAAATGATGATGAGGGGTCACCTTTGCTATATCCAAGTGCTGCTCGTGGCACTGAACGGCGCTGACGAAGTCCCCCAGCGCCGTGTACACGGCCCCCATGTTGCCCAGCTGACGTGCCTCGGACAACCGACACTGGGTTTGTCTAGCCAGCAGCACGCACTGCTTGTGGCTCGCCAGCGCGTTGGGATAGTCGCCGATGGCCGTGTACACATGGCCCAGACTGCTGAGGGCATCGGACGCAGCCTGAAACCGAAAACTCAAGTCAGTCATACACAGGACACATACAGGATATTTTAAAACATCCTTTGGAAAAAATGTTATTTTATCAACTTCTGTGTGAAAACATGACCTTTCCGCCTCTGTATAAAGTCAAAGTCAAAGTCAACTTTATTGTCGAATATACTGCATGTGCGTGATATACAGCATAGATATGACGTGTATATAACGTGTTTTTGTTGATCAGAACGAGCTCCTGTTGGATTATCTGATCATTCATCATGACCTTGCTGTTGTGATGCAGCTGGAATTATCATCCTCTCTCATCTGAGAACAGCTTGAGACTGTAGGAATGAAAACGTCTCCGATCAGTGTCTCACCTCGTCTGTGCATCAGCTCCCTCTGTCACTTCTATTATTACTGTTGTAGTTGGCACCAGACACCTTTGGTGCACTTTGAGCCATCTAATGACTTCTATCACCTCCCCTCCTGCTAATTACCGCTCTTCTTCAGGCTTAATACCTGCAACACCCGATTTAAGCTTTCACATTTTTCCGTATCCCAGGAAACAAAAACACACACACACACACACACACACACACACACACACACACACACACACACTAAGACAAAGACATACATCACTGCTCTTGCATCTCTGCTTTTGTAATAAGAAACCTGCCGACTCATTACTAACTCATCTTAAGGTTGTTATTATTGATCGGCCTGCTGTCGTCATGGCAAACAGTGAATTTCTCCTTTGTCATGAAGTGTGTTGCTGTGCACGTGTACAAAAACAAGTAGAGATGAACACTCTGTGCGCTGACTTCTAAATGAATTCAAACTGTGATATCCATATCCAGTACCGTTAGAGTATCTGTTGTTTATTTTGGTTGGCTTTAAAACTGTGTATTGACTTGTGATCAGGTCTCACCGAGGCGTCATGGTGCCAGAAACTAGCTAAGAATTATTAGTACCGTCGTCATGGCAGCAGTGACAAAAGAGCGAGATAAAAAGCAGAAGAAAAGTAGGTCCGTTCACGTTAGCTGCTGGCATTTCACATGACTGATTAGATGGAGAGACAAGAAGATATAGCTCCGTACAAATAATGGTACAAGTAGTGCGGTAGTCTCCTTACTGACATGCCAGCACAATAAAAAGGCAAAGATGCATACTATGTTGCTGATTGTTTAAATAATTTAAAAAAAAATCCTCTTTAGCGTGAGTGTGTGTGTGTGTGTGTGTGTGTGTGTGCTTTAAGGCGGTGAAAATCCATCATACACACCCTAATTCCAGCTTTAATGAGTGTTTAAAACTGTCAGTGAAAACATCCAAATTGACCTTTAGTGGAATTTACCACTTCTA
>CAAKHB010007803.1:0-23372 GCA_901007665.1 Aeoliscus strigatus
CCCACATCCAGATCACGCAGGAGATGGACAAAATACACGTCCAAGGTATATGGGAGGAGCAGAATGCCAGCCTGATGACATCCTGTGAAAAGTACAAGACCAAGATCCAGCAGCTGGAGAACAACCTGCAAGAGGTTAAAGCTTCTCTCCTCAATGAGATCCAGAGGGTGGAGCAACTGGCAACTGAATATTGTGAAGTCCTCAGTTCTGAGAGTCAGTACTGGTCCGATGAATATAACGAACAATCGTCTGAATATCTGCAAGAAATCCAGCAGCTGGAAGAGCAGCTCCACAACAAAGAGTCTCAGATCCTAATGCTCAAGTCTGAGAACCAAGACCTGTCAAAACGACTGGATGAAACTTCTCCTGAGCAGCAGCTGCTGGAGTCATTGCAGGTGAAATGTGAGGCCCTGCAGAAAGACTCCGAGGAACGAGCCAACAGAGAGAAACGTCTCCAGACCAAAGTGGCCGAGCTGGAGGAGGAACTCTCCCAGATCCAGATCACGCAGGAGAAGGCCAAAGTACATGTCCAAGGTATATGGGAGGAGCAGAATACCAGCCTGATGACATCCTGTGAAAAGTACAACACCAAGATCCAGCAGCTGGAGAACAACCTGCAAGAGGTCCAAGCTGCTTTCCTCAATGAGATCCAGAGGGTGGAGCAACTGGCAACCAACGATTGTGAAGTCCTCAGTTCTCAGAACCAGTGCTGGTCTGATGGATATGATGAAAAATCATCTGGATATCTGCAGGAAATCCAGCAGCTTAAAGAGCAGCTCCTGACCAAAGAGTCTCAGATCCTGACGCTCAAGTCTGAGAACCAAGACCTGTCAAAACAACTGGATGACACATCTCCTGAGCAGCAGATGGTTGAGTCCCCCCAGTCATTGTCTATGAAATGTGAGGCACTGGAGAAAGACTCTGAGGAACAAGTCAACAGAGAGAAATGTCTCCAGGCCACAGTGGCCGACCTGGAGGTGGAACTCTGTCGCTGTGACAACAAGAAGTACAGTTGCTGGCCTCGCAAGAAGAAACAGACCAAGGACAGGATGGAGAAACAGAAAAGACAGAAGAAGAAGAAGAAGGAAAAGAGAGAAAAAAAACATGGATTTTGGAGAAGTTTGTGGAAAAGAAGCTCATAGTGAAAGTCTGCTAAAGACTGCCGAAGACTGAATAAACCTCTGATGTTAAAACATAAAACAAATATATGTATATGTATATATGTTGGATGACTTTCTGAATCTCTAAACATCATCAATGAAGGTGAAAAATATCTCCGATCAGGATGAGTCAGACTCTGGTGCAAAGACAAAACAATATGGTCATCCTAATCAGGTACTTCAAGTACAAGACAAAGATCAGGTTCGTCAGCTGCAGCTACGTGATGACGTCGGAGCGGGGGGTTCAAGAGATGGAAAGAGATGACTGAGAGAGACTTTGCCGCAAAGAACGGCACATATTACACAGTCAAGCGCAAAATTCCATCCCTGGCAACCTTGGTCCTCTTGCCTCCTATTTGAAATCCCATGCTCGTAGTCTATTTTATCTTATTTATTTCATCTTTTGTAAATCTAGATAGTGCTCTATGTACAGCACTTTGGTCAGTGCTAGCTGTGTTTACATATGCTTTACAAATAAACCTTACTTACTTGCAGTTGCATCAATCGGCTCTTACCTCTTTACTTCAAGAGAGGAGCAAAGAGCTGCAGAGATTCACTGTTTCGTTGCAAGATGCAGCATTTCTCCACAAGATGGAATGTACGTGGATATATTACATTTGTATGTGTTCTTTACCACGGTGGATTCAGAAGAAGACATTGGTGTTTGCTTTTAATCTGACATTTCCTGAAACGGAAAGGAAAATAATATAATATACTGATATCAGAATCTTCATCCGGGCTGGAATTCGACTTCACAGTCGGGCGCAGGCCCGTCTAACGCGCGTCGTCACCAGCAGCGTTTCCTTCTCGTCTTTTCTCGCGAGAGGCAACGATTTCCACTCCCTTCTCGTCCAGCATGGCCGCGCTGTATGAGGGATACACGTTGTGTGGACTTGTTCCACCTCAGAATCGTTCGCATTCGGGCGTCCAGGACATCGAAACAGAGAGGGATAGCGACCATGTAATCGTCACGGCGTCAGGCAGATCGGTGACTCTGTACAAGGTAAAACCCGCTGTTTGTCGGAGGTTGTCCACACCGGGGCCAGCTGATCACTGCGACCCGCACAACTCGTGTCGGGGTCCTCGACTCCTCTTCGCACCTGTGACAAACAACTTGAACATACAACATATTGATCTGCAATAAGTTGTCCGATGGGCTTTTAGCTTGTTTCATGTGACTCAACAGCAACGTTTGTATACTTTGTCATGAAGAGTATTTAGTAGCGAATGTTAGCTAACATTAGCTAACGTTGAATCTCGTTGTATCGATGGAAAACGCATCTTGCTGGCTAATAATGAGTCCTTATTTGGTTTGTCAGTCAGTTATTGAACAAACAAATCTGTATATACCGTGGTATTAACTACAGGTTAATACTACTACTACTACTGTTTTAAGTGTGTCACTCAAGTCTGAATTAGGTAACAACCTACTGACATTACTTTTCATTTCCAATTTGCTAGAATACATTTTTAACTATTCCCCTGGTCTAATAGATGAACCATTTGCGTATGTGAAAGTGTTTGTACTGAAGTATTAAAGTGTTCGATGCGCGTCAGTGACGTCACTGACTGGTCCTCTTTCTGCCAGGTGTCCGACCAGAAGCCCCTGGGAAGCTGGACGGTCAAACAAGGACAATGTCTGACATGTCCAGCGGTGTACAACTCAGAAACGAAGGAATATGTTGCCGTCTCAGACAACAAGGTAGATTTGGTTTTACAAGGCTGAATAGAAACAACTTCAGATGAAGCTCTTGCCTTTGCAGCTGGAGCATCATGTTGAATCAGTGACATTGTCTGTTCACCAGGTCTGAAAGACAATGTGCTTGTTATGTTATGTCCATCTTTTTGCTCAGACAACTCAATTCTGTCTTTTTATTATTTTGTTACCATTTTTATGACTGATGAAGTGATTAAAGGAGCTAAAGCTCATATGTGTTGGTTCTTCTTTTCCAAGGTGATCAGAATTTGGAAGGAAGAAGACCTGCTCTTGGATAAGACCTTCAAAGCAACTGTGAGTGTGGATGCTGTGGCTGTTCAGCACTTCTCACTCACCTTATTTTGCAGCTGACAACTGTATTACCTGACGCTCACGTGACACAATCCATTGACATCTGTTATGTGTCTGTAATAATCAAACAGCATCGGCCTCTAATATGAGAAACTGATATGAATTAAAGTTGATATTTCAGCAGCTGAATGCTTGCAGAGACGGTGGTGAAACAGAAGCTAATAACTCACATAGAAATATTTTAAATAGATGTTTGCTTTTCTGATTCAGTGATTACAACAACTAAGAAATATTTTCTTTGTCAATCTGCAGTCGTTAGACAATGAAACAAACACAGTTTTCCTTTTTTTTTACAAAGCTCTTAGATTCCATATTCTTTTTTTTTTTTTAAATATCTTTTTCGTTGTAAGTGCTCTATTTAATTCCTGTGCTGGAGCAGTTGTAAAATACATAAGGTACCTGGTTGTGATGGATGAACGCTCTGCAGGTTTCATCAGAGATCTCCAGGGTCCATTGTGTAACTGGAGGAGCTCCTGTAGTCTTGTTCCAGAGGGGCGCTGTCAGACTCCTGGAGTATCTCCTCACCGCTCCCCAGCAGCAGATAGAGGACGTCCTGCCTCCTGAGGAGTCAATCAGGTAAGTAACACGATGTCCTAGAATCTTCCACAGGAGGTTGTGTGGACTGGAGCAACGTATGAAAGGGATAGAAGAGGACTGGGAGTGTGTTGCTGTCCACTGACTGATGCCGTGCTACAATGTCGATTGTATTTGTTTCCTGTAGGTGGAGCACCAACATCGCGGCAGAGTCACAGCAGTTTGTCATCTTTACAACTGAGCAGGTATTGCTAAGTGCAGCGCTGCATCCCACTGGTTGCAAACACGTGAAATCCAATCACAAGTTGACCCGACACGTCCTAATACCAGATGTCAGATCCACGGACCTGAGATGAGTCACTGTTGTTTCTGTTTGCCTCTAATGACTCTGTCTGTCGTTCCACAGAAGGGAAGTTACTTCCTCTACCTGCAGCGAGTGAATCCAAACACACTACAGAGGTACCGGCTGGAGAGAGAGGAGCCTGGACTCACTCCGCTCAGCTTCTCTGCCTCCTACAGGGACAAACACATCCACCTGCTTTATCTCTGTAAGTTTCCCAGAGACCAGTAAAAGTGTCGTATCCACACGAAACCAACGTTGTAGAGCCCGAATGCGAATGATTCTAAGATTTGGAACAAGTCTGAAGATGTTTACAACCCATACACATCTTTCCTGAGGCAGTGATGTCACAGCCCCACCTCTCCCTTAACCTGCATGCGCTCACTCCGCCAACATCAACAACAACAGTGGCGGATCACAGTCTGATCCGTCTGTGTTCATGCGAGTGATTTTGTTTTGTCTCATTGATGTCAGATATATTACAGTGTTCACTGGTTTTACATCAGCACACACATTTCTTGAGATGATTTGTTGTTTATGGAGTTTTGTTTTTTTTTAAAGAAGAATCCTGGATAGGCTTCCTGTGAAGTTCTCCTTTTCATTCTTTTTCACCTTTACTCACCTCCCATTTCCTCCGTCATCCAGACCCCAACGGTCACGTGTACCAGAGTGTGATCCCAGTGCGCGGCCTTGGGCCTGACGAGGAGGCGCAGGCTCTTCCTCTGCCCCGCAGTCTGCTCCTGAGCCTGTCTGTCGCTGGCGGCCAGCTGGAGGCAGCGTCCGCCGTGGTCCTGGACGAAGCCCATATCGCTGTGGTCGGAGTCCCACACCCCTCTGCCGGAGCCGGGAAAGGTAAATACCCCATGAATGAACCTGTGTTTTCAGAGGTTTGGATGCTTGCAGATCACACCAGAAGTGATGCTGGTGAACTAGAAGAGCTGTGAGTGTTTCCAAATGACAACCTGACTGTTTTTAATGGAATTAAATCTCATTTGATCAGTTGAAAACAATTGTACACTTAAAAAAATGCTCCTAGCATTAATAATACCTGAATCTAAATGTACTACATCCGTTTGTAATCACACCGTTCTCGTGTAAATATCCTTTAGTTGTATATATTGTCTGTATATATTCTATTACACCCTTGAATACTGCTTGATTACAGTTCATCTCCCCTTGTTTGGCCTTAATTTCTTACACCTTCATTTTCTTTCCTTTGCTGTCAAAGTGAACATTGTAAATGTCTGTCTGCCCTCCTGACTTCCATCTTTTGAATTTCCAGACTTTCTCTGCATCTGGAACACCAATTTCCAGACGCTCCAGGCGGGTAAAGAAATGGCGGGTAAAATCTTCGGACAGGTGAGGCTCGATTGGTTTACTGGTTTGGTTTCAGATGAACGCTGTAGAAGAGTTCCATAGATGAGATGGTCGCTCCTCTTCCCTGACAGCTGTGGTGCTATTCCAACAAGTTGTTCATCCCACACGGGAAAACTCTGTCTGTTATTCCGTACGAATGCGCCAAGTCGTCCCTCGCGGCTGCTCTGGGAAAACTGAAGCAGGCCAAGACTGACGGTGAGCAAACGATGGTTGTTTTAGAGAGCGAGTTGTTCGAATACACCTACACCAACGTTTACCTTTTTGTACAGAATCCAGAAGTTCTGTTTTTGTGCCATCTTGGAATACTATTCTACACGGAGACAAAGCTCAGCCCTCAAGATCAGTGGAGACCAGGAGGATGGTATGTCGGAAACAAACGCCACGCGCTAACGTGAGCGGCCGTCACAGTAGTTACTGCCAGAGCAGCTGCTTGTGTACAAAACATATAAAAAAGGAGGTACTATGACGTGGAGCTGCAGCATTTTTAAACTTTTCTTGTAGTTTGTGAAGACGTCGCAGGTCGCATACTGGGTCAGTCGGATTCAGTCTGACTCTACTGTGTTTACAGAGATTGGCCAGAAAGTCTCATTCAGCTCCAGGTTCAACTGCTGATCAAGTTCTAGAGATAATCAAGGTAAGAAAATTAAAAATGTAAAAAAAAAAAAAAATTATAATCAATACATTCATACGGAGATTAAATTGTGACAATATTTCTCGTTTGCACACGGAGGGAAAAAGTAACAATGAAAGTATTTTACTTTTCTTAAATGTCTAAATATTGTTTGGTCCTGTCCTGGTATGTGGTCGTATGTAAACAGACGGCTCCGGTGGAAGACGTCCAGAGAGAGGTGAACAGCCTGGTCTCCAGAGCCGACATCCAGGACCTGCAGCCTTCAATCGGGCCTCTGGCAGTGACGCTCTTATCCAGAAGCCTGGAGGATCCGGCCTTCTACGCCCCGAGGGCCCTGGCGCAGCTCGTGCACACGCGCTGCCTCTGCCACAGGTCAGTGAAGCAGGATGTTTTGGTTTTTTTTTTTATATATATAAAAGATCTGAGCTCTAGTTTTAGGTGAACCACAAACAGAAATATATTTTATTGGAATTTGCTGTGCAACACCAACACAAAGTGGCACACCATCGTGATGCAGAAGGAAAATTATACCTGATTTTACACTTTTTTCGTTGCCTGATGATCATTGTGTTGACTTAATGACCATAGTCTAATCTTAGTACATATACAGCTGTTCTGTGAGAATATCGCTGAGTTAAGAGCATCATGAAATCGAGGGAACACACCAGACTGACTAAATAATGATAATATCAGTATCTTGCTGGGTTAAATCGTAGGCAACTGGACTTCTGCAAGTAAACCAGAAGAACCAGCAAGATACCATGACCTGGATGACTGAGAACCTTCACAGACATGATAATATCAGTATATTTTTTTCTCCTTCACAGTATAAATGTGTGCCACTTTGTGTTGGTGTGTCACATAAAATTCCATTAAAAAGGTTTTTAGTCATAACATGACAAAATTCTTCTTCTAAAAATACTTCTATAAGCCACCGCATTTCAAGGAACGATGTTAGATCATGAATGTTGAAAAAAGAAACGTCTGTTGTACATGTGTATTCAGATCACAAAGGAAGTGGACAGCCCAATGCACAAAGCAAACACACACCCGCTGTGTTTGACTGTGAAAGTCAGTTCATCAAAACGATGGGTGACACAGTGTCACGGCCCCGTGTCTTGTTTCATTTGTCGCTTTCCGGCTGTGAACCACTCTCCCCCCTGTGAAGGAGGTGGCTGCTGTTTTTGTGGAGACTTGACGTCCATTAACCACGTTGACCCTTGACAGCACTTGTCCCGACCTGATGCTGCTGGCCCTGGAGAAGAAGGATTACTTCCTGTGTCAGCTCTGCCTGCAGTTCTTCCCTGACATCCCTGAAGCGGTCACTTGCGCCTGCCTCAAGGCCTTCATCAGGTACGACCACAGGCTGCTCGATCCCAAAGGACACGGACCAAAACAGAACTAAACTCAGTTCTGTGAGTCTGAGTCGATATGAGATAAATGTCATTATATACACATTTTTTTTTATCTCCAGCTGAAGCTGCTCTTCTTTTTAAAACTTCAAACTACGAAGGAGACATTTTTTTTCCCTGTTTGTAAAGAAGTGTCCAAATTCTCAAACCAAACTGGCTGCTATACCACCTTTCACCACTGGGTGTCACCACAGCACCTCCTCCTGCACACAACTGGCGGGACAACTCGACTGGTGTCGTATAAAACCGTGTGTTTCATCTTGTTCCTCCTCAGTTTGCCGGACGAAGATGCGGAGAAGGTGAGCCTGCTGCCTGACAGCATCTCTTGCTTTGAAACCCTGACCTCAGCGGAACACAGTCAGACGGGACTGCAGAACGGTTTTAGCTCGACTTCCATGGAGAAGGACTCCATGGACACCTCCAGCGGAGAGGTCCCACAGACAAACAAGAAGTCCTCTCCTCCACCAGAGACGTCTTGTCCAGTGGGATTACACAAAGCTGTTTTATTGTATCCTTGAGTGATTCACGTGCGTTTCTACTTTGGGTCCTGCACTCTGAGTATGTCTGCACATCAGTGTTTGAAGTACAATGAGGCTGATGTTTGAGAAGTTCTCTGATGGATCTTAACTCCAGCTGGGTAGAAACGAGGTCCTGCTGACGTCCTACACAGACATTTTCCTCCTCCCACACCTAAAAGACTTCTCCTCCCAGCACGTCATTGTGAGTAACATCTCATCCAAACCAGTTTGTGCTCCAGAACCGGCTGCTGTAGTTGATTTCATTCTTTCTCATCCGATCAGCTTCTCCTCCGGTATCTGCAGTTCCTCTACTTAAAATATTCCCAGGAGGACTCTCCACAGATGCACGGAGTTCGATCACCAAGTCTGCCACAGGTTTGTAGCTTTCCGTCACGGTAACGACTGTGATTGGACTGTTTGTGTCACATGACCTCCCCAGCTCTCAGAGCATCACTTCTGTTTGCCGATGGAAAAAAATATCCTAAAGGTGATTTGTGGACAAAAGTGAGCAAAAAATCTAGATGATCTTAGATGTAGTTACTGCGGTAACGGGATCCGCTCACTTTCAGTCGCTGTCACTTGAAGTAAATAAAGAAAAAACGAACAAACATCCAGCTCAGTTCTGCTGACAGTTGAGATAAGATTTGAATTGTTCAACAGAACTTTATCTGGTGTGAGTTCCATTCGTTGGAGGCCGACGGACGTTCAGACACTCTGTCAAAAAAAAATAAAACTACATCCATTTGTCCTTTTCCATCTTAGTAGAGAGAGGACAAATGTGTAAAACAGAAAACAATGTTGATTTCAGTTTTCAGATTGACAATGACGGAATTTCTCATGCTGTTGCTCTCTGTTGTAGATCCTGGACTGGGTTTGCTTACTATTGGATGCTCATTTTACAGTGCTAGTAATGTCTCCAGAGGCCAAATCATTATTGCTCAACCTGCACAACTTTGTCGGATCACAGGTGAGTCTCCAGGTGCTGGGTTTTTCTCCAGAATTTACATTCTGGAGAGAAAAAAAAAAGTACGATGCTAAAATGCACCCTTGTGTCCTCAGGTGAAACTGCTTTCAGAGCTTGGAAAACTTGAGGGCAGTCTCCGGGAGCTTGATAAGCTGAAGGTGAAAAAGGATGCAGGACAGTACTCCATTGAAATTATTGAGCTGATTTAGTTTGTGTACAGAGGTCTTTGTAATAAAACCTTGAGCATATCTTCTCTTTCCCGCGTGTCACCTCATTTGTATTATTCTAACTGGAATAATTCTTACAGATGCTCGGCATCAGAACTCAACATGCATTTGTTTTTAATGCCCACGACAACAACTCTTGATGTAATTCAAGCTTAGAATAAATACACGACAAATGCTTTCTATTTATAGATTGTTAAGGCTGAATAGTTGATTATTCAGATAACGTGATGTGCATGACTCAATTCCCAGTTTATAACGTGTTTTAATAAGGTTTTAAGTTAGTAACTTTCAAAATGTGACGTAATGCATGAATGCCTGTTTTTGATCTTACATTTTCCCTGTGGACTTAAAGCAGAATGTTGTAAATTAGAAAGCTGTGACTCTGAACTGTTTTTTTTTTTTTCCACAAAGAAATCCAACGTGGAAAACCTTGATCCACAATTGTCTTATCTTTTCTATTAAAAGTTAAAAGTATACATACCAGTGCCAATCAAGACTTGGTGTTTTTCTGCATTCTTAACATTCAGTCCACACACAGTAGTTACAGTAACATTTGAGCACACTGCTGTTAGAATTCAGTCATTCCTCCATTAATCACACCACATGTCCATCAACGGGATGAATAAAGTACTAGTCTAACATCTGTGTAACACTGTCTCCAGGCCAAGTAGCGCATTATAAAATCCTGATCCTCACTTTGAAGGCTGTCTATCACCTCAATCCTTTTATACTACTTTGTCATACGCAGTGTGTGTGGCGTTCTCTCAGCATAATTGAAGTCGCCTACCTATTAACTTCTACTATTACAATAAACTGATTCACTTTCTTTGTTCTACATATTTTTCTCTATGAAATTAACCCATGTTTGGTTTTCACAAAAGATATTGCGTTGTCGGCAGGATTCGAACCTGCGCGGGGAGACCCCAATGGATTTCTAGTCCATCGCCTTAACCACTCGGCCACGACAACTTGACTACAAGTTCATCTGTGGTAATAATAAACATTGCCAGTCGCTGCTGATTCATAAGACTCATTGCGCAATATTGTGAATAGTAAGAAGCCAGACATAAATATATTTCCTATGTAAAAACCCACTCACTTGTTGGACTATATTAAGTGTGGGAGAAAAGAAAATATTTATTTCTGTCAACTGAACAAAGAAAGCAGATAATGGACAATGATTTGTTTTTTTGTTAAATTGTGTTGCATGTATCATACTGTTGTATTATTGTTATAATAGAAAATGATTAAAATACAACATTTCAACATTCCAAAAAAATACAACTATATATAGAACAATATGGATGTATTCCATCAATTGCATGTGTCCACGTTGATGCTGGTACTGTGAAATACGTGCACTGCTAACTTTGCAGTCGTGACGGTGGCGGCAGAGCAGTGAACTTTGAGCTTCCTCTTGACGTCGGAGTGACCAGAAGCACCCGTCGGAATCGACCAACGCGGATACATCTCAACTGGCGAGCAGCGTTTGCGCGGACAACTAGTTTGAGCTAGCATCGCATCTCAAGTGCGTCGACTGAAGAATTGGAGGGAGTCACGTGACCAAGAATACGCTAAACAATTGGCGGCGTCAAACTAGAGTGTAAAATACAGTACTTCCTGTCATACGACACTGTTAGTTATGATTTAAATCTCACAGTATAATCAGCCACGGAAAGATTGTGGAGACATTGACAGTGTCGGAAGTAAACAGCGTCTGATGTTATGTTATGTTGTACTTCACCACACAAAACGCTGTTGTACAACGGAAATGTCAACCTCTCTTTTACATTGAAAAGGACGATATCACGCTTCCGGTACAACCACTGATGTGCTATGCTCCAACTTGACCCATCGCTGGGGCCTGCTCTGTTTTCAACAGAGAGAGAGCCGTGAAGAAAAATGGCGTCTGCAGGCGACCCGGAGCGGGACACCGGCCATTCACTTTGAGCTTTCCGCCGAAAATTGATCACCGGGGCTGGGTAGGGGACTTATTGGACCCGTGCCTAAACCGTTGGCATTCTTCCTTCCTTGTTTTTCTCCGCTGTGTGCGTTCTTCTCCGACACCGCGATTGAAGCGGAACAGAATAGACTATCTCCCACAATGAGGGGGAGAAGAGGAAGGCCGCCCAAACAAGCCGCTGTGATGCGGGAAGGCTCACCCGGTCCAGTCCGCGGCTCCCGGGGCGCCCGGAGCAGAGGGATGCGTGGACGGGGAAGAGGCAGAGGACGGGGTCGGGCAGTGAGCGGTGGCGTTTGTGTTACCGGCTCTGCGGAGGTGGATACGGAAATCTCCGGCCGAGAGAACTTTAATTCGTCCCGGGGCCGCAGGAAAGTTGGAGCCTCCACCACCGTGGCGGTCGCGGCATCGCGGGGCAGAGGGAGAGGCAGGGGGTCGAGGGGTGGCCGCGGCGGCAGAGGCGGAGTGAGGCGGCCTCAAACCAAGGTGGTGTACGACGACAACAGCGACGAGGAGGACGACAATTTAAGCTACAGGTCGGAGGAAGACGAACTCCTGAACGACAACCCTTCGTCGGATCTTGAAGAAGAGGAGGCCCTGGGAAACGACTCTGACTATCTGGAGGAACTAGCAGCGGAGGAGGAGGAGGAGGAGGATGATGATGGCAGCTACTGCACCGAGAGCAGTTTTAGGAGCCACAGCACGCTGGGAAGCACCCCAGGTACGTTGGGTTCGCACCGAGCCGAAGCGGGCTCTCCTTACGTAAAGTGTGCAGTTTATTTTTAGCTCAGTACAGAAAGCAAAGCCGCATTGTTCAAAATGGAGCTTGACTCAGAAACAGGCCTTTGTTTACCGGGAGCTGCCGCTGGCTCGGAGATCTGCGTCCACGTTCAACCGGCTCTTTGCACTTTTTGTCGCTTCAGCATGTTTGATGTGGTCAGTTAAATGCTCATGAAATATATATGTGAGTATCAACATGTATTTTTAGCTTTTGTTTATTTAGCTTTTTGGCGAACGTTGCATGCACTTCGCATGTGCACACTGAAACTAATCTGCATGCACCTACTTTGTTTGCAGCTTTATTTTTCATTCATTTTTTGGGTAAAATCCTCATTTCTACGTCACTTGCAGCTTGACCCGATTTAACCGTCAATTGGTCTACTGCTCTGAGACTTGACTGAAGTCGTGTATTTAAGCATAAACCGCGAAATTATCTATATAATAATACTTTTCTGAACTGTGGCTATTGTGCAGGTGTGCACACGTTTTCAGGAAGGACATTTTGTTGCATAATGCTGCTGAATGCGTTTGACAGCAATGTTTTGAAGACGGGCGCGCTTGTTTTATTCACTTGTTGCAAACAGCGGCAGCAGCTCATTACGACACAGCGTTCAGTTCGTTACCATAGCAACCACTCATGTTAATCAGGTGAGCAAATCAGATCTCAGTTCTGAACAGTGATTCTGCAAAAAATAAGCAAATCAATAGACTCATCTATTATGCATTGTGATGCATTCACTGTTTCGGTCACTGGAAGTAACTGTAGAAAGCGGTTAACAAAGCGGCACACCTGACATACTGTGTTAGTTGTTGCATTCGGTCTCACAATGGACATAAACACCAGAATGTGGATTTAAATTCTCGGCGTATACAATTTGCAAACATTCCAGTCAGGCTCAGATGTAGTTCATGGACGGATCAGGGATCAAGCACATACCGCTCTTCCAACCCTGGACAGCCAGGGCTTCTACTTTTCTAAAGAAATGTGAACATGGCAGACTCATGCACAGGAGCGTGAGGGCTCTTCCATCATGAGCGACAGTGTAACCTCATGGTTCTACTGCTATCATGGCCACATGACACTGTTTTCATATTGCATGTGCAATAAGCCGTCGTGCACCCACTGTGAACCCTGTTTGAACCAGTCATACCAGGCTGCTGTCACTGCTTAATCCCCATTGTCCATCTTTGTAAAAAGCAGTATAATGTTCACACATAACACAAATATATCTGATCATCCTCTTTATGATACACTGACACAGCATGTGGTGCTTTTTGTAAAAACAGGAGTGACACACATTCTACAATTCCCTGTTAATGCATCTTAGACCAAGTCATGCGTCAACCATGTTCAGTCTTAACCGTTTTCCACTTTAATTACAGCGTTAGATGTTTCTCCGTGTGATTATGGAAACATTTCTTATGAAAGTTGTCCAATAGGAGAAGCAAAGGACTGTTGTCAAGAGCAGGTTTGCAAAGCTGAGTCTGATGATCTCTGACCTTTTCAAATCATCTGCAAACGGACTTGTGTCATTTTGCTCAGTAACACTGACATATCTAGTCCAGAAGGAATGGTGTGTGTGGGCTGGTTGGTTTGTGTGCACATTATCCTCTTGAAAAGATTCTTGACCGTTGTCGGCAGGATTCGAACCTGCGCGGGGAGACCCCAATGGATTTCTAGTCCATCGCCTTAACCACTCGGCCACGACAACACAGTGTGCTTGTTTCTGCTGACGTCTTGGCAGAACAGATGCCAACTCATTGACACCATTTTTACTCTGCATGCCAACAAAAAACTTCCATGTTTTGATGATAAGGAAAACTGAAATATGAAGGAACTTATGAGTAACTATATAAAACGTAACAATGGCCAAATCAATTAAAGTAGTCGTTGTCGGCAGGATTCGAACCTGCGCGGGGAGACCCCAATGGATTTCTAGTCCATCGCCTTAACCACTCGGCCACGACAACATGCCCTACCTGGCACTATGAGGCCAGTGGGACCGCACACATACGGGTCACTTGATATACATATATATTTATATACATATTTTATATATTTTTATTCTCGACTTCGGTTAGTAGTCCGTAAACTGTAACAAGTTCTCGACCTCTTTACCATTCATTTTTGCGCCACAGACCAAACATGAAAACGAACTATATCAGTGGGAGCCCTGCACTTGTTTCTGTGCAAACAATCGGCTCTGTCTGGGGATAATGGGAGACAGTGGCACCACAAGTGCTTTGTGCATGCAAATCGCCTGTTGTCAATAAGTCCGTGTTTCAAATTTGACTGCTGGTGCTGTCTGTTAAATGTCTTCTCTGGAGTTGAATGTTGCTGTTCCGTTTCCTCCACCATGGGCCTTTTACCCTGAGGAAACTCCATAACAACGTTTGTTTACGCATTTTCCAGCAAGTTTGTGGTCTTGATTTCACACCATCACAGTGATATGCATCAAGCGGAAGTGAATCCGTTCATTGTCCAAAATAAAACATACTCCAGAGTCTGTTAATCAATAAAACGGAAATAACGTTATTCATATTTTTTTGTCGGTGTGGCCCAGTACAGGTCTGTGGAGCCGTACCAGACTAGTACACTGCTTAACATGATTTCACATCACTTGGGAAAAGTAAACCACATTATCTTCAAGGGATGTTTCATATTTATCACTGTGTACTTCGCACTATTTGACATCTGTCTACATTTTACTTGCGTTGTTCTTTGTACAAAAGTGCCTGCAGGAGCTTGAGAGAATCCATTACAAACATCCAACTGCCACTCCTGAGTGATACCATGGCGACACATGGCATTAGACATCAGTTATTCAGGCCATGAGCACCATCAGGGCTCCAGGTGCCACCAGGAAAGTTCAAAAAGGGACTCTGTCCAGCCTTCCACCAGGACGTCCTTCTAAACAGCCCTGCGTACTAAAATTCATCCGTATCCGTTTTGTGTAGTTGGTGAGAGAGTCGCTGAGCGTCACAGGTCAGTGTGGGAATCTTAATTTACTAGTATGCGTCAACGGGCAGCGCTTCAGACAATCACTTATTGATGGAACAAAGGTAACGGCTCTGCTGTGTGTTTCAAGGGTCAACACCATGGCGTGATGCTGTGTCTGGAAATACCGCCGAGATTGTTTCTGTTGGCTTGTCAGCAGGGACCAGGATGCACAAAAAATATATATATACTGTATTTTAGTGGCTACAGAAACTTTTCCAAAGTTTGTGTCGAACAAGCATGTTCCTTTTGTTTCTTTATTAGCAGCTCTACATTCAGTCTTCATGTGGTCATAATGTGATTGCCTTGGCATTCATTCATTCATTCATTCATGTGCTTCCTTTCTGTGCCCTCTGCTCCGTTCACTCCAAACAGGTCGCAGAAGGAGTCGGATAACACGACCGCAGTCTCCCATCTTGGAGACAAAAGACATTCACACTCCCACTTTGGAGCTTCCAAAGTCCTCCGAGGACCTCCTGGTTCCTACCTCACAGCTTCTCAACGTGTCTGCTGTCTACGAGGTTCTACGCAACTTTGGCTCCGTGCTGCGACTCTCCCCGTTCCGTTTTGAGGATTTCTGTGCGGCGGTGGCCAGCCAGGAGCAGTGCCCACTGCTGGCGGAGATACACATCTCCCTCCTCAAAGCTATTCTCAGAGAGGAGGACACATCCAACACCACGTTCGGACCTGCTGATGTTAAGGACTCGGTCAACTCCACTCTATATTTTGTGGATGGTATGACCTGGCCCGAAGTGTTGCGGGCGTACTGTGAGAGTGATCCGGAATACCGGCACATTCTGCCTTTCCAGGAGGGAGAGGATTACCCGTTTGAACCGTTAGAGAGCAAAATCAAAGTTCTTCAGTTTTTAGTGGACCAGTTCCTGGCGACGAACATTGCCAGGGAAGAACTCATGTCAGAAGGTGTGGTTGCCTACGACGACCACTGCAGGGTGTGCCATCGCCTCGGGGACCTGCTGTGCTGCGAGACGTGTTCGGCTGTTTACCATCTGGAGTGTGTGAAGCCGCCATTGCAGGAAGTGCCCGAGGACGAGTGGCAGTGTGAAGTGTGTGTGGCACACAAGGTACCTGGTGTGGCGGACTGCATCCCTCAGGTCCAGAAGACCCGGCCGTTCATTCGTCAACTGCCTGTCGGTTACGATCGACACCGACGCAAATATTGGTTCCTGAACCGCCGCATTGTCATGTAAGTTACAGATGTTTTAACTTGTGGATAAGAGTCATTACCAATACCGATAACTGAGAACGTTTGAGAAATAGGTGACGGGAAGAAAAATGAAAGATCTAGTAGGTAAAGTTGAATTGAACAGTCTAGCTCTGCCTCTAACCAAGTAGTATGACTGACATCCCTACTATCGGAGTTAGGGATCGACAATATGTTCGAACTTGCTGCTTCCTGACAACATACTTATATCTATTATTTTTTAAAATTTAGATTCACCTGTAGTTTGTGCACACCTGGACATAAGAGACAACAAAACAACAAACAACAGTTGTGTTTCTAGAAACGCGCATATTTATTTATTTCAAACTAACACTTTCAAATGACTTACAAATGAAAACTTTAGCCATCACAAAGGTCATACGGCACCCGATTGGCTAGCAGCGGCCCTGCCAACTCAGGGTACCATCGAGGTATCGGCAGCAGAAAGAAAAATTGCAGCGTTGGCAGAAAAGTTGTACCGTGAAGAAAACTATAAGGATAGTGTCACAGAACAAAATAAGGAATAGCCAAGTTTGCAATATTAACAGTAAGTACAGGCGAATGAAAAACGTGAAATAAAAAAGTGTACATACAGTAAATAAGGTATAAATAGGTGACATTACAGGCATGACATGATGTTCTTGACCTGGTTTCCTTCCTTGCACATAATTCAACACGCCGCCGTATTTCCTGTCATCATGTGTCGAAACATCATGCCTCGGTGCTTTGTTCTACATCTTGTGTGCACAGAAGGAAGTTTGTGGGAGTGTGTAGACATACTCCGAATTAAAGTGGGTGCACGGACACGAGCCGAGTCTGCGCAGACAGTCAGGTCCAGGGGGCATGTGGATGGAACTTTCTGGACTAAATTGTCCTGCTGTAATCTTTCTCTCTGCACTGCACTTTTCGCTGAATTCCTCCTTTTGTTTTAATCTGTTGGCATAAGCCGGCGCTGCCGGTACACTCATGTTCACGGAAAGAAATCCACAGGGAGAGAGATGCTCTTCTCAGGGATAAATGTAATGAATTTACTTCAAATTAGCACGATTATTGGCATGTTTTAAATAATCAGAGCTCTTCCACGACAGTCTGACGATTCAACGCTGATAATTACAGTTTGTTTAATTGTCAGATGAACTTGAGAGATGATGCACTCAGAGGTTATTTGTGAACACAATTGCCAGGAAAATCATTGCTCAAGGAATCCAAGAAGCTTTCTGACCATAATATTCCGACACTTATTCAGCATTTGTTGTTATTCTGAGATGTTTATACTGGTTTTCTAACGTGTTTTTGTGTGAACCTGCTGTTGGGAACAAGAAGCACTTTGAAGGTTCGACACGTCTGCTCCTGTTGGTTTATACCTGATGTGCGGTTCAATTATTGTCTGTTTGATTGTATCAGAACAACAGAAATAAACTTGTAGCAGGTTGGACAACACTAATAATGGTGGATCAAGCAGAGTAACCAACACCAGTTTACCAAGTTTTACATGTTCAGTCAGACCGAGACAGTGTATTTAGAGCGTGTCTTACATTTAATCCTGCTTCTCCCTTTATCTTCTTCTCTCTGTTGTCTCTTCATCCATGTTCTTTGTCTGTATCGCTTCCCTCTTGTGTCTCGCCCCTACAGAGAGGAGGATGGCGAGCAGGAGGATAAAGCTATCTGGTATTACAGCACCAAGGTAAGTGGGACTCAGGTTACTGCGTTTACTTTGTCTGTGATGATGTGATGATGATTCCTCACCTCTTCCATCTCTGGTCCTCCCAGGTTCAGCTTGCGGAGCTCATCGATTGTTTGGATAAGGAATTCTGGGAGGCTGACCTGTACGGGGCCCTCGAAGAAATAAGGGACGAGGTGCACACACACATGGACATCACAGAGGACCTCACCAACAAGGCCCGTGGCAACAACAGGTGTTTCCTCACTGCTGCCAATGGTAACCACATCATCTTTTTCCTATTCTTCTTCTTCTTCTTCGTCAATCAACCTTCCTCATACAGCACAAAAAATAACAGAACAAATTCCAGTTTAAACCCATGCAGCCTGTAAATCAAATCGATAAAATATAAATAAATAATCAGGTCAAATAATATCAATCTAAATGGATCATTGATTAAAGAGGTATAAAAAGACAATAAAAGAATAAAAATGAAACAGCAGAGAAATACAATTTAAGTAGAGAAACAACCTGGAATATATACAAACAACTACATAATTTAGGCTGGTAGATAATAATGTGATAGAATAATATGAAAACCAGACTCAGATATGTAAAAATCTAGATAACCAATCAATAACACACAAAGGCTGTTCCATAAATGTGGTCCATAATAACAAGAAGCTGCTTCTTCTACCTACTTTTGTCCTTTATTAATTAACACAATGTTATAATGTCCTGCATTGTGTTTTTAAAGTTGTAACCTCAGACACTGCAGCTACTGTTGAGTTGAGTTTGAAAATATCAGTCCGCTCCAACTCACTCAGCATGAACGTAACCATCATCCTCCGTGACTTTAGTCTCTGGAAAGAGAACACGACACACACCCAACAGTTTGTCTTTTTGTTGGTCTCTCTCCTCCAGACGAGATCCTGGAGCGGCTCCGTGCTAAGAGGGAGGAGGAGCTGGAGGAGGTGAAACGACGAGCGGCAGAGGAGGCCCAGAAAGCGCGACTGGAGAGGGAGAAGGAGGAGGTGGACGTGGAGAAGGAGGAGGAGGAGACCAAACGGACGGACGAGGAGCAGCTGGACGTCAAGGTCCAAGGTCTCGTAAAGGAGGAAGAGAGGGAGATGAAAGAAGACGCGAAGGAGGAGGGTGATGCCATCAAGTCTGGAGGTAGATACGAGGAGATTTGGTGTTTGAACTGATCTTCTGTTGTTGTTGTTGTTGTTCTTTGTCATTATTGATCTAAGAATTGATTCTTCACTTCTTGGCTCAAAACATCTATAGTGTCCTCATCTAGATACAACATGACAGAAATTTAATGTTTTTTTAAATGTTTAAAGAACTGGAGTAATATAGATATGTGTTTACCACAAATATTTTTTTTCTTCTAAGGACATGATGATCAATTCTATTCAATTTTACTGATTTATTTTTAAATGTATTACCTTTTTATTTAACAGTCTTGATGGAGACACTCCACGAATAGTTTAAGTAGAAAATGTGCCTATGATAGATGTGATTTTTTTTTTTCTTTTAATTGAACTCATTTGTTGTCCGTCCTCGTTTGCCCCCGCTCCCTCTAAGTCGATGTCATCACATCAGAGCCCACTGGTGTTTACAACACATTGCTGCTGTTCTCCCATAGTTGTTGAAGCTCCACCCACTGACCACCAAGGTGGCAGTGGCGTTAGCGCCTCAGATGGACCTGCACTTCCAGCAGCCTCTGGTTCGCCACAACGCGCCCACGCCACCGTCAGCGGCTCTAGCCCCGCCGCCCCCTCCGTAGAGGCCGGGCTGAAGGGACGTTCCCACCTGGACGCCTCCAACAGCACCAAAGGTATCGAAGGACGATCGCTGCAGTCTGCACCACTGCTCAGCGTACTTTGGGGCTTCCAGCTGCAACTAATCATGCATTCATCTCCTTTTCATGTTTATTTCTGATCGCATGGAGCGGTTTTCTATCCTAGACCTGAGCTTCAGCCTCGTGCAGCCTGGTCGCTGTAATACTAACCTGCTCACGTTCACTATTCCATCACCTGTGTTCCGTTGGTGTCAGCTTTGAACTCACAAGGACAAAACTGCTTGTTGCTGTCAAACAGCTCTTATTTGTAGGTGTGTGGCGTATGGTTTGTCAGTAGAGGGAGCCACAGCCTCAACCCCTCAACAGCCCCGGTATCCGAGTTCCTTCCTCACAGTGATGTAATTTTCCTCGGTGGAATCCGAGTTGTTTGCGTTCCAGTTTCATCCAACATCTTGTGCTAGTTAGTTAGTGTCTAACAACACATTCTGTGGGATTTCAGTCACAACCGTAACAGATCAACAAATAACAGGTCATTGAAATGAAGCACAGAAACAGTTTCTCCTCACAGACGTCTTGGATTCTGATGTCTGAGTTGGATTTCCCTGGTCAGGAAGGTGTTCCATTTAGGTAACTTCCTGTCTGCAGCTCGGAAAACAACTCAAATCACCACTTGGACAGCAAGTGGAACGCCCTGTTCTATTGTATCAAGCTTTAATAAACCATTATCTGAAGGAAATGTGATGAAGTGACGTCACTAATCCGTCTACCGGTTGTCTCTGTCTCTGCGGCAGAAAACACGTCGTCAGACTCTGTTCTTATCGGCTCAGAAGGTCTCCCCAGCTTGAATGAGGAGAACAGCAATAACAGCACGTGGCCTCGTGTCCCAGCCCAGGGTCCTGAACCTCCAGACCTGGCAGACAGGTCCTCCCAGTCGTCCCTGACCAGCCTGGAAGACACAGGTCTGACTACAGTGAAGCCAACGCTACCGGCTCACAGCCGTTCAACATATAACCTGTGTCTGAGCTAAACCCACTGATGAACCTTTCCAGGAGACGCTAAAGACGCCGCCGGTGGCGAGATGACGGTTCTTGGAGGTAAAAAGTCTCCGGCCACCCGCATGGTCACACGGTTGAGGAACCCAGACAGCAAACTGAGCCAGATGAAGAGTCAGCAGGTGGCTGCTGCCGTCCACGAAGCCAACAAGGGCTTCAAGGAGGGCAAAGAGGTGAGAGCCCCCATGATGCAGCTCTTAAAGGTCTGTCCGTACTCTGACAAGAACATGTCTTCTCTCTCCCAGGGCTGCGAGGAAATTTTTTTCCATGCAGCTCTGCTGTGGGAGTTGTTGCAGCTTGTCCTTGTCCGACAGCTATTTCATATATAATATATTTCATATATTATATTTTTGCACTCGTCTTTTTTTCTTGTTCTTGCCACCTGGAGAAAACTTTTTTTTTTTTTTTTTAACAGCTACAAACTACCCTGAGGTCATGAGAGGAACCCATTGAGTTGACTTGTACTTTTTATATTTAGTTTTTCTTTCTCTTTTTCTTCTTGTCACTTTGTAATATTACTGATACGACCTGTAGAAGAGAGGGTCAGTTAATCCCGGACGTCGGTGAGGAGAGTCTGTCTTATCAACCAGTCTGTCTTATTCATCTAATCTGCCTCAAAGATTGGACAACAAGCTCGGACACGAGCAACTAGAGTAGAAACAGAGCTTCTTCCCCTGGAAAGTCACATGTCCCAGGCAAGGCTCCAGGATGGTCCTGGTTCTTTACTGAACTTCTGCTCCCCGGTGCCCTGGATAAACAAAGACGAGACAAACAGAACTTTTAATTTGTTTGTATATGCGAGGGTCTGGACTCACTGGTGTGTTTTCATTGTATGGTGGACTTTGTTGTCCAAACTCGTTACTTCACGTAAAGGAGCTGTGTGTTTGGTTCCCGGACAGGTTCTAGTGGTGAACGCGCAAGGGGACATCACTCGAGTCAGCACGCGCAGTAAAGACGTGGTGATGAAGGGAGCTCTCAGCCAATACTTCAAACTCGGCCAGGAGGGGAAATACCGCGTCTATCACAACCAGTACAGCTCCAACATGCTGGCCCTCAACAAGCACCAGCACCGAGAGGTGAGTCCACGTTCACTCTGTTCACTGTTTTCTCCCAAATACGCTCTTGGCCTGCGCAGTGGCTCCTGTCTCTTTTCTGTTCCTGTTTTGTTTTTGCATCATATATTATATTATATGATATATTATTATATTAGAGGTAACTGCTGACAATTCAATGATGTGAGGTTTTGCCACTTGAACTTTGTGTGTGGTTTAAACTGATCAAGAACCCTAACGACCCACAAAAATAACCTTTAATGTTAAACATTTGAGTTTTGAGTCAGATTGTCAGTGACTTGTCAGCTGTTTATTGCTTAAAAATGTGACATTAGGTTTGACAAATGCTAACAGTGACCTGCTCTACTCTCTTCATACTCTAAAATAGCACATTACAGAAACAAACTAGGGGCTGGGACTAATCTGCAGTTAGTTACAGGTTCACTTTCCAACTTCTGGCTGAATTTGTGTTTCCAGATTCTGACTCAGGGATTTTTGATCATTGATTTTTGATTTTTGATTTTTGATGGGACTTGCTCCCAGAGACACTGACATAAATCTGTATATTTGATTTGGTTCCATTAGGACCACGACAAAAGGCGGCATCTCTCGCACAAGTTCTGCATGACCGCAGCTGGAGAGTTCAAGTGGAACGGGTCCATTCATGGCTCCAAGCTTCTGACCATCTCCACGCTGAGAATCACCATCATCCAGCTCGAGAACAACGTTCCATCACCGTTCATGCACCCGAACTGGGCCTCGCACAGGTACAGGCACGTGGACGACGTCATACAACTTACAGCTCTTTGATCGGTTGAACTTTATTTCTAAAGCACAAATCTGAATAAAGCTAAATAAGAAGCTAAAGAAAAATGTGCTAAAAATGTTTTAATTATTTTTTTTTTTTTAAATATGTTAAAACTGTAATAGCGTTGAGGTATTAAAGTAACTAGGTACGGATTAAATGTGTTCACATGTAAATGAAATAAAATATACACCAATACATGCACTATAACAACCCTATAATCAACGAATTGAGGAAGTGGAGCGAACAGATTAAATCAAATCAATGTAAATATGTAAATAAAAGAGTATATACAAACTAGAGAAGTAAAATAACGGTAATAAGAAGCGTTCAACAGTATTCTGCGCTGGTTTCACTGCTTTAGGGCGCCAGTTGTGTCAGTCGTAGAAAATAAAGTACAGTGTCAGTTGTTTATTTCCGACCACAAGTATCTTGATGTTGAAAGCCCCAGAGTGAAGTGTTTGTGTGCTTTGTAGGACGAACTGGATCAAAGCGGTTCAGATGTGTAGTAAGGCCAGAGAGTTTGCTCTGGCCCTGGCCATCCTGGAGTGTGCCATCAAACCCGTGGCGCTGTTGCCGCTCTGGAAGGACTCGCTGGGCCACACCAGGTACGCTGTGTGTGTGTGTGTGTGTGTGTGTGTGTGTGTGTGTGTGTGTGTGTGTGTGTGTGTGTGTGTGTGTGTGTGTGTGTGTGTGTGTGTGCTTGTGTGTGTGTCTGTGTGTGTGTGTGTGTGTGTGTGTGTGTGTGTGTGTGTGTGTGTGTGTGTGTGTGTGTGTGTGTGTGTGTGTGTGTGTGTGTGTGTGT
>CAAKHB010007803.1:23925-36199 GCA_901007665.1 Aeoliscus strigatus
AGTGAACACACAGCGGGAAAAACATCACACTACTTAATAGAAATTCAAGTCATTTTCTGAAGAAATTCAACATTTGCGTGGTCAGGAAATTATGCTTTTGATAACGGTTTATTATCAAACTGTTCATATGAACTAAGAACGGAACATGAACAGAAAGAACCTCAGCGCAGACGTGAGGGACGTGTGGTCGCTCAGGTAATCAAGCCCAGATCGGATCAAAAGGCCCACCCTCGCTGTGAGGAATAATATTTAGAGTGCATGTCTGCGACCGGTACCACCCAACCACGCCTGAAAAACACAGCGGCCCTTTAACGTGTTTGGGACAAGTGTGTGTGATCGAATCCACCGAGAGGTTGAATCATGAGCAATAATCTCTTTATTGGATTTATTATAATATACATACATCTGAAACAAACATCAATCCAACTTCGGTACAGAAAAAGACAAACCCAGAGATTAGAACACAGTCAGCTCGATAGAAAATACATATACATACGTGTACGCACACTTTAATCCACATACACGACATTACAAAGGGTAAGCAAATAGTCTCACATTTGATTTGTTAGGTTTTGTGTCAAATCAAATGTCTGTGATAAATGAAAAAAATAGTAAGATCATTTTTTTAAAAAAAAAAGGAAGAGCTAATGAACTTAAAAAAAAACTATTACAGACTATTACAGATAAGCAAATAAATCCAGTATGTGTAAAACACAATAAAATAAATAACAATTGGTAATACAACTTATTGGGGTGGGAACTGGAAATATATGTATTTAAATATCGGTTCTATTTATTCTTAGGGATTGTACAAATCGTAAATGTAACAACCTCCCAACTTTTTATTGACAGCATAAGAAAATAAAATTTAAAAAATGTACAAAATATTATTATTATATCATCATTGTATCATTTAAAAATCTATTTTGATGTTGTACAAAAGATGTTCTAACAAGATCTGACTTGTGGACTGAGCGCACACCTCGGAGCCGCCGCTAGTTCAGTGCAGAAACATCTGAATTCATCAGTTGATCGTGTTTTGCAGGTTAAACCGCATGACGTCCATCGAGCGCGAGGAGAAGGAGAAGGTAAAGAAGAGGGAGAAGAAGCTGGAAGATGAGGAGACATTGCAACAGGCCACCTGGGTCAAGTACACGTTTCCGATCAAACATCAGGTCGGTGGTGAACTTGTGTCTTTATCATTTGTACTTTTGTACTTCCTGCTGCATTTACATCCAGGAACTTGATTAGGACATTTTGGAACCTTCAGTAGATGATAAGCAGTCATTTGTCAGGGAAGTGTGTTAGCGACCATCACACACTCTGTGTGTTCGTTTTTGAACCTCTCATTGTTCACCCATCCTCCTCATCCCTCTCCTTCTCCCCCGGTTGTGAAGGTATGGAAACAGAAAGGAGAGGAGTATCGTGTTACGGGCTACGGCGGCTGGAGCTGGATCAGTAAAACATATGTGCAGCGCTTTCTCCCGAGGCTTCCTGGGAACACCAACGTCAACTACCGCAAAGAACTGGAAGGTCAGCAACAGGAGACCCCGCGGCCTAAATGGTCTTTTTCAATCATTGTCTTAGAAGTCGACATCGAAGAGGCGACTGAAATGTTCCTAACTCAACAGACATAACTCGCAGTGACGTAAATTCTGAGTGAAAACCAAGTGGTTTGTGATCCAGTTTCCCAGTTCCCCAGTTCCCATTGACAACAAATAAAACAATAGTGTGCGTACGAATCTTGAAGAAAAGATAGACAGATATTACTGTGCTACTGACCCATCTTGGTTGGACCGGTGTCTAAGTTGGATCTCCGTGGTCAGCAGGGTGTTCCATTTGACAACTTCCTGTCTGCAGCTCGGAAAATGACTCTAACCCTTCATTAAAGATGAAGGTTTTATGTATTTTGCATTAATCTATGAGAGGTTAATTGTTTTTTTGTCTGTTTTCAAGATGCCAAACTTGGCAAAAAATGTACCCTGCTGGACTTGAGTCAGCAAGCGAGCGAACCTGCACCCGAAGCTCAGGGAGTTGCCGACGTAAAAGCTGAACGCCTTGAAACAAAAGACGCGGACTCGTGTACGCTCTCTGAAACCCCAACCGATCGCCTCCTGTCAGTGGACAACGATGAGAGGATGGAAGAGGACAAGAAAGAAGTCGGGAGCGAAACGGGAAAGTCCATTGACGAGTCGCCAATAAAGATGGAGGTGGAGCCCACCGACACACCGTCTGAGGAAGAGCAAGGAAGTATGAATGAACGTGACCATCATAAATCAATAAAGTATCTCATATTTTAAGGCGTTTGGGTCTAACTCCATTTTCTCCATTTCCCACCAGCACCCAGTATCCATGACGACAGCGTGTCCCCGGAGAAGCCGACGACAGCCGACGCCTGGCGGCCTTTTAACTATGATGTGGTGGATGTCAGCAGGGGCTTCCTCACCCGCGTTGCCTACAAGAGGAAGGTGAAGTCCTCCAAGCTCGACAGCCTGCTGGAGCGCAGGGTAAAGCAGCATATTCTGGAAGAGAGGCAGCGGCAACAGGTGTCTGCTGCCAAACCCCAGACCCCCGCACCACTTTTGACCAATTCCACAGCGGCTCCTAGCACGCCCGTCCGGCCGCGGTCACCGCTCAGGCCCCAGGCTCTGGACCAGACACAAGTCGCTCTGGGCGAAGCTGTCAAAGAGGAGGAAAAGTCTTCCACAGTAGAAGGAGAAAGTAGAGGGGGGGGCAGTCAAGCTGGACTCTCTGAGACACCAGATGGGATTGTTTCCCCTCGGCTTCCTTCCCCAGTTCCTCCACTAGGCAGAGATTCTGCCTCCTCGCAAGACCAAACCACCTCCAGTCCCCTGGAGCAGGGCGCACATTCACCGGAACGGACTACGGGGCCACAGGACGCTAGTCACAGTGTCAAACTCCCTGACGCACACAAGTCAGCGGTGGAGGGAGCTAACTGCTCTTCAGATCGCCACGCAGCCAGTGTTTCATCAAATGTTACCAGGGCTGGACAGATTGAAAATATCGGGTCTGAGACACCGATCTCCGATTCTGCTCAAAGAACAGACTCCGTAAGCGTACCTACAAGTGTTATCGACCAAAAAAGCAGTCAAAACTCGTCACCTCTTATTCCTCCTCGGCAAAGCCCAGAAACTTTAAGCTCCGTTGAGCTGGGTACCGAGGAGAATGGAACAGGGTCAGATGACAGCGTAGGTTTTGGCCAAGCCAAAGGCGCATGCACTCCTCCTCCTCCTCCTCAGGTTAATGGGAATAATAGTTTGGGGGTCGATGCCGTGGACTCGCTTATGAGCTCAAATAACGGCGCGCTCACAAACAGCCCTCAGGCCAAAATCAACAGCATCGGTCAAGTAGAAGAAGAAGAGGGGCACGTCTTGAAGAACAGCGCCCAACAAAAGCCGCTAGTCAATGGAGACTTGGCCCCTGTGAACGAGGTCGGCGGCAAGGAGCTGACCTCGAAGGTGGAGAGCAGGTTCACGATACTGGATCAGGACTACAAACCTCCAGTGAAGATTACAAGGGTGGAGAACAACATAGATGCACTTGGAGCTAACGCTCAGAACACAGAGCACAACAGCACAGGGGACGTGAAACCAGCTCCTCCCATCAAGATCATCAGAATGGCGCCTTCTCCGATACCGTCTGCTGAGGAGTCCAGCATGAGCGATGAAATGGCAGAAGAGAACAGCAGCAGTGAGTCGACAGAAGCGTCATGCAAGACCATCACCACCCAGGTGACAACCACATCCACCACAACAGTGGTTTCTACGGAGACGATAGCCAGAGTGCCACTGACTACATCTGGAGACGTTGCGGCGCCCGTCGTGTCGGCAGAGAGCAGTGCCGTGTCCACCCTCACCACCATGACCAAAACGACTGTCACCAAAATCTGCTCGTCTAGTCAGTCGGAGGAGAGCCAGAGTGAGATCATCACGCAGGAGCAGGAAACCAAACTCACAGCGTCCGTCAGTAGGTCAGTGACCGACGACTGCGGTAAAACCTCAGTGTCCCATGTGGCCGTGAGCCACGAGGACTCGTCCACAAAGGGCCGCGTTCGCCTCCTCAAATTCTCCCGCACCAAGAAGACGCGCTCCGACACCGCCCTTCCTTCATACCGCAAGTTTGTCACCAAGAGCAACCGCAAGAGTATTTTTGTGCTGCCACACGACAGCTTGAAGGTTCTGGCGAGGCGAGGCGGGTTCCGTGAGGTGCCCGTCTTTAACTACAACGCCAAGCCGGCGCCGGATATATGGCCGTACCCATCTCCGAGGCCCACGTTTGGCATCACCTGGAGGTAAGAAGCTGAACCTTCTCTATCACCCCCCCCCCATGTTTTTATTGTCTTATTGTCAAAATGTCTTTTTTTTTCTCCATGTAATCTGAATGTAACTGTCAATGGTTATGTAGCATTTTACTGGAGTTGCTGGGGATCATTGGCAGTAATTTAAGCACTGTATCATAGTTCGTGCTCAAGTATGCAGTGTTTGTCTGGGATGTTCCTTGACTGTTTCACAGGCGTAAATCAGTGAAACTCATGACCACAAATCTGGTTTTCGTGCTCTTTATGTTTGAGACTTTGACCGTCAGACGTGATTTGTATCCACAGGCAGCCAAGAAAGTATCAAAAGTGTTAAAAACCCTCATAATCTAATGTAAATTCAACATGAAAGTAGTATTATAATTCATTTAAAACAAATATAAGTGTGAAATATAGATTTCTTTGCACGTTCCCACAACATGTTTGTGAAATCTGAACGTACAGCTGTGATACATGCTGGGATCCTCTCCAGTTATATATTATACATATTATATACTGACACTTTCACTGCCAGATACGTATTTGACAATATGTATTCCAGTACAGGGATGGCGATGAAATACACTGGGGTATTACAAAGTCTAGGTATCGGCTTTAAATCCTGTTGGATTTATCTGCTGGAATGAATCCGTTGGCGTCCTGCAGCTGCTATAGTTCGTTAGCATCATAGATGACGGTCACAAAGTATCAGAAGGAGTCTTTGATAGTCTTTCATAAACGTCAGAATACATTTCTGTTATTTTGTTGCTTTTCTACTGATTCTGCGCTAAAACAAACAATGTCGTATTGTGGTGGCAAATATCATCAGTTAAACATCCGTTGAAAAATCCTGCCGTTTCCAACCGTGCTGCAGTATTAGCAAGAACACCAGTTCTATTTATCTGCATGACGGCTCAGACGTGAACTCATCCTTCGTCTGCGATGAAAACAAAACAGAACAGACTATGTAGAGTTCAGCACGTTGTCATCACCACACTTTTCTTTGAGCCAGACAAACATGACCGTTTCCTCTCACCATTGAGCTTCAGGTGCTTTTCGGCGTCATGGTCTGAATAGAGCAGCTCCACCTGAGGTTCCTGGCGTCAAAGCGGAGGAACGCCGGCTGCCGTTTGTTCTCTCAGAGCTCCGAGTGTCGACTGTTTACGTGTTGTAAATGGGTCCGTTGTGGGTTTGGGCTCTCAGCTGTGTTATGGCTCTGCTGTCAGACTGGACCTCTGGGTTCCACAGCTGACATGAATCATGTGGTGGTCACAGACGTGTCAGGATGTTTACCCCAGTGCTATTTTTGCCACCTGTGGTTGCACACGGACTTCACACAATGTCGTAAAAGTTTGGACAATGCTCCTTGTTTGGCCCCGGTGTTAGATTCTAGTGAGTGTCGGTTCATCACGCTCAAAACAAACATTTAGATTTGACGTGTCAAATTATATTTTCTGCTGGTACAAGCAGATTATTTTTCCACTTTTGTGTTTGATGGTGACGAGAAGCTTCAGGAGACAACCGGTTTTGTTTCTGCAGCTGTAAGATGACGTCTGAGGAGAAGAAGAGAAGTCGTGTTCTGTGTTCTGTGTGGGTTCACCGGTCAGAACGTTACTGACGTTGATGAATCGCGAACTGAGAACAGCAACAATGAAGTGAACACTGTGACAATCTGTCATTCTGCGGCGGAATAAGGTTCTTACTCGCTAAATTGTTTATAAGATGAATCCAAAAAGTTTGACATCAACCACAGAAATATCCGTTCACTCAAACGCCAACATCAACCGGTCTAACATTATTTTAATGCACATTTCTGTTCTTCCGGAACCTTCTCTGTATTTGTGTGCTGTACTTGTTTGTGTTTGTTGAATGTATCTGTACATGTTCACTCATCTTACCTGCATTTGTCAGTGGATGACTTGTGACTTCCTGTTTCCAAGGTATCGTCTGCAGACCGTCAGGTCTCTGGCTGGTGTGAGTCTGATGCTCCGGCTCCTATGGGCGTGTTTGAGATGGGACGACATGGCTGTAAAACCATCTGCTGCTGTCGGAACCACGCGTACAGGTACACACATGGATCTAATATTCAATCACCTTCATCCCCTGAAGAAATTCTTCCAAATAGGTTTAAATGTACATACTCTCATCTCTGCAGTGGATGATTGACACACAACCGTTAGCTAGATAACTTGACGGTGCATTCTGGGATTTTTCCCACCGTGCTTGTCCCTGTCCAAACGGCCCTCGTTCACACGGGTACCGGACTGTTCTCTGTCTCCTTCGGGCCACACTGGCTTTACTCTGGAGTGCGTCTCCTCCTCCTCCTCCTCCTCCTCATCGTCATGCCAACCCATCCCGTTCCCTGTTCACTGCCACAGAGACGTCCGACACGGAAATCACCACCACAGAGATCATCAAGCGCCGCGACGTGGGGCCGTATGGCATCCGCTCTGAGTACTGCATCCGCAAAATCATCTGCCCCCTCGGGGTGCCGGAGACCCCCAAAGGTAAAAGACATAACTGTCAGTCATCTGTTTCCCCTTTTTTGTGTTATATTCGAATATGTTTCACTTGATTCCTGTATGCGCCATGCTAAAGATGAGTGATTCCTCTGTGCCCGTCCCAGAGACCCACACTCCACAGAGGAAGGGGCTGCGCTCCAGTGCTTTGCGCCCCAAGAAACCAGAACCGGCCAAGCAGACGGGCCCGGTGGTGATAGAGACCTGGGTGGCCGAGGAGGAGCTGGACCTGTGGGAGATCAGAGCCTTCTCCGAAAGGTCAGAGGTCATAGGGGTTAGAGCGCACAAACACGGTACTGGCCAAGTAGACAAAGTGCAAATATTCTCCTATTGTCTGATGAACTGATGTGTTGCAGGGTGGAGAAGGAGAAAGCTCAGGCAGCTGAACAAGCCAAGGTCAGTGGTTTTAGTTTCAGTGAGTTGAAATTAAGATAATTCTACTCAAGTGTTTAAAGCAGCTGTCCAGTAAAAATGACGTACTATTGTCCGTACTGTCACAAATTCAGAAACGTCTGGAGCAGAAACCCGGCTCGGTCACCGTCACTCCGACAGGAACCCCGGCGACGCCGGCCTCCACACCCAAAGTCATCATGGGGTCGCTGACGGGTCAGGGAACCCCCAACACCAAGGTGGTACTGTCCACCAAGATGGGCACCCCGGTCACATTCCAGCAGAGCAAGAACTTCCATCAGTCGTTTGCCACCTGGGTCAAACAGGGTCAAAGCGCGCAAGGTAGGCGTGGCGGTCACTACGGTAACGTGACAACTGGAGCTAGCCGTCACACCTTGAGGAAACGTTCTCCGTGTGTTTGCGTTACGATCTTCAGGCACGGAGACCACTGTGTCCACAGCGAGCGGACACACTTTCCAGATCACAGGAACCTCCGTGGGGGGGAAGGTGGTGACAACCAAGCTGCCGCTGCCGGCGAACAGCAAGATCGTCACAGTGAACGTGCCCACGTCACAAGCAGGTACAGCAGGTGTTACAGCGCCACGCTCTGGACAGCCACCTGATTTAAAAGGTTTCAAGTAAGAGGTCACCTTGAATAGTGAAGTACCATTTTCAGTCTGAAATGAAACCGTCCATGAAAATGATGTGAAACATCTGAGACACACTGGTATAACAGAGATGCGTCTAGTAGAGAAGAACACACCAACACTGCTGCACGAGCTGCACGGCGCAACAACATGACAAAATGTATTAGATATGTACCAGCTCGCTAATAAGTCCACACCTGAGACATGGCGTTGCTCTTCGACTGCGACTGTAGAAGGAGCTCTACTGCCACCTTCAGGAGCCGCGTACTCAAATCCTTTCATGGGTACAATTTAATTGATGGGATAATTCCTATTAATTAAAAAAAAAAAAAAAAAGATGATATCGGCAATCAGTTGGATGAATATCGTGCATCGGGTTTAACAGATGTGTTTGCTGTCGGTGATTGTTGAATCATGAAGTTAAGTATAAAAACCAGTCACAGTTCAGCAGCTTTCAGTCCACTGTTTCCTTTTCTTTAACAGTTAAAAGTAGAATAAATCAGACTTGGTGGCAGCTGCATTCACCTTGTCACCCTCTGTGATGAGTGAACAGTAGTGATGGCACCAACATGGCAGAGTTTTGTAAATCTATATTAGAATTTGACTTTGTAAACATTAAACGAAAGCCCGAGTTGTGTTTTCACTCGTCCGTCTGTCACCAGGATGTTTGACGTTCGTTCTCTGAGTTTGAAGTTGGAACACAGCGCAGCATTTAACAACTCAACAGACAGAAGTTTCATTCAGCCGACGCAGAACTGACAGAAAGAGTTTTATGCCGGGGAAGTGATCAGCTTAAAAGCAGGAGAGAGTTAAAGGAGCGAATGAATGAGTGAATGTACGTCTCTGCTGAGAACGTGCTCCCAGAAGGAGGCTGTGAGTCAGGAGCTTTCTGTGGTGCACTCCGTCTCGTCTGGTGGCAGTGTCCTGTCGTCATGGTGATCTCACAGAGAGCAGCTGTTTTGGTTGGGTGGTTTGGGATGGGACAATTATTCAGCTTTTTTTGTGTTTTGTTATGTGTTTAGAAATGTCAACATTGACACCTAAGACGAGGTTGGTCTTTGTGCTGAGCCACCTGCCCCCACTCACTTACTGTAAATATCTCTCCGTCATGCTGACACGCTCTGGTGAAAGTAGTGACGGCGTTTGTGTGAAACAAACTTGTAATACTTTCTGTACATGTCATATTTCCAGTCTCGTTGTTCTGTCGACGTTTGAGGAGGAGGAGGTTCATGACTCACACACACAAACAAAGCAGAGGTTCTGTTTATGTAATTCAACACAATTCAAGCAGATGATTTTGATTCAGTAGAGTAGTACAGTTTTTAGCTTATGAGACATTTCTGTCTATTTTCATTACAAAAGCTCATAATAAATGACATGGAGTAAACAGTATTTGATGATTCATTAAGGGTATTTATTAGTATTATTATTCAGGAATACTCACATTTTTAAAAATTAAACATTTTTCAAAATATTGTTAAAATAGCTACCTTTCATAAACAAATAAAAGAGAATCAATAAATACATTTCTTACATTATATGAAATAAATATTAAAGAGGAAATATTAATGTTGGTAATTTTCTAGCTGAATTGATACGGCTCATACAGTCACATTAAGATGATGCAATATCATATGAGCAGAGCAATGAAACATTCATATAAAATTAATGAAAAAAAAGAGATTTCTTCCCGATTGAAGTTCCTCTAAATGACAAACAGAAGTTGAGGTGGTGTGTAACCATTTAATAGACATGTGTATTTATCCAGTGACTGTGGGGCGCCGTGTTTGTTTTGGAAGGGCTTCAGGAAGTCAGGCAGGAAAACAAGTTTACCCTGAGGTCTGCGTCCAGGACAGGTAGCCCTCTATGGTGGGATTCCATTTTTCTTTTTTTTCCCCTTCTTCTTCAGTCAGAATGCAGCGCTCCACTCCTCCTCAGACAGGCCATCCATAGAAAGCAGCGTTTGATGTGTGCGAGTAGAGCAGAAACTCCCCACGTCTTACGAGCAGAGTCTTAACGTCCCCGTTTGAAGAGGGAAACGCTTGATGTATAGGTTTACCTGCTCGGTTGTGGTTGAGAAACCGCAGCAAGCCGACGGCAGCGGGAGCGTAGAGGACGTGGGGGTGTGTGTTGGGGGGGGTGGTTTTCCATTTCAGTCATCGGCTTCACGCGTGCTCCCAGAGCACGGCGAGCAAACGTGAAACGCTCCCTTTGTCGGAGCCCAGTTAGGACGTGGAGATTTCATGAATCATTTATGAGGGCGTTCAGATATGTTGGGGGAAGCCCAACTAAGCTTTCAGTGAAGCCTTTGAAGATCTGCTCCACTAATATTTACCCTTTGCTGCCATCAAACGTCGGCCATCTCGCGTCGCACAAATAATGTATTGAGCTGTTTGACTGCGGGACGTCCACACAACCGCTCTCTTGTAACACGCGCACATGCGACCGCCGCTTCACGTCGGGAATTGTATCAGGGATGTTTGAGTATGTTGGTGGGTGTGTTTGATGTCCAGGAGGCAAAATTTTGGAAAATAAAAGGTCATAGCTGCAGAAACTGGCCCATTTCAATGTATAAGATTGGGAATGAAAACCCAGAATCCAGTTGGTATCATTCTATCCCAGTAATACAGTTTGATTTTTGATTTTTTTTTTTTTAATAATTTGTAGTCTATTCATCCTTATGTGCGTTGAAGTTACAGCGGACGTACTAGTCTGTAACTCACAGTGACATTCAACATAGTTATGTTGTTAAAAAAGCTGCTAGTTGTCGTTGTCAAACCACACATAACTGCACCATAACGGCGTTCACGCTCACAACAAACTAAAGTAGTGGGCTCCGACTGACAGACGCCATCTTGGATTGTGAACTGGGGTCCTCTGAGTTGGAACGACCTGTTTCTTACTCTTTTTTCCTCTGGTGATCTCGTCCAGTCGTTCAAACACTCCTCATCCTTCTGCAGGTGTGGTTCAGCAGAAGGTGCTCGGGATCATCCCTTCCAGCACAGCGGGTGGCGCCCAGACCTACACCACGTTCCAGCCCCGTACCGCCACGCTCAACATCCGGCCCAATACGCCGGGCTCCCAGCAACAGGTGCCATCTTCTTCCTGTTTCCTTTTTTCACTGCGGACGTGCAGAAACGTTAATCGGTGGCGGCTCAATGCTCCTCGTAGGTGCTGGCTGCTGGTGGTCAGATGCGGCCTGGAATGACCGTGATCCGGACACCGATCCAGCAGACGGGACCTTTGGGAAAGACCATACTCCGGACCCCCCTGGTGGTCCAACAAGGTATTGCGTCTGGTGTTGTCCCTCTGGGTTTGCGGCTGTTGACCTTGCCTCGTTCCTCTCCGTAGGTCAGAGCGGTCAGCAGGTGGTGACGCAGCTCATACGGGGACAGGCGGTGTCCACCGCCGTGTCAGGCGCCAGCCCCGTTGCCACGGTAACCGGCCAGGGTGCAGCTAGCCCCACTGCAGCAGGACAGATGCCGTCCGGCACCGCACTGGTGCAAGGCCAGGTGAAACACAGCTCACACACCTCACACCGCCCAAACAGCTCGCATAGCTGACATGCTTTTTCTCCAAATCTCGATTCACCCACTAACACGTTTCCCCTCCCACAGAAGGCCGGCTCAGGCGTGGATCGGCCCGCCGGGGCCCAGCAGGCTCTCACGGTGATGGTCCAAGGTCAGGGTCAGGCCACTGGGCAGCTGCAGGTCATTCCTCACGGGGTCACCGTCATCCCAGGTCCCGGCCAGCAGCTCATGCAGGCGTCGTTGCCCAACGGCCAGGTGCAGCGCTTCCTCTTCACGCCCCTGGCCTCAGCTGCCACGCCCACATCGAGCACAGGTACGACAACACAAAAAGGGCAGATCGGTTTTGATCAGATGAGCTCTGATTCCTGCGTAAGTGGAGGAGGTGAATATTAATGTTTTGTTTTCAATCAAGAACTGGACACTGTTGATTCTGTGAGTTAAGATGAAAAGTGTCACGCCAGCAAAGTTGCAGCTTTAAGAAAAACTATTATATGTTGTTGTATTATATTATATTAATAAGTACATTTCTTTAAATACTTAATTTTACATTTTTAACATTTGACAACCAGAACAACACAAACACAAACACAAATTGCTTAGTCTGTCTTTGTCTTTTTAAACAGCAGAACAGAGTAGGTGAGAAAAACATGTTAGTGACTGAGGAAGGATTTGTGATTCATATCTCTCTGTCCAACCCCCTCTTCCTCCTTCTCCTCCTCTCCCTCCTTCTCCTCCTTCTCCTCCTTCTCCTCCTTCTCCTCCTTCTCCTCCTTCTCCTCCTTCTCCTCCTTCTCCTCCTTCACCTCCTTCTCCTCCTTCACCTCCTTCTCCTCCTTCTCCTCCTTCTCCTCCTTCACCTCCATCTCCTCCTCC
>CAAKHB010007803.1:36479-46999 GCA_901007665.1 Aeoliscus strigatus
AACAGAGTAGGTGAGAAAAACATGTTAGTGACTGAGGAAGGATTTGTGATTCATATCTCTCTGTCCAACCCCCTCTTCCTCCTTCTCCTCCTCTCCCTCCTTCTCCTCCTTCTCCTCCTCCTCTCTCCACAGCCACCACCGTTCCCGGCCAACCCAACTCAACCGGCACCAAAACGCCGGCCCAGCCCGCTCAGCAGGCGGCCGCTCCTGTTCAGGCCGGGGCGACGCCGCTGGCCCCCGCCAGCACCCTGTCTTCAGCCACCCCTCAGGGCCAGTTACCCCCACAGACGCAGCCGCACATGCCCATTCAGTCCCCCACCTCGCTGCAGGTGAAGACGCCGGGTGGAGGTGCGCAGCTGCAGCAGACGCCACAGCTCATCAGCATGTCTGGACTGCAGCAGCAAGTACAGGTAGGATGTTGTCAACCTGCTGCCTGAGGTGCTAGACGGAGGAAACTTTCCTTCAGGTCGTCAGAGTCTGTGTCACCGACCTACTTTCTTGTGTTTTTGGTCAGTAAAGTCAGCAGAGTGAGTCTGGGTCTCGTTTGTCTGTGTTGCAGGTGCTGGCGCAGCTGCAGGCTCAGCAGGGGGGGGCATCGTTGCCACAGCACATCAAGCTGCAGCTTCCAATCCAGATCCAACAGACGGCACCGACGCCAGCTCAGGGAGGACAGGTAGCGATAGCAGCCCGCTGAACAACTCATGGTACCGAATGAGCACGCAACAACCGAGTTGTTTGTGTTTCATCACAACATGGCAGATCGGAAAAAATGGTCGTATTTCACCTACAACTCCACCGGAAGCACATTCCCATGGACACCGAATCGAACAATAATTGAAATGAACAGTAAAACACTTTATTCTGACATGATACTGAGCTACTGACGCCATCTTGGATCGTCATCTCAGGCAGATTTCCGGTTAGTTGGACATTCCATTTAGCAACTCCCTGCCCACGGCTGATAAAACGACTCAAACTGTAAGCGGAACGTATCCTAATCCACCGTTAACGCTTTAGTCTCTGGAATCGACACATGCAGCTCCAATTGTAGGATTTGGTTAAGTGGTGGTCACGGCGTCTGACGTTTTGATTGGACTCTTGCCGTTTCCGTCCCGTCGTCACACTTTGCTGTCCGCACAGATGGGTAACGTGGTGACCATCCAGGCAGCGTCGGTCCAGGAGCAGCTGCAGAGGATCCAGCAGCTGCGGGAGCAGCAGCAGCAGAAGAAGAGACAAGCTGCGGAAGCCAAGCGGGAGCAGGCACACAGTGCTGCCAGCCAGAGCGACATCATCCAGAAGCAGGTGTGTGTGTGTGTGTGTGTGTGTGTGTGTGTGTGTGTGTGTGTGTGTGTGTGTGTGTGTGTGTGTGTGTGTGTGTGTGTGTGTGTGTGTGTGTGTGTGTGTGTGTGTGTGTGTGTGTGTGTGTGTGTGTGTGTGTGTGTGTGTGTGTGTGTAGTTACTCAGCTACATGCAGTAATAATCATGTTGAGTCGATGTGTGAAGGTCACATGACGCGTTGGCTGAAAGTCGTTTACCTGCTAATTGGAAGATGAATCAGACTTTGAATTTGCTGTCTTGTTTTAAACTGTTTCTAACGTCTCTGTGTCGTATTTATTTCAGGTTGTGATGAAACAAAACGCTGTGATCGAGCACCTGAAGCAGAAGAAGACCTTGACGCCGGCAGAGAGAGAAGAGAACCAGAGGTTAGCAGCTGAAGTGTGTGCGTGTGCTAGTGACGTCAGCGGTGGAGGGTGAAAACAGACCTGAGTCATTCATCAGTCACACACACACACGTATAAGGGGTATACGATGAAGATCTTTGTTCCAGCTCCATGTTGGAGGGTGTGTGTGTGTGTACAGTGAACCATTGGACATGTGAGTACCAACAGCTGCGAGGACTAACTGTGACCTTAAAAACAAGAACACAAAAAAAAAAAAAAACATTCCCCAACAACTACTTCCTGTTTCCTAAACCCAGATTTGTATTCGTGGTCGTAGCTGCTGTAACAAACGAATGAGTCAGCGGTTAAAAGCAGGGAGAGGAGCGACTCTACTCCTGTACGCAGACGACGCTCCGACCTACAGCTGATGCTGCCGACAACAACTTTCACCTTCTACCACTGTGGAATTCACTACCGGGTGTGACGTAGCTTGAGTATGAGATGTAACAACGAGAGAAAACAGGGTTTTATGGCCAAACGTATTGAAATGATGATGACACTAAATAATACCCAAGAATATGTTTTTATATTTCATAGTATTTACTATCAACAATACAACATCGTCATAGAAACCTGTCCCCTGGGACCCGGGTGGTTGTTCTTCCGTTCTGTCCCGTCTCCCGTTTTTCCTGACTCCACCTGAATGCAGCATGACTGACAAGCACGCGTTTGTGTCCACAGAGTGTGTTGGTTCACACACACCTGAAATACCAAACCCAGACTAGCGCTGCTTCGGCGTAGCACCGTCGTCTGCACGCACCAAGTTTCGATGTTTGCAGTGAATGGTGGCGAACACAAGTGAACTTCTTCTGGACGTGGAGCCAGGAATCATCTAGACGTACCGACATGTTCTCACTCAGTTTTTAAACCTAAAAATTGTGTTTTTTTCCGTTCATCTGTTCCACCTCTCACAAACAACGAGGAATGACTGAATGCTCGTCAGACATCTGTGACACACGAGGTCAAGGAACTTCATCGGGTTGTTTTTGCTTGGACCCGTCGGCTTCAGGATGTCAGAACATTCTATTGTTTGTTCGTTCATGCAGAACGTGTTTACACTCATCTGGTTTCATGGGACATTGTTTTTGGATAAAGAAAAACGTCTGTTTTCCCACGATTTAAAATTTTTTTTTTTTAGTGTGAGAAAGAAGAAAAAGTTCAGAGTCAAACCCACAACTGCTCTTACACTGTTTGGTTTTCACTGCCTGAGAGGAACTTGAGAGGAATTCTTTCATTGTTCACTGACACACACACACACACACACGCACACACGCATGGCGTGTTAGATGTTCACACCGAAGTTAACAAGTAGTACTGAAACCTTGAGGGGTTTCACTGCGTGCGTGCGTGCGTGCGTGCGTGCGTGCGTGCGTGCGTGCGTGCGTGCGTGCGTGCGTGCGTGCGTGCTGGGTCCAGTGATCCTGAACAGGAAATGTTCAGGTGCTGGTGGATTTTCAGACAGAAGATGAAGACATGAACTGACACCAGACTGGAGCTGACAGTCTGCTGAGTCAGCATAGTGTGAACAGATTGGTTGGATCTTCAAAAGTTCTGGAGTTTAGTCAGTAACTATTTTGAGTGTTTTTCTAGTTTTATATGGTGTATGTTGGTTTGGGGTGTAAACTGGTGTTGGGACTGTTGGGATAACATTCCCAACATGGCTGATACGTGACATTTTCCTCAAAAACATTATTTCCAATATTATTTATTACACCACAGTACAATTACCTGATTCACACACACACACACACATACCATGGTCTGTTCTGCTCATCCCCGTCCAGGATGATCGTATGCAACCAGGTGATGAAATACATCCTGGACCGGATCGACAAGGACGAGAGGCAGTTGGCCAAGAGGAGGAAGAAGGAGGAGGTGGTGGAGGCCAAGAAGAGGCTGGCGAACGCCAGCAAGCTCTCTGCGCTTCTCTGCCGGCACAAAGAGAGCCTCAAGATGGAGATCATGAAGAAACGGGCGCTTCTGGACAAGGAGCTGCAGCTGGAGGCTCAGGTATCAAAGTGTCACCACAGGGACCAGAGTTACATAACATAAGGTAGTGAAATCACATAAAAACAATGAGCAGACAGGGTAGAATACAAATCAACAGTATGATGGAGTTAGAAGTCTAATTTAATCAATTAACAACTTGTACAAATGTCAATGCAAAACACCTCCATGTAGCAGCGTACTGAGCTCTGAGAAGGAGTATTCCTGTTTATCACGTCACATCCTTCTGTCGGCTCCGATTGCACGACACACAAGCACGCTGACATGTGCAGCACCGTCCATGTTTACGTGTGTAAACACGGCGTGTTGCATTTCACGTCACTTCAATCAGTCAAATAATCAGACTTAATTTATAGAACACTTTTCATTCAAGCGATGCAGCCCGAAAGACTTTGTATAAAAACAATACAACAAACGATAGACATTAGAGATACCACACACACATACATGCACACTTAAAAACACTGATGGATAAAGAACATTGAGGAAACGCTATCCAGCACTCACCGCTTTGAAGTGAGGAAAGATAACCAATAATAATAAGATGAATAAAGTTCAGGTAAAAAGAGGTAAAAATAATAATAATAAACAAACACAGTTTAGTTAAAAGCAACATAAGAAGGTAAAAATAATCAAATAGATAAATGAAATATAGCCAGACTAAAAATGTTATAATAATAAGAGTGATAATGCAAGAAATAAAATGTATTGAAAAAACAGAAAAAAATAAATCAACTAATAACCAGACTAAAATGGTCAATAAATAAACAAATAAAGGATCAATTTCAGCCAATACAAGCCAGAATAAGAAGGTAAAATGATCAAATCAGTAAAATTCAATTAATAACCAGACTAAAAGGTAAAAATAAGAAAGTAAGTAAAAGTCACTTCAAGTCTGATGGTGTTCGCTTTCGAATTATTATGATTATTATTATTATTATTATGTGAACAACTCTGCACACAAACCTTGCGTTGCTGGAGAAAACAAACACGTTGCTCTGTTCCTGTTGCGTCTGTCCAGGCTTTTAGCATCTAAAGAGAAGAGGAGTTTAAAGAACTCTCTCTGATATTTCCGTCCTCAGGAGGAGCTGAAGATGGATCTGCTGCGGATGCGGATGGAGAAGGAGAAGGAGAGGGCTCAGGCTGCAGCGCACCAGGCGGCCCAGGCTGCTGCCGCCGCTGCCGCTGCAGCTCACAGCCAACAGCAGCAGCAGCACCAGCAGCAGCAGCAGCAGCAGCAGCAGCACCAGCACCACAATCAAGCGCGCGCACACAACGTGACCGCGCGGCACCATCCAACCACGCCGGTCCACCCCACACACAAGAGGAAGCTGGAGGAGGAGCGGGAGAACGACATGTCCCCACGGGCCAAGAAGAAGAAAAAGAAGAAGAAGAAGATGATGATGATCACCACGACGACAACGAGCGCCAAGGACACCAAGCTCTACTGCGTCTGCAAGACGCCGTACGACGAGACCAAGTACGAGGCTCCGACGGTCGCCGTTGACGATGACCCGCGCAGACGTGACCTGGCCGCTGACGACCTGTGTCCCCTGGTTCTCTCTCCAGGTTCTACATCGGCTGCGACCTGTGCACCAACTGGTATCACGGCGAGTGCGTGGGAATCACGGAGGACGAGGCCAAGAAAATGGACGACTACATCTGCGTGGAGTGTAAACGCGGGCAGGAGAGCAGCACGGGGGAACTGTACTGCATCTGTCAGACGCCGTACGACGAGTCGCAGTAAGAGACGCATGCATCGGGTTCTCCAAGAACCGCCACTGACCTCCCATGTCCACTGTCTCAAATGTCATACTTCCATTGTTTGTACATGAGAAAACAACAACAACAACAACAAAGCTCTGACAATCCAAAATATCAAGTCGACGTGATGCAATAGATGTATGAGTTTTCATCAACGTCAACGATGGCAGACAAAAGTTGAGAAACGTCAGAAATCTATAGCATCATTGTTGACTTGATTTGTGACTTTTCGGAGCATTTTCTTTTTTACAGTGTACACTATCCATACTATGTACACTATCCACTCTATGTACACTATCCATACTATGTACACTATCCACTCTATGTACACTATCCACTCTATGTACACTATCCATACTATGTACACTATCCACTCTATGTACACTATCCACTCTATGTACACTATCCACTCTATGTACACTATCTACTCTATGTACACTATCCACTCTATGTACACTATCCACACCATGTACTTACTCATGAAGTGTGTGTCTCAAATCAGTCAGGGTCGTCACACCGGAAATGACGTGACAATTAAACGTACTGTCGATACGCCAGCTGACGCATCCTGTGAATATTTCCAACACATCGACCTCTGACCTCACATCCTAAACTTCCATCTACAGTGAAGGTGACAGTCTGTCACACACAAGAAACAAACGCACGACACAACGTCAACATCTGAAAATGTGTCGCCGTTTAGTTACTGACGTCTGGTATCCAACTACAGAACAGTCCAGAAAGTCAAAGGTCGTCATATCTAGGTCACTAAGATGGAGGACGTTGAACGTAGTACACTCCATTTTCACACACACTTACGTACTCAGAATACTATGTCTGAGTGTAGAAGTAGTTGGTCTCTTTCTGTCACACGTCGACGTCCCCGCCTGTGTTTTCCAGGTTCTACATCGGCTGCGACCGCTGTCAGAACTGGTACCACGGCCGCTGCGTAGGGATCCTGCAGAGCGAGGCCAACCACATCGACGAGTACGTGTGTCCGCAGTGTCAGTCCACGGAGGACGCCATGACGGTGTTCACGCCGCTCACCGACAAGGACTACGAGGGCCTGCGGAGGATCCTGCGCTCGTTACTGGTGAGCTGCACACGCACACACACGCACACACACACGGGGTTCGAGGCGTTACGGACCCAACGTTTGAGTCCTGATCCGTATGTGAGCGTGAACAGAGGCACTTTTACAACAAACAGAACCAAATCATCTTTATTAATCCCCGTTTAAGACGAGTTAAGACAAAGAATAACAACACCCCGCCAAAATAAAAGAATAAATGAACGAAATGTTCCAATGACACAGCAAAATGTAACATCTCAACGATCAAATACGCCACAGATAATTAATTTAAACTATATTTATGTACAAAATGTGATTTATCTGTTCACTTCTTGTTCTATTTTCACGCTGTGTGACTGTTGTGTCCGTCTGACGTTTGAACAGTAAAGATGTTAAAAAGGTCTTCTGCTGTGAATAGTGTCTGTGGGACAAATACGGCAGTCAGGTAGAAGATCCGGTCCTGACAGACGCCGTCGTCTGACCTGACGTGAACCCCCCCCCCCCAGACAGCTGTGATTGGTCTGTTGGTGTCATGTGACTCTCCCCAGTTCTCACGTCTGTGTCCATAACATACAACCGCAACATGATGTCGATATCGTCTTCCGTTGCTCGGCGTAAATAAAGAAAACGAAACGCAGACGCAGAAGTACGAGACCCCCACCCCACCCCCCCATGAGAAGGGATCACGACGGGAACAAACCTTCTCTGTGTGCGTCTTATCTGACTGGCTGCAGCTCTCCAGAGCCCGAGCTGGACGGCTGCCTGGCCTCAGCCCCATGTCGACTTCCTGCTCCTTTTCTCGTCCGCTGACTCAGCCCACCCTCTGTGTGTGTGTGTGGGGGTGGGGGGGGGGGGGGGGGTGCAGGGAGGGTTGTATCTGTGTTGATCCACCTGTTTCCAGTGTCATTTTCATCGTGCTGTTTGTTTTGCTTGTGTTGGTTTCAGCTTTTTCAAGTGTTTTGTGTCTCTCTTTTTGAACCCCCCCCCCCCCACACACACACACACACACACACACACACCCCTCTCTCTTCTTGCAGGCACATAAAATGGCGTGGCCGTTCCTGGAGCCAGTGGACACGAATGACGCCCCAGACTACTACAGGGTCATCAAGGAACCAATGGGTGAGTGTCGTACTCCACCGGTCTCTGTGGTGGGGGGGTCAGTGGGGTGAAATATATTGTTGTTATTATTATTATTTTGAATAATTTGAATAAAGTTTTTATCTTTTTTGAAGGATCTGCTTTGTGCCCAAGTCACATTATTGAAATATGAATACATAATAAAATCCTCCATTAAGACGATGACATTTTATTGAATTTCAATGCAATATTTCTTTTCAAATCTGAAACCAAGAGTTTTTATTTTTGTATATATTTATTACATATTACATTTATTTTTTAGATTTATTTATTAAGAACATATGAGTAGTAATTGATAATTACTATTTATATTTTCTATATTTATTCATATATATTTTTTTACATTTGTAGGATTACAACACTTTCATTAGATGAAACGGACAAATGCGGGTGTTCTTTGTCGTCAACATTCAGGATTTACTGCCTGACTGACTGTGACTTGTGCTGCTGTCAGTGTGCCCTCCACATGAGACGGCCGCAGGTCGCCCTCCGACTCAGATCAAACCGCCCGTGTAAATGCGACTTACGTCAGCGGGGCCTTTTTCAGCTTCCACACAAACAAACCGTTAATGAGCTGGTCTGCGGAAAGGAACCAGCCCCACACTCGGCTCCCCCCGGCCTCATCCTGGAAACTCGCTTCCACCACAAGAAAAAGGCCTTGTTGGTTCTCAGAAAGGAGGAAAAAAAAAATCAAATCCGAAAAACTGTCCGCCGAGGCCGACGCGGCTGGTTTGTAGCCGAAGAAGGAGGTCTTTGACCGTGGGGGTCGTCGGTGGGTGGGTGGCTCGTCGGGTTCCAGAGGTCGAGGTTCAGACGTGTCTGTATGGAGGCTCCTCCCCCAGCTCTGGTGTTCATTTCGGTTTGTCACGGGACGACGTCACACGACATCGCCTGACCACCGGTCACCTTGACGACCGTCTGTCCTCTCTTAGACCTCTCCACCATGGAGGAGCGGCTGCAGAGGCACGAGTACGTGAAGCTGACGGAGTTCGTGGCGGACATGACCAAAATCTTCGACAACTGCCGCTACTACAACCCCAGCGACTCGCCCTTCTACCAGTGTGCCGAGGTTCTGGAGAACTTCTTTGTCCAGAAGCTCAAAGGCTTCAAAGCCAGCAGGTGAGACGACCAGACAGCGTGTTTGTCTGTGACGCCGCAACGGTGTCGTAGGTATGATGGACGCTGAAGGACCCAGACACCCAGTGGGGATCAGCATGGAGTCGCTAAAAGAAGTATCGATACGGAAGTCATGTCCGAGTCCAGACCGACTCGTTGACTATTAGAAAGAAACACTGGATTTTTAAAACATTATTAGCACACGTTGGAGCACAAATCTTTATTTATCTATTTATTATTATTATCTTTATTTATTATTGTTGTTGTTGTTGTTGTTGTTAGTGCCAATAAGAACAGAATCCAAATGTATTCATGTAACACCTTCAACAGATGCAGCCACAAAAAAAAACCAAAAACATAAATGAAACCATTTAGAAAAATGAAAAGGAAAAAAGGATCATCATTTTTTCCTCCATTGACCGTTGTGATCAAATGACTTTTTCAAACAGATCCGTTGAATCGGTTCGTCCGGTCACTTGTGTTCCGTTGAGTTCTTCATTTTTCATTCATAAGAACAGGATCCGCTTCATTTCAACGAGTGACGAAGACTCTGGACTAACGCAGTTCAAATACGTGTTTTATTTTCTTTGAGTCGTGTGTTTGAATCCAACTTCACTCACATCCGTTCACCCCCCCCCCATTCATTCTCTCTCTCTCTTTCTCTTACAGATTGTGATGTCAAACTCCCGGGTGCCAGGGTCACTCTAAAAACATACAAACAATTTGTTATCCTGGATATTTGCTGTTTTCTCACGTCTTTCAAACAGCAATAAAAACTTTGTAAAAAGGAAAAAAACAGTTTCTATATTCCGCCACACGGTCACGTGTGATTTTTTTTTTTTTTTTCTTTTGAATTAATTTTAGAGCTAAGGAAACGTTTCTACTGTCAAACGGCAGCCATGTTGGTAACATTCAAGGGAAAATGTATTTTCTTACACTTCTTGAAACAGATGACTGATATTTTGTTTATGTTTGAGTTGGATTAGAGACAAAATATGAAGATTAGTTCCATTTCTTGAGGTTTCGGTTTTGAAAATAGAAAAAAAAAAAAATTGTGAAATCGGACTCAACCTTTGCCGCACAGATAACTTCACTCTTTGATTTCAGAGCTCTCTTGTCAATGTGTTGGTCATATCATGCTGCAGCAGAACATTTTTACCTCATTTCTTAGCTGGGAATTTAGAAAAAAAACATTTTTTCTTTTTTTTTCTTTTTTTTTTTTAATTGACGCTTCCCTTGTATAATGTTATTTTATGTGAATATTATATCTTTTTTGAAGGATTATTTTCCTGTTCTAAAGAAAATAATTGTAGGCTCTGTAAAGGTAGATGGGAGGAAATCTAGTTCGAAACAAAAGCAAACGTGTCATTTAAAAAAAAAAAAAAGGCTGTAAATATGCTGTCGGCCGACGTCACATCCGACATTTCACCAACATGGCTGCTCGGTCCACGTCCACATGTCTGACCCACTGGCATCCGATACATGTTTGTTTTTGTTTTTTTTGTACCCCGAGTGCATATTTTTGTCATATTGTAAAGCTTTTAATAAAAACTGAAACAACCATGTTACTCCTGTTTCCCTCTGCCGTCTCTGTAGGTCTCATCACACCGAGCTACAGGCAGCGGCCTCTTAAAGCGTTCACATTTAAAGATAAAACATGTCAGTTCCCTGTGAATGAGTCAACCCCCCCACCCCCACCC
>CAAKHB010007805.1:6915-73332 GCA_901007665.1 Aeoliscus strigatus
CTGGTAACATTTTGTGTATGTGAACGGATGCATGTACTTTATATTACGGTTAGCTAGCAAGCTAGTGTGTGTGTTGTGTTGTGTTGTGTTGTGTGTGTGTGTGTGTGTGTGTGTGTGTGTGTGTGTGTGTGTGTGTGTGTGAGTGTGTGTGAGTGTGTGAGTGTGTGTGTGTGAGATCCGGTGGTGGGCCGTCGTCTCATCATGTCTCCTGTCTGCAGTGCTTCCCGAGCGTCCGAACGCCAACTCGGTCCATAGAGAGGATCTGGTTTGTGTGCTGGTTCGTTTGGAACTGAATCCACAATGTCCGGACAGAGTATTACAGACCGGATAACCGCCGCTCAGCACAGCGTCACCGGCTCGGCGATTTCCAAAACTGTATGCAAGGCGACCACACACGAAATAATGGGGCCGAAGAAGAAACATTTGGACTGTGAGTTAATGATCTGTACTTTGTACGTCTGTCCTTTGCTGAGAAAACATCAGCTGTGTGTGTGTGTGTGTGTGTGAGAGAGAGAGAGGCCTATACTGTTGTCTAGTGTATGTTAGCAGGCAGTGAACGCTGGATATATTATATATTATAAGAACTATAAGAAATCAGTCGTTCCCAATAACCAGTACAACAGCAAATTCATTCATTCATTCATTCATTCATTCAATGCACGTGTTGCTAGACTGTAGCTGAATTGTGACACCTGACAGCTTCAGTGCTGCTTGTCTCCATGTGTAAATAAGAATCAAATAGTCTGTTTACATCACCACTAATTTGCAAATGAATCAAGCTGAATATGGTGAGTTTATCTCCCAAATAGATTGTTAAAGGTAGAAAGACATGAATGAAAAAAAAACAAGCTAACAGGGCTGATTCTACACATATATACATGTACCGAGAAATATCAGTACACTTTCAGAGCAGCATTATGGATTGTATCACAATGTGTGTGTATCTTGCAGAGCACATAACTCATGGTAAGAGTTTTTACCTTCTCCAGCACATGTGAGATTTTAGATTCCACTCAAAAATCTGCATGAATATCAACATGTAGGTCTACAAGCACTTGTTTGTCTGACCGGCTTCAACAGTTGTTTTAGATTTGTTTCATTTAATAACCTTGATTTACGTTATATAATTGAAAATTCCTTTAATGTTGTATTGGTCCAGCAAAGAACATATGCACTGTGTTGCATAGTGCATATATGCAACTGGCAGCTGCAAGGGAAACAGATATTGTCTGATGTGACTATTCTGTGTCATCATTCATTTGCATTGACCAGCTGACTTTGTGCAAATATAATGCAGGTGTGGCAGAATTGACTCATTTGTTTTATGTTGAGGGGGGAGGGGGGGTAGAAGGTGATAGTGGAATTAGTGGTGGACCAATATGGGTGTTCAGTGGCTGACAGGACAATTAATGGTTGATATATAATGCTGAGATCATGGTTTTGTTTAATGGTTGTAACATTAACATGAACATTAGGGCATGAGTGAATTGCAGCTGACATGATCATTTATTTAATGTGCTTTTTGTGTGGCTGGAGTTGGTGACGACCTGCTGGTGGTTCACTCAGCTTGTGTCTCTGGGAGTTGGTGCACTACTAAAATCTGTCTTAATTGGTGGGGGTGGTGGTGGTGGGGTGCTGCTAACAGGTGACAGCTGCCTGTGAATGAGCCTGACGCTCAGTCTGCAGAACAGTCATGGTAGAAAAACGTCTTTATATGTGAAGTACATCATTTATGTAGCACTTTTAAAAAACACAAAGTGATTGACAGTACACTGATAAACCCACCAACAGAGTTTCAAACAGAATAAATACAAAAACAGAAAAATGATTAGAACAATCAATAACCCTGAATTAAAATTCAATTAAAAGCACGTTTTGTGGAAACATCTCCTCCTCTGCCAGATTACTGCAGAGAGTCGGGGCTCAGACTGAGGCTGGGGGATTGTCAGCAAGTCCCAGACTGACAACCTGAGGTCACGACCCATAGCTCACAGGGTGACAGGAGAACAGAGTTATTCAAGGGCTTTGAAAGTAATCACCACCGTCTTAAAATCAATTCTACAACGAACTGGGAGCTAATGCCAGGAAGCTAAAACAGGTTTGACACAGCCTTTATTTTGTTTTTTATGTTTGAATTAATCAGTGTGTCACTTAGAAGGAATAGATATTTGTAATTAGAATAAGCAAAGGTCAGAGCTGATGGAACAGTCATTATTGAGGCTGTGTGTTTCAGTGACTCTCAGAAATCATAAGAGTCCACGTCCAAGTATCCTTGAGCAAAACAGTGACCCCCCCCAAACTGTGTGTGAATGTGTGTGGAATGCGCGTTATCACCTGTGCACGTGTACAGTGCCATTAAGGTAAAAGCATGCTATATACTACAATGTTGACATGTTCTCTGGAATGAACACATCTCCTAATCAGACTGAGTGACGTTACACATTCTGAACCAATCACTGTCTGCTGCCAGCTTTTTGTCCTCCTGTCTGAGTACATGCCACCAGTATTTTAAGCAGGTTAACTGCTGTTGCGTAAAGTCCATTCTAAGTGCTCAAAGGTCTCATGAGGTGATTATAGAAGCACTCACTTGTCTGTCACTTGCAAACACTGAAGACTTGTGCAACATGTGAACTTCCCTCTCAGTCCGTTCTCCACCCTTAATATATGAATCAGTAAATTTTTCAGTGACAGAGGGCTACAGAATGACATTCTAGGATCAATGAAGAAGACAGAGCAACAGGTTGAACAATGTGGCTGCACTAAGACGTCATGGGCAGGCTACCGGGCCGTACTGTTGGTGGGACACATTCATGTTCAATCATGAAAGAAGTGTGAGTGCCAAGCCCTGTGGGCCACTTCTGCTGCTGAGAATCTACCCAGAAGATGTTGGCGTCCTGGTCCCCGTCACCACTAGAGAAGACCTCATACGAGAGGAATGTCTTAACTGATCTTTGACTAGACTTAAGTATTAGATTTCCCGATGCAGTTTATTTGTGATGAATTCTTGGAGTCCCCAGTCCTGTAATGTGGCTCAGTGATCGATATCCAGTGATCAGAAGTGTCCTGTTAGAACTGTGGCTCCTCCCTGTCTTTGTTCAAGTGTCCTTGAGCAACACACTGAAGCCTGAGATGCTCCAGGGTTGGTGGACCGCACAGTGTGTGTTTGTTCCACACGTGTTTATCTGGAGAGTGTTGAGTTGATTTAGTACGAGTTCATTATCTTCTTCAAGATCGACATTCTAATTTGTCTTGGCCCGTTTGCCCCTGCTGCAGCCACAAAAAACAGACAACAACAAAGACTGTAGAGACCAGAGTGATCAACAACAGTACGCGATGCCATCAGAGGAAGAACAAAAATAGAATAACTCTATTGCACGTTAATGCAAAACTGAAATAATTTAGTGTGAAAAGCAAATTTTAAATTTATACAAAACCATTGGAAAGTAGCACTGGGAGAAATTGCCAGATTAAAGTAGTAATCTCAGGCTGTGGCGTTGCACCGCAGACGTGTGACCTGGATAACTAATGTCCTCTTTCTGCCGTTTCCCTCCGCAGACCTGATCCAGTGCACAAACGAGATGAATGTGAACATCCCTCAGTTGGCTGACACGCTGTTTGAAAGAACCGCCAATACCAGCTGGGTGGTCGTCTTCAAGTCCCTCACCACGACGCATCACCTGATGGTGTACGGCAACGAGGTCGGCAAGTTTTCCTGAACATGTAAAACCTCTGTGGACTGCAGTACTACTGAAACCGTTTCTACCACGCACCAAACTGTTTTCTACTTTTTATTTCTACTAATACAAGGATCAGTGTGGTGGACCAGTGGAAACATCTGTTCTTTTTGTTTTTTCAAAAATGCAACTTTAAGCATCATCTGGCACAACAATTACGTTGGGGATTACTAAGGTCTCATCTTACTGGTTTCCAATTTGCTCAGGTTTGAGTTGTTGGTATTGGATATTGTAATTCATGTATTATGAAGCTAATTTTCTAAAACTGATTCATACACCTTAAAATCAGAAAAGTCTGTATCTGTATTGTCACACAAATTTACGGTGTTAAGCAAAGTCAAAAACAGTTGGTGTAAAAAAAGTTCATAAATAAATAGATACATTTTTGAATAGTTCTCATGCAGTATTTACATCCAGTGTTTTTCTTGCAGCGATTCATACAGTATTTGGCATCAAGAAACACACTATTCAACCTCAGCAACTTCCTGGACAAGAGTGGCCTGCAAGGTATCTTTGTAACATCCTGTAGCAGCATATTCAGCTGTGTGGGCCACGTTTACTTGACTCCTCCCCCTCTCCTGCAATGCAGGTTACGACATGTCGACGTTCATCAGGAGATACAGCCGCTATCTGAATGAAAAGGCCGTGTCCTACAGACAAGTTGCATTTGACTTCACAAAAGTAAAACGAGGGTAAGAAGTTTGAACAATAGGAAGGCTGATGATAAGAAAATGTGTTTTACACACACACACAATTATTGTTATTATTATTACTGAATGCGATTTATTATGAAGCATCTTGTATTGTAACGGTGACAACGATCTTACATTTTAAACGTAAGAGAGAAACCAGATGCTAGTAGTCCACTAATCCTCAATAGGGTCAGGAATCAGCCCCACAGACAATATCAACAACACAAATAACTTTAATCTCTTCGCACAGGTCTGATGGACTCATGAGAACTATGAACACAGAAAAACTCCTCAAGACCGTCCCCATCATCCAGAATCAGATGGACGTTTTACTTGACTTCAATGTGAGTTCTCGGCATTGATGGAGGAAAAATGTCATCAGTTTTCTCTCTTTTGATTTATCCATCTCTGAACGTGCTCCACCTTTTCCACAGGTCAATGCCAATGAATTGACAAATGGTGTGATAAACGCAGCCTTCATGCTCCTCTTCAAAGACGCTATCCGACTATTTGCAGCCTACAACGAAGGCATCATCAACCTCTTAGGTAAAAACACACTGACATATTCATTATATGGCCCCATCCATGACGTCCTTTTATTGGAATCAAATTTCAATTTAATAGATCATTTGTGAAAATGGACAAATTATTCAAACTTATGGGAACAATATGACACGGCTGAAATGAAAAATCACAGCATTCCGAGGTGAAACAAAAGTTTTTTTCATCACATATCCAGGATATATTTATTCACTCCTACTGTGAAATGAATGAAAAGGAAAATAGTTTTTCTCCTCATCAGTCAGTTGTCAAAGGTCAAAACTAAACGGACACTGATCTGAGCAGGAAAAGCTTTTAGGACAGCAAACATTTATTTGAGCAGCTTAGATCAGACAGGTCCACGGCAGGAACACAGTCCTGGGAGATGAAACGTCTCCTCTGCTCGCCATCATGTGGTCTGTGTGGCGGCTCTCAGATATTAAGATAAAAAAAACTTCTGTTCTTCTGTTCCTCTGACGTTACCAGAGAAATACTTTGACATGAAGAAAGTCCAGTGCAAAGAAGGTCTGGACATCTACAAGAAGTTCCTCACACGAATGACAAGAATCTCTGAGTTCCTCAAAGTTGCAGAGGTAAGTGGATCAAGGATCAGAAGGATCCACTTACTTTAGTTTAACGACGTAATTAAAAATGAGAGTTCTCTCTTGTCTCAACAGCAAGTCGGGATTGATAGAGGGGACATCCCGGATCTTTCTCAGGTAAGCAGCTAGTTCCAATCCTCAAACGTGACAGCATCTTAATGAATGTGGAATTTTTCATTGTTTCAAGTGTCCTCCATGTATGACTCACAGGGTTTTAAATGATTGTAAGTAGTGCGGTATTGAATGAGATCAATGCTAATACTGGTGAAATGGCTGCAGCGTTCTGTCTGTTGAAAGGTTCTATACAAATGTATTATTATTATTATTCATTCAAATCAATTTTACAGTCTCTGACACTCTCTGATTGTAGCTGTTGAACAAATGAAATGAAAAAAGGCTTTTTCCCTTTTTGGTGCCTTAAAATGTCTTCAAAAGCACAGAATTATCAGGTGGTGGATCATAATGATGTAACAATCAAGCAGAGAAAAAGTGAAAGTGTTCCAAATGGTAATAACGTGTGTGGACGACCTCCAGGCTCCGAGCAGCCTGCTGGACACTCTGGAGCAGCACCTGGCCTCTGTGGAGGGGAAGAAAGTCAAAGACTCCACCGCAGCCAGCAGGTAGGAGCTGTTTCCAAGGAGCAGACCACAGACTTCGACCGGAGACCCAACATGTCGGCCGCTGTTTTCTGTCTGTTCCTCGTTTTAGAGCCAGCACCCTTCACAATGCTGTTTCCTCCTTGGCCAATACGGGCAAATCGTTCACCAGAGTGGATGAGAGGGAGAAACAGGCTGCCCTGGAGGAGGAGCAGGCCCGTCTCAAAGCACTAAAAGTATTTACCTGCGTTCTTTCATTCCAGCTGAGCTGTCGGCTCCTAAAGCTGAAAAACAACAGTAATCGTTTCTAGATTCCTACATGTTTGTGTTTCAGTTGATGTAGGTATTTTAACTGTGGCAAACTAGATGAAACTGTTCTACCTTGTCTTTTTCACTTGTCTTATGCAATTAATTTCTATTAGAAATTAGCAATTCATTTATTAACTATTTAGGCAGAGCAACTGAAACATCGTGAGCTATGTAGAACCACGACAGAGCTCCTCTGATCCAGGCACTTGTGTTGCTTGTCCGTGCGATGGATTCAGTTATTTATTCTTTTTTTTTTTTGTAGCGTCATAGCAGCACATTTCTTCTGACAGTCGTAGGCTCCTCATTCCTCAGGAGGCAGCATGCTGAATGACTGGACCGAGCTTGGATTCAGTGTCCGATGTGATTGTTTTTAGGAGCAGCGTCTGAAGGAGCTCCAGAAGAATCCTGCCATGGTGACGACAGACTCCTCCCCTGTCTCCGTTGTGGCCATCGATCTCTTCTCCAATGCCGGCTCCACTTACAGGTGGACCAGTGACTAATGTCGATTGTGCTATTGTCCGTCAGACATTATTTTGTCAGTAAGCTGTGTATTTGTATTATTGTATGTAAAAATCTTTGTTGTTTATTATTTCTATACTTGAAAGTTCACATAAATAATTACATATTAAGTTTGCACAGTTAAACCAGATAGATCATATTCTGCTGTTTTAGAAACTGTATTCAGCATCTTAAGGACAAAAAAAAAAAAACTAACCCAAAGCAGCCGTGTATCAGTCACTATCTAAATCTTTCAAGTGAAAAAAAAAATCATAATTCTGATCTGAATTTGTGGAACACCCCTGCTGTAGCTATCACCCTGTTAAAACATCTGGCTGACAAGTAGCTGGACACAGGTCACGTCGTCAGTGAGTCTGTGCCTTTAATTCCCTGCTTCTGTCTGCTCAGTTGCTCCAGGGCAGCGAACGACTTGTTGGACCTGCAGCCAGTTTTCCAGCCGCCGCCTCTTTCCTCCAACACCACATGGGGAGGTGAGACACTCAGACACCACCTTCCTTCCTTTTATTTCTTATGTAAGAAAAGAAAGTAATACACTAAGACTCTAATACCGATACATAAATTCAATGTAAAAACAAAAAAGATTGAAGTAGTAAATGTGGCATCTTTCAGTTTTGTTTGAATGCCCAAAGATAAAGTGCTCTAACAGTGTTCATCATGTGGTGCTGGAGTGCTAATGTGTCTGCACTGGGGTCACCACTTGGTGTTGATGTGAATGATGGTTGTGTGTTTTGGCCTCAGCAGGGTTTCCAGCTTCCCCAGCAGCGCAGCAGCCACAGAACTCTCAAGGCCTTAACGTTGACTTTGATTCCGTATTTGGCAGCAACATTAACAACCTGGACCCGACAGGTACGTGCTGTCACCTCCCCCCGGTTACATCCGTCATTTTTAACTAGAGAACGTCTAGTTATGGATTCCTGCCTGGAGTCGTTTTCATGGTCTTTGAACACTAACTGACACGACTTCAGTTGTAAGTGTTCCATCAGTGACAACATTAAATAGGAACTTCATGAATCAGAACAACACTGTGTGGTAGAAGAAGCAGATATATCAAAATATCAAATGCAAAATGTATTAGGAGCAGCTAATGGAATCAATTTGAACTAAAAATGAACCAGAAATAGCTTTGTATTATGTGTAAAAGAAAAGGCCACTTTAATTGTGCATACTGAAAAACCTCAAGCTGTGATTAACCTTACACACTTGAATTGGACTGAAAAAGAAAAAAAAGATTACACTTCCACTTCTGTGTCTGTTCGTTTGACGAGTATGAATATGAAATGTACGCACATTGAAACAAAGTTATTTGGATCTCATGAGTTTCTCCTCCTCCACCCTCCTCCGTCTCTCCTTGTCCTGGGGGTTCATGACTCGGTGAGTTGACCGGACACACACTCTCCTCATCTGTTTCCTGTGAGTGCAGCGTCTTTCCTTCTCCAACGTCTTCTCTGTGCTCGTTCTGTTGCCGTGGGTTTGTCTTTGTCCTGTCCTGTCCCTTTGGTGTGCGTCAGGTGTCCTCCTCACACCCACAGCGACGTCCTCGCCTAGTCAGGACATGACCAACGGCCAACAGTCCCACAAACTGGTGTCCAACGACCTGGACTCCTCACTGGCCAACCTGGTTGGCAGTAAGTCCCCTGAACAACACTGCAAACACTGAGACGGACATCTGCTGGTTTAAAGGCTTACAATTCCCACAAACATGTCACGGAGCCTTCACACACCAGGCTCCAAACAGGAACTAGTTCATTCTGTCACAGAATGAATTATTCTAGATTCTACTAGAGACCACATATGAAGTAGGACCCAATTTATCCTCACATCAGTCATCGTCAGTACGTTGGTTTGGGTCTGTAGCATGATGGTTCTGATGGGTCTGTAACATGAAGTAATAAATATTAATAAACTAAATAAGCTAAATCTAAAGGGTTGTTCTAGATGACGATAGAACACTCAGTGCTTCCCCCTCTGTCTCCTCCAGATCTTGGAATCGGCAATGGCACCACGAAGAAGTAAGTGTGTGTGTGCAGGTGGTCGTCACCTTCATCTCACCGGTGATCACGTTTAACACCAAGAACTTCCATCACACTAGTGACCTTCACTGGAGTCAGCCCGGTGAGAAGAAGCTGACTGGTGGAACCAACTGGCAACCGAAGACCGCTCCCTCCACCACCTGGAACCCTGCAACCATGGTACACATGGATTGGTTAATTGATTGGTTGATTGATTGATCGATCGGTCTGATGTGTCTGTTGGGGAGTAATCCACTGTACAGAACAGCCTGCATGTTCCACAATACTAACTATGATGTTGACGTGTTTTAGAAATGGAGGTTTCCATGTTTTTATTTTGTTTGTCAACAACAACAGCACATCACACATATTTACATCCACATTTTGGGTGAAGCAAGTTGTGACACATAGTGTCAAAGACTTAGTTTTATTTATTTATTATGAATTTGTTTTTATGTTATTTTACATTTTGAGACAGCACTGTGGGTTTTCAGCACATTAAGTCTTAGAATTTAAACCAGCATTCACGTCCTCTCAGCTATGAGCAGCAGAATGTTCATTTGTCGTTCATCTGTTCGACACTGGTTTCTGAACATTGAAGGGACTTGTCCCTCAGAACTACTATGGAATAATAAGAATAATCAGAATATGAGTTTACCCACCTGATGACATCACAACCTTTTGTAACGTCCGTAACGGATTAACGTGCCTTTGTCCTCGCTGCCCTCCCTGTGACAACAGCATCACGTCTGTGCTCCTCTCACCAGCACCTGAATAGTTAATGAGAGCAGGAAGGACAAATGTGGGTTTGTTATCACTGCAGGGGCTGTTCTGAAACAACCACTAGCATCACATCGGACAAGAATGAATGTCCACACCTCAGCTTACGTTTTCTCTGACCACGAACCCCTCGATGAACAGTTTAACATTTAAAGACCAGTCCCCTCCATCCATCTGATGTCCCATTTCTGTAGCTGACTTCTCTGTCACCTCAGGCTCCATCTGTCATGGCCTTCCCTCCAACCACACCCACGGGTATGATGACATATGCAACGGTAAGTTACAAACACACGCCTCAGAGAGGCATGGGGGGGGGTGTATTCTCTGTACCCAATCCCAGCTCTCAGATACTGAACTCCTTCTCTTGGAGAATGTGCACTGCTCGCTGACGATGCTGCGTACAAAGCCCAGGACCCGGGGTCTCGTTTATAAAGCTTGCATACGCCCAAAATGGGGCAGAAAAACAGGCGTATATCACTTTCTACGCAACGTTTGTGATCCCGAAAACCAAACATGACCAAAAGGTGTCGTACGCCATGTTTTACACAACGGTTGTGATTAGTAGAACCTACGTAAACAAATCAGGACAGCATCAGAATCAGCACATTCTTAGGAATCAAAGCAGTGTTAACATCAGTCTGCTGCTGTAAATATAAAGAATGTCTGCTGGAGGACTCCACAGTCATCAATGAATGGTCCTTTGTCTTCTTCTCTTTCCCATCAGCCCCCCCACATGGGCTCCATGTTGATGACGCAGCCGACTGTGATGTACACGCAGCCAGTGATGAGGCCAGCAAACCCCTTTGGTGCCACTCCAGGTGCACAGGTATCCGTCCGTCTGTCTGTCCATCCATCCATCCATCCATGCAGCATCCTGTGACATACGATAACATCTTACGATATGTGACATACACATACATTCTTATTCTGTTGCCTCCTTGGTCGGTGTCCATGTAGCTCTCATGTCTCAAACCGTCTGAATCGGTCTGGCTGTTAATTGTGTGTAACGTTGTTGTGAAGAAGGTTAGGGTTAGTTAGTTGGTGATGTGTGTGTGATAACCTACATACCATTCTTGCTAGGAGTGTCCTGATCCGATGTTGATATCTGATATCGGTCCGATTATATTATATCGGCCTGCATATAAAACTTTTCGACATAAGCACACAACTGCCCCCAGTTGTTCCCACCATATACCGACAGTAAGAAATAACTGTACTTTAAAAATAGGACTTTTTCATTTTTATTCATTAATTTGTAGAATATTCTTATTTTTATTGGTCACGTAACCCATTGGTTAATAAATCTAAATATAAAAATAATAATAAATAAATGTTCTTTTTTTTTCTCATGACCTCTGTGGCTGACTCTTGTTCTCTGTTTGAGAAAAATCACTTGAGAAGTGAAAAAGTTTTTATCAGGACACCCCGAGTTCTTGGTCTCTGGTTTCACACACACCCACGTGTTCAGGTTGTCTGTCTAAAGTACAATGTAACTCATGCATCAGCTGTTCTCTGTCCCATTAACTGACACGTGAACATCTGTGGGAGGTGAGAGAATATCAGTTTTCAGCGTCATGAACCTACGTGTTTAGCCGTTGCTGATGCTCCAGTTTGGAATCTCTGCTTTCTGAAACAACCAGAGCTGATCGATTATTTTATTCCTACAGATGCAGTTTATGTAACATCGTTCCCGGTTGAAGACGATTAACAAACATCAACTGTCTAAACAAATCTGCCTTTGGATTCTAATGAACTCGCCTTTCTTTGAGGAGGAAAAGCTCCAGACTCGGGACACGCAGGTGTCACAGTGGACGTTGAGCTCCAGGTCACAGAGGAACGTGGACACGGATCGCTCACTCGTTCGTCTGCGTCCTCAACTGGCAGAGATGCAGATGAACGGCTCTTGTGCTGTGTATCAGCTTGGAAAAAGAAAAAAAAGACACATTTGCTTGGTATTTCACACTGCTGCTTGATTATTTTTTTCTTTCTTTCTTTCTTCCTCAATCTTCTTTTGATTGTCAGATCTCCTCTGATCAGGCTCAATGTGGATCACGTTTCTTTTCCTAGCATACACATCTTTATTTTTTATGTCTTATTTGCAGTAGACATTCCTTCCCTATGTGCTATTTGTTGCTATTTATTTATGATCACTAAAAATGACAAATGTAATTATTTGACCTCCTCGTGAGGTCTGAAGTATAATTCACTGTGGAACTGGAGTGATTGAAGTGCTTGTTGAAAGAAAGAAGCTAATATAAGTTTGACAAGTGTACAAATGTCCTGATGCCTTGTGCAGTACGTGGTCTGTGGCCAGAGGGGAACTGTGAAAATACACCAGGAAACACGGATCGTGACATCATGACGTTTATCACGTCCCGGCTGCACTTTTCTCCCACGAGGACTCGATTGCGGTGCAGGTCCTGTTTCTGTGGGTCATCACTGGGGGTCAGGGTGGTGTTTGAGGGTTGTGTGGTGGAACTCCATCGGCAGCAGCAGCAGCAGGATGAGTGGGTGACCGGTGCTTGGTGTGTGACAACTGATGCTCACTCACTGGACCGTGCACTCGGGTCATGTGACTTGAACGTGAAAAAAAAGTCCATGTGCTGCATTGTTTCTGCCTGTTTCCCAGTAAAGGTTACGCTTCCATCATGTTTTCAGGTTGTCTGCTGTTCATTATTAGTCCATTGTGTCATTGACAGATACTTACCGACGCACTTATTTAAGTGTTACAGCAGCCGCTTCATTCAAGATGGACATTGTTTGCTAAATCCAATATATTTTTTACTGGTCAGTAAGAAGACTGTTAACGTCATCTCCAATTCTGTCCAGTTAAATCCTATAAAACAATAGTGATGAAATAAATGATAAACTGCAAAGTCATCGTAGTATGATGCCTATCTATGACACTCCAAGGGTCAGAGTTAAAACTCAAAGACTCGTAAGACTTTGCTTCTTCAGTCGGCCTCAAATAACCAAACAGCTCCACAAATGTTCACTCGCTGTAGAACGATGATCACTGGAGTTTTCTTGTTTCTGCAGCTCCACTTGAATGAATGAGTCCACCCCAGTGTTGAAGGGATGAGAACTGAGTGAAGGATCGCCAGGCTGACGATGCCGCTGAGACCCACAGGTGCAGATGCTCATTCACATGCAGGAGAGCGCCCCCACGGACACAAACCTTCATGGAGAAGCTGCATCCTGTTTGGTTCCACCACCGACAGAAAGACTCTTTGTGGATCGACTTCTTCTTTTGGTGCAGCAGCAGAGAGATGCAGTCTCTGACAGAATTCATTGGCTGCTCAGTGAAAGTTGAATGAAGGTCTTTCTCTCAGTCCCCCCCCCCCCAGGAATAAGACCTCACTGTTTTATCTGGGTGTGGATTCTTAGGGGCTGTAGAGCTCCTCCACATCACTCTGAGACCTTCAGGGATCTTCTGAACCAGAGGTACGCTGACATGCAGTACCTCCTCGTTTAGAGTCATAGCTTCGACTGAGGGTTCGGTTTCAGGTCACATGTTCTACATCGACATCATCTACATGACACAATAAGCTGCTATGAAGTCGGCAAAATGCTGGGTCAGCGAGTTTGCAAGCTTCTGTTCCAGAAAGGAAGCTGTGACAAACTTCACTTCCTGTTGGTGGTGTGAGCGCCGCACGAGAACGAGGAACTTGATGTTTGCACAACGGGAAATAACATTGGCTCATGAAGAAACATGCACAATTTTATTTCCTTTTTTTTTTTTTCCTTTTTTTCCTTTTTTTTAATTTCCTTTTGAATGTCAATGAGACATCTGTTTGGAGCCAACAGGGGTCAAAGGTCAGCAGCAGAGTGATGCTGAAAGACTCAATGGGTTTTTCATGCGAGAAGGAGGATGACCTTGAAGAAGTTTGTCTTTGTGGACTGAACTGTTCAGATGTCATGTGGATAAAAGCAGTCACACAATGAAAAAAATGGATTGGTCAACCTGCATGTTGAAGAATGGAGCAGTGCTGCCACCTTGTGGTATGAAGGTGCAGCGCACGCTGAGCAGACTGACACACCTGACCTGCTTTACCTCCAGAAACACACCTGATTCACCTTTAGAGGTAGCAGGCTCCGGTTTACTTATTTAACTGAATGATTTTTAAAAGATACTTAGTTCGAAATCCTGAACATTATAAAAAATTGCTCTGTGATGATAAAAACTGAATGAGTGAATCAGACGTGAGACATGACGTCACTGTTCAAGACCACAAGGTGAGGAAACACGCATATTTCTGTTTATGTCAGATTATTTCAGACAGAGTCATTGACATTAACAAAACTTTAAATAAAAAACAAACATAAACATGTCTGACAGTGAGGGTGGACACAGTGAATGGGTCATACTGGTAAATAAATACATTTTGCAGCACTAACCACATACTACATAAAACTATCAATAACTATCATTGAACAGTACACCCCTCAGGAATTAACATTTAAAAAAAAAACCAAACCATTTCTCCAAACTTTTTTTTAATCATCATATACTTTTCCTACATACCCACTTTAACATTCATTTTGATGAGTTGTGTAACATCCAGTGCCAACTGGGGAGAATTTCATGAGCCACACTGAAGCATAAAACAACGTAAATGTACAACATAACCCATTGAAAGTTCTGTTGCTTCTCCTACGACTCTGAGTAAAACCATTTGACACAAGGCTCTGACATGATTCCCCTGCTTTGACCTTTGGAAGGACGTGACTCCTCCCACTACAGCGCAACAGCATCCAGCTTTAAGAGTTTTCAGACTGGACGGAGCAGGACCAGGTGAGAGCACTGATATCGTTCTCCTCCGTCTTTCCTCTGTTTCATTCTGAGCGTCAGTCATTTGAAACATGTTTTGTTCAGAGTAGTTGTAGTTGGACGTTTCATTCCCAGTGACATTCTGCTGTGTTTAAGGTTCAGGATTGGACCTTACCTGTCTCCAACTGTCTCGTCTGTCTACATTTTGTGTTGTATGACTGCAGTTTGCTTTGCTGAGCTTCAATGGATAGAAACTTTTGTTTGTTTTTAAACCATGGTATAAAGTCTCAGTAACGGAACATAGAGCTGCTGTCTTGTTCATAGGAAACATTATATGTTTCATTATCTTCTCTGTGTGGATGTTGAATGACTTTGATATAAAATTTTAAAAAACAAAGTCAAAAAATGTAGAAAATATTCCTAAATATATACATTTCCTCATGCATGAGGGTGATTTAAGTCAAGTAAAAGCTTTATTCAACAGGAAATGTTCTGTTTTCCCAAACACACAACAAGGAAATCATTCTTCTGTCATTCACACACTTTCTCTCTCATAGAAAACTGGATGTGACACATTCTTCAGCTACAGGAACGTTCACCCAATGAACTCATGAAGTTCGTCTTGTTTTTCCAAAGAACATCAAAGTTTATTCATGTACATCTGATGTGTGTGTGTGTGTGTGTGTGTGTGTGTGTGTGTGTGCCAGGAATGTGAACTCTTACCTGCATCACTGAGCACGATTTCCACCCTCGTTATCGCTGAACCCTGAAGGAAGGACTCAAAAGTACTGAGTGCTGCAGTCATAGTACGTAGTTATTGCAACTGCAGAATAAGAAAGAGTTGAACTACACACTGCATTTATAATCAAGGACATGTCTGCTCAAATCTCTCTTTGAAACAAGGAAATATTATTCGAAAATATGAATCGAAATATTAGACATATTATAAAACTATATACAAAATATATATACCACATAAAATATGGTATATATATTTAGAAATATTAAATTATAATGTATTGTATAAATAAATATGTATTAATGTATTTTATCAAAGTAAACAACATTATAAAAAAAATATATTTAAAAAAATACCACCTGGTGTTTTGCATCCTCCTATAGTATATTATTATGTATATCTTATCACTTTATAAATTCTATTAATATTTGGGACCTGAGGACCTGCTTCAATAGCAGATCACATGCAGTGATATGTTTGTGACTTGTACCAAGTCAGCAAAATATACACGTCCCCAGTGTCTCTCTCAAGTGTCTGAAGACTAATGAATCAATGAGTAGAGTCGTGGATATAAAATCAAAAAATCCTGCAATCGAGTGAATTTGAATGTACTTTTTCTGCTTTGTGCTGCAAACCTTCCATGCTGCAGGAAAGATCTCCAGCTGCAGTTGAACCTCAAAGCTGCAGTAAGGCCCGTGAAAGATTTCTGAGGGATTTTACACACTTTGATCCTTTGCGGGCTTGTGGAAACTAACTTGACATAACTTTTTTTAGAAGAAGCACATGAACGGGTGTGTGTTCAGCCACCAAGCGCGTACCCACAGCGTGTACGGAGTGTGAAGTGAAGCGGCGGTGAACATGATTGACCTGAGCTTCCTGTCAGAGGAGGAGCAGCAGATCATCCTGGCTGTGCTCCAACGGGATGCTGAGCTGAAGAAGGCTGAGGAGCAGCGCGTCCAGTGAGTTCAAGGCTCCGCCGATCACGTTGAACTCTCACTGAGATGCTGCAGCTCCAGAGAGCTGTTGGGTTTGTTTTGCTATAAGTCCAATCCTTGACGTTTCCACATATGGTTCATTGCCAGTTTAGGATGAAACCTTTTCCAGAAACATTCATAGATGTTATATATGACAAAGGCATATAGAATGGTGTTTCTTTATGGAATTTGCTCGTGATGGTCGTGACGACGTTTCCCAACAACACGCAGGAAGCTCCAAAAGTCAGTGAGCGATGTGGGTCAGCTGAGGTACCTGACTGGAGACTGGTTCTATGAGACCAAGCAGCTTCGCCATCAGGAACGGATCCACGGTTCAGACATCATCAGGGCGTCCATGAGGCACACGTACAAACCCCTGACGATATGTAAGTTCACTTCAGATGGCAGCACCACAATACTACTACTAATACCGTACTACAATACAATACTAATAATAATACATACTACAATACAATACTAATAATAATACTACTAATAATAACATACTGCAATACAATAATAATAATAATACATACTACAGTACAATACTACTACTAATACCGTACTACAATACAATACTAGTAATAATACATACTACAATACAATAATAATAATAATACATACTACAATACAATACTAGTAATAATACATACTACAATACAATACTACTACTAATACCATACTACAATACAATACTACTAATAATACTACTACTAATACCACACTACAATACAGTACTAATAATAATACATACTACAATACAATACTACTACTGATACCATACTACAATACAATACTACTAATAATACTACTACTAATACCACACTACAATACAGTACTAATAATAATACATACTACAATACAATACTACTACTGATACCATACTACAATACAATACTACTAATAATACATACTAAAATTCAATACTCCTACTAATACCATACTACAATACAATACTACTAATACTACATACTAATACAATACTACTACTAATACCATACTACTAATAATACTACTAATAATACCATACTATAATACAATACTACTACTAATACATACTACAATACTACTACTAATACCATACTACAATACAATACTAGTAATAATACATACTACAATGCAATACTACTACAAATACCATACTACAATACAATACTACTAATAATACATACTACAATACAATACTACTACTAATACCATACTGAGCGTCAGTCATTTGAAACATGTTTTGTTCAGAGTAGTTGTAGTTGGACGTTTCATTCCCAGTGACATTCTGCTGTGTTTAAGGTTCAGGATTGGACCTTACCTGTCTCCAACTGTCTCGTCTGTCTACATTTTGTGTTGTATGACTGCAGTTTGCTTTGCTGAGCTTCAATGGATAGAAACTTTTGTTTGTTTTTAAACCATGGTATAAAGTCTCAGTAACGGAACATAGAGCTGCTGTCTTGTTCATAGGAAACATTATATGTTTCATTATCTTCTCTGTGTGGATGTTGAATGACTTGATATAAAATTTTAAAAAACAAAGTCAAAAAATGTAGAAAATATTCCTAAATATATACATTTCCTCATGCATGAGGGTGATTTAAGTCAAGTAAAAGCTTTAGGAAATGTTCAGTTTTCCCAAACACACAACAAGGAAATCATTCTTCTGTCATTCACACACTTTCTCTCTCATAGAAAACTGGATGTGACACATTCTTCAGCTACAGGAACGTTCACCCAATGAACTCATGAAGTTCTTCTTGTTTTTCCAAAGAACATCAAAGTTTATTCATGTACATCTGCATAATACAATACAATACTACTACTAATACCATACTGCAATACAATACTACTAATAATACATACTACAGTACAATACTACTACTAATACCATACTACAATACAATACTACAAAATAATATTGCTAATAATACCATACTACAATATTATAATACAGTACTACCATACTACCATAGCATACTACAATACTACCATACGACCATACTGCTATACTACAACAGTAGGGTACAACCATACAAGCATACCATACTATGATCAAGGCTCAGATGCAACATCACCATCATCTGCTCTCCCTCATATAATAAGATGAGATAAAGTTTATTTGTGTAGCACATTTCAGCAAACGCAATTCAAGCTGCTTTACAACAGCCACGCATTAAAATAAACAAAAAAAAGATCAAGATTCATGCAGTAAAATGTTTTAAAAAAGGAAGTAAACGTGCAATAAAAACACTAGAATAACATTGCACTATATTAATCTTGAAGGGTAAAACGATATTGATCGTGTATAAAAAGTATACAAAGTTATACAGTATATACTATATACACACCTGGTGAAATGTACCTAAAGCAATAATGACACAATGAGTGTGCTGATCGACTGTGGTCATTGCATAGAAATAAAATCAAAATCAGAACTATTGTAAATGCTCACTGATTTCCATGGTGGTTATTTCATATTAAACCAACAGTACGGCGTTCTCATCCCAATCCTCTACACAGAAGAGGCTCTGTTGGTTTTCTTACTGTAAAATATTTTGTGTGTTTGTGTGTCGCAGTAGACGTCCCCAACATGCTGCTCAAGGAGCCCAGTTTGGTCAGCGGTGGCACCAAGGAATCGTCTGGTCAGCAGATTGTCTCTGGACGGCCCCAGGAACGGCGCCTGCACGCTGACTATGAAAGGTGAGAAAAGAAAGCAGCATGAGTCTGCACATTTCATTCACCCAGCACAGTGAAATAATGACTTATTTATAGAAAAAGGAAGCATAGATCTACGATGTTGTCTTTGGAATCAGCTTTCTTACGTTGTAAACACTTCAGTGAACACACGTGATCGTTGCCGTCTCGCCATCACATGTCGACTGGGAATTTGGGTGTGATTTGCTGGAGTCATGCACACGATACGTAAAAACTCCGTAATTGGTCCCTGCAGCTCTCGGTAATCTTCTTATGAGGTCACATGTTGGTGTTTTCCACTGAGCAGTGTTATGTGAGGTTATGTGCAGCAATCAGACATCATCAAACATGTCATTCAGGCAGACAAATTAGCAGTAAAACGGCAGGAAATTAATATAAGTTTAATGGAAATAAAGATGTATATAAATATACAATATATATGTTCCATTATAAGTTTGAAGTGCAAATATGACACATCCGTTGGCTTAAACACAAACAACAATCATGTTACTAATAATTAATTGATGAATTAAAATAATTTTAATTTGTAAAGCACCTTTTATACACATATGCAGCTCAAGGTGCTTTCCAACAAACAAGATTAAGAAATGTTAAAACAAGCATAAAACAAAACAAATGAAAACAGGAAATGAATCAAAAACCAGCTATGAATGAAAATAAAAATAATGTTCAATCAGATGGAACAGGATTATCGTCTCATAGTAAGATGGTCCGGGGTTCGATTCTTGGCCTGGGGTGTTTCTGTGTGGAGTTTGAACTTGTCCACCTAAAAATGAAATCATCGAGTTTTATTTTATGTTCAACATATTTATAGTTTCATCACTGACGTGTCACAAACCTCCACTTCACTGTTTTGTCTGTTCTCAGGTATGAAAACAAGGAGTTGTACGAAACGCCACAAGAGACACCAAAACCTACAAAGGTATGACCTGTTCTGGCACCTACTGAGACTCAATGCTTTGGTGAGTTTACATCTGTCATCTGTCATCTGCTGTATTTTAAAAGCAAAGACAAAATCCCTTCAATAGTGAGCTCATGGTACCTGAGGAACATGGAGAAGAAGAAGAAGAAGAAGAAAAGGACGGACAGTTACTGGGGGGAACAGTGGATGGAAGGATGACACCCAGTCAGGGTGAGTTTTACATGAAACTGTTTCATTAAACCTTCTTCGTATGCCAGAATTTTCTCACCTGAGAAATGAACCAGTGATCCGAGACCACAGATTTTCTCAGAGGTTGTCTGAAAGGACGTCCGAGCACACACGGCTGACAGACGATCCAGGGGGATTACGTGGAAATACATTCCAAGCCTTAATCTGTACCTCATGACTCTTAGATGCTGGAAGTATTCCACAGGAACTATGGAAACAGAGTTGATGAAGGACAAGTGATTCAGTAGAAAGGAATACAAAACACTCTCAAATGTTTGTGTTCTGTTTCTTTCAGAAACTTTGAAACCATCTCTACCTTCTTATGCTACAAACATCAGACAAGATGACAAGAGCACAGTGATGCCCAGGGAACCTGTTTCCGTACCAGAGACAGAAAACACAACACCCAGCCCCAGTTTTACAGACTGTTTTGTTGAAGGCAAAGACCCAGAGCAAATGTTCTCTGCCGCCCCACGAGGCATCCTGAAGCACTTGTACGGCTCTTGTTCCACAGAGCCCCCATTTTCTTACCCAGACCCACAAATTTCAGTTGGTCTGGATCATCCCACTGAGACCTGGATAGACAGGAAGCAGGTGAGGTTTAGCTCCACGGTTGGTCGGGGTGAAACAGAGTTGTCCGTTGGGAAGGAGCTTGAAAAGGACAGTCTGCTGGAGGCCAACCTGAGCGCTCCCTCTGAAACAGAAACAAATGCCAACTGTCAGGACTATGAGCAAACCACTGCAGGAGGACCTGGACCTTTACTCAAGCAGGCCCAGGATTTAACCAAAGGTGAGCTCATTTGCACATATCTCCAAAATGCAGTTGCTGTCTAACACAATGTTCTATTGTAACAAGTAAGAAAACGTGAATAAATCAAAATGGCTATCGACTGTTAGGAATTCAAAACCTGGTTTATTGCTGCCTTTCTTTCTTTATGCCAAGCGATTGCTGCAACTCCAACAAGGTTGGCTTAATTTTGTGCTCATTAATTGCCTTATAATTACAATTGTCATTACAAAAAGACAAGAGGGTTTTTATGAGGAAAAAGCACTGCAGGGTCTGGGCAAATCCTGTTACACAACCAAGCTGTCCAACCACACTTCTTTTCAGTCTGTGGATGGTCCATGTCGTGTAAATACTTTTCTGGAGGGGGCACATGTCAGGTGGCAGCGTAGGCAAAGCCGGGGCTCACCGTTCATTTGACATGGAGGTATAAATCAGGCTTTTGGCGTTTTTCACTTTATATTCCTCCTGCATCTGTAGCTCATAAATTGGACTTAATATAGATTTTTGGGGATTTTAAGCATTTGATAGCAAGAAAACACCCACAGCAAGTAAGTCAATGGCTGTTTATTGTCCCTGCAGCGACCTTAGAACAACAAAGGCCACTGTCCAGACAACCTTTCCACCAGAAGACAGAGGCAGAGGGCGACTGTGACCCATGTGACAAGAACCAGAAGGTCCAAGAACGGCTCGCTGGACGCATCATTCAACAGGAAAGTGCTGACGTTTCTCTCACGGCCACCTTGGATCAAGAACCATCAAGTGCCTTTAAGGGCTCGTTTCATGATGTTTCTCCAAGGCCAAGACAAATGCTGCTGGGGGGTTTCAGACGAGAAAAAGAGAAATCCGTTCAGGCACACTGTCCACAGACAGAACAAATCAAGATATCTAAGATGGAGGAGCCAGAAAATGTTTCAGATCTCTTCAAGAATACTACACACTGCAGAAATAAATTGCCCACTGTCAATGAAGAAGCTAAACATTCAGAGATAATGGAGACTAGAACTCTACAACTTACAGCACTGCAAAAAACTCAGTTTAAAGACATAATGACCTCCGTTGAGTTTGACACTCAAGAGGAACAAACTGCGGAGACCCAATCAGATCTGAACAAAAAAAGCAGTCTTGGAACAGTATTTCCAAGAGAACAGGCAAATGACAACATCAGTGAACCAAGAACAGATGCATCACATAGTCCTTTGGATATTTATGTGGAGACCAGTGACAAAAACAATCTGTCACCTCACACAGAAATGACAGATGTAGCTTATGCTGCCATGATTCCTCCCCAAAATGAAGGTAGCCTCATAACGGACATAGCAACAGGAGATGGAACATACAGAGCGAATCCTGTCATGATCTGTGAGGAGACAGACGATTCTTTGGCTGGTCCAACAACAGAGTCACAGATTTTTGAACTTGAAGACAAAACGATCTCTTGTTTCAGTATCACTGTACCTCCTCATAGGCAAACTAGTTCCAACCATCAAGGGGAGAGTCCCGCCAGCAACAATGATCTAAAGTATATCAGGGAGAAGGAGTGTACAGGACCAAGGGGACTTGGTGCAGGAGATGAGGAAGCATCTGACAGGAGAACGTCCTTAGACAGCACTGAGAAGTCAGAGGAAGACACCCGAACCTGTCCATACCCTTTCAAAATGTGGGCCAGTCCAGATAAATCACCAGTGAGAAGTCCTGGTGCTACTGAAGAAAGATCCGGTAGCCCCAGCAAGTGCCCAACTTCAAGATCAACACAGCAAGAGGATGAAGTCAAGAGGAGTCCATCTAAAACCTGTCACCCAAGGGTGCTACACAGAGAATCCTCAAGTCCCAAGAGATCCCAACTGGAAGGCTCCTTCTTGAAGGCATTTCCAATAGACTTTCACCCCCAAACTAAGGATGCTGAAGAACTACTAGGACAGCCAACACCATTGCCCAGACAAAAGAAGAGTCCCTCACACAACTCAAAGCAACCAGGATGGACAGATTCTAAAACCTGCCCAGGAATCACCTCTTCTCAAAGGTCAGAGGCCAAAGAGTTTTACTTTGTTAATCCACAGCAACGTAGCTCAAGCTCCTGCACTGCACCACCGTCCAAGAAAAGTCCAGAGAACTCTGGAACATCCCCGGGTCTCGTTCGATCTTTCATCCCTCAGAGTTATGAGCACTATCTCGGGCCGCAGGAGAGGGCCTACATCCCTGCTTTCCATCAGGACAAAGTCTCCGAAGGGTCTCCTGTAACCCCTGCTGGTGATGATGCTGCAGCGCATGATGCAAGTACACATGGAAACACCAGCCAAGACACAACGAGGACAACATGGTCTCCCTCTCAAGCACGTTCATGCAGTGAGCTTTTTTTCATCTCTCTCTCTCCTTTTATATTCATGAAATGAAAACCACGCAACGTGTTTTTGAGCAAATTGTGTTAAGTTACAGTAACACAACCGTTAGTCTGATCACTGACCAAACAAAGCATAAAGCAAAACAGAGTGTTATCGCCACTGGCTATATTTACAATGTCCTCTCAGAGATTTCAAGAATAAAGTCGGGCTGCTACCATGATAACAGTTGTTACTCTGCACTAGTAAAGTTCAAAAAAGCTTTGGAAGAGACACAATTTCTTCCAAAACTTAAGTTGGATAAATATCGAACGTTCTACCTTCCTCATCTTAGCGCAGGTGACACGCTCCTCTTCTGATATGTGCACTGAATAAAACGATGTTGACGACGTCATTCTCTCATGTTCTCTCAAGTTGAAACTTTGACCGAAGAGGTGCACATTTAATTCTTATTATGTGATCTTGTTTCTTTTTATGTTTTATTTCTAAATATGCCAATTGTTCAAAAAGGGAGTTTTTGAAAACTCCCAGAACTCAAACTTTATTCCTAAAAACAACTGTTAATAATATTTTCTGATTTAGAGATTAACGAGTGCAGGAAACATGTCATCATGTATAAATATACTTGATATTTCTGCTTTCTTTTCCAATGCTAAGAAAGAATGTTGTTTCTGTTGTGGCAGGTAATGACGGGTACGCTGGCGCAGTCATGCAGGCTTTGAAACGACTGTCTTCAAAGTCCATGTCTTCATCAAAAAGTCTGGAAAACATTGTCTCACAAACAAGTAACAGACCTTTTATTTCATTCAGACACGATGTATCTGTGATCTTTATTATTTACTGTACTGTACTTATTCTACTGCCTTTCGCTAGTTACAGCTGAGTTATTGCTTTTGCATCTTCATGTCCACAGCTCGGACAGCTACTCAGAAAACGACATCGGACAGCAGCGGTTGAAACCCAACGACACCTGACTCATGTTTACTACATTAGTTTCCATATTTGACATGAGACAGCTTGTCGAGAGACGAAATGAATCACTGTGAATTGTGCCAATACGAGGTCTCTTCTGTATGAATATGTGCATGCAGTAGGTGTTCCGAGAGGATTTTAAGTTCCGTCTTTCCTCCAGCTTCTTCTCATCCATCATCGGCCACCACAGTCTCTGATACGCAAATAAAAAACAGTGTGTCAGTTCCTGTTCTTCAGCAAGACGAGGTAAATCACTGCCGGTTCCTTTTACATCTGTCAAAGCTTCTGTTTGTGTGGTTGTGTCGGTACCTGTCCGTCATGTGTGTGTGTGTTTCTCTCTAATGTTGTCAGACAGACAGCGACAGCACTGTTGAAACCACGTTCAGCTGGAGAAGAAACACGGGCAGCTCCATATCTAATCTGAGTCTTTCCTCTGGGATGGCCTCCATGTCGTCGGTATGTTTCATGAGAATGATGATGTCTGATACACAGTGTGACGCAGAATGGGACCGTTTGTCATCGTTGACCTCAGTTTCTCTCCTTTAACTACTCAGGTCAGTGGCAGCATCAGCAGCCTCTACTCTGCACACCTCGGTGACCTGGACGTCCAGGGCAGCATCCAGTTCGCTGTGAACTACATCCAGAAAAGTGGAGAATTTCACATCTTTGTGGTGCTCTGCAGGGATCTGGCTGCGGCTGACGCCAAGAAGAACCGCTCTGACCCGTATGACCTTTCTGTGTGTCGCACGGTGGTCAGTTTCAGTAGCAAAACACGCAACAGCATCGTTTAGTCGTTTAATGACGGACCACAAGGGTTAATAAAGAATTCTGAAATGAGGAAAACTGCAGAATTTTCCTGAAAGGAAATCAAACATATGAACGTTTAACGTTGGTTTGATTTCTGACAGTTTACATGAAAGTACAATTGAAAGAGACTGCAGTTTTCTTTATGCCAGGATGAACAAACCCAAGTTTTTTTCCTCAACCGGCTTTGTGAAACGGAGCCCAGGTCAGAAAAGGAGCTTTCATGTGTCATGTACCTTCATTCGGTGTAAAGAAGTTCCTCTGTATCTCTGTATCTGAACTTTTCAGGTATGTCAAATGTTACCTCGTTCCCGACCAAACAAAGTTGGGAAAGAGGAAAACCACTGTTAAAAAAAAGACTTTAAACCCGACCTACAATGAAATCCTCAGGGTAATAATAATAAGTCTTTTTCTTATTTCATGTCACATTCCTTGTTTTCAAGTTTGTGTCATGTATTTCTCCTTCCATAGTTTAAAATCAAAATGGAGGTGTTGAAAACTCAGAGTCTGAACATTTCTGTGTGGCATAACGACACTTTTGGGCGTAACAGCTTCCTGGGCGAAGTGGAGCTGGACATGTCAGACTGGGACTTCAGCAACACTCAGATTAATGAATACGCACTAAAAGACCGGGTAAATGGCTCTGTCTCTCTTTGTGCATAGAGCAAGTGATCTGATTGGATAGTTTCTTATCGCATCGGACGTCTTTAGGTTTCAGAAGAAACATCGACCCCATCTCCTGCTCATGCGATGACGAGCAGAGGACAGATGAGAGTCGCAATGAGGTTCCTGCCGCAGACGTCTCACAGTGAGTTAAGGATTAGTTCGTGTTCCCCCTGTTTTTTGGTTAAATGTGTCCTCTCGTACAACAGTCTGATTGCATCTACAGGTAGGAGGACATCCAGGATGGAGACTGGTGAGGTGCAGATATGGGTGAAGGACTGCAAGAACCTTCCACCAGTCAGAGGACTTATCATTGACCCATTTGTGAAATGGTGAGACGTCAGTCACTGTTCACGGATCAATAAATATCATCATCAGTAAATGATGCCATGTGAAATAAATGGATATGTTACGGGTTATGTGGAAAAAATGGGTAATATGCAAATTACCCGGGTTATTTGCATATAACCCGAAAACATGGGTAGTTTGCAAACAATGCGTCCTTCTGGGTTGTATGGGTTAGGGTTAGTGCTAACTAATGAATTGTTAGCTAGCTGGTATTTGCTTTGATAACACTGATAACGTTAACTAGCTAGCTAGATGTAGTACCCAAAAACACTGGTAGTTTGCAATATTACCCGCTGTTTTTTTCCACATTACCTGTAGCACATATATATTTCAGAGATATAATCCCATTCACTAACGTCATTGATCCCCATTCTAACTGACAATGACATGACTTCAGGTTGAAGAAGCAGGTTTGAAATATATTTTTGTAACGTTTTGGTGTCTAGATAATTACGGAGGCCAACACATGTGGAATCATGTTATTGACATTAAAGTGCACCCACTTCCTTTTGCCAGCTTAGATATTTAGTTAGGTTTATTTGCTTATTTGTATTTCGGAAAAAAAGCAGTTCAAGCTGCTTTTCAAAAGAAAATGCATTAGAAGAAAAACAAAAGGCCATTTCACCAATTCTACTGGTATATTAATAGTACTTTAATGAATCATTTAAAACAAGAAAAGCAAAGTAAAAACTGCAAAAAACAAAAGCTAAAAAAATCATTTCAAATGAACTATGACAACATTACAATAGACTTTTTCTTTCCACGCTTTTAAGTGTTCATTTTAAATTCTTTATTCTCAATTCTTATTGATCTAAATCCACTGGGTTTCCATTCTTGGCAACGTTTTTTTTGTAAAAATCCAGCTATCTTTTTTGATAAGAGTCCAGGTCGTTTCCCTGTTTCCACAGCACCGTACTTCCTGACACGAGCCAGAGGAGTCGTCAGAAGACGCGGGTGGTGAAACGGACGGCCAACCCCATGTTCAACCACACGATGGTGTACGATGGCTTCCGGCCAGACGACCTGAGAGAGGCATGTGTGGAGATCACAGTGTGGGATCACGACCGACTGAAAAATCACTACATCGGCGGTGTCAGGCTGGGGCTCGGGACAGGTGAGAGGCCTCCTCCGTGTGTACGGTAACACCTCTGCATCACCTCTAAACCAAAGCAGTATCACAAGTACTTGTGTTACACAGAACACAACACAAAACTGGTGAAACCGTGGTGGAGATTTCTGTGATGCTTCCCTGCTTGAAACTTTAGTGAGAGACTTAACCAGTCGTAAGATTTGTCCCAAAATTTCAAAGGCCATCCGAGGAGGGACAGAGTTCATTCACCAGGTAGTTCAGGATTCACGTGGTCTTCAGTCACACACAGGTTGTTCTTGCTCTGCAGTGTGACATCAGGAGTGTATGTTCAGTTAGAACTCAGTTAGTTCAGTTCACGAGTGCTACTAGTTCACTAGTCTTTGTCAGGTAAGGTCCAACTGGTCCAGAGTTGACCGGTCAACTCATAGAGTCGGTTCAATCTAACCAAACGTCATGTCCGATGCTAAGGAGCTCAGAGATATGAACATACATTGAAATTCATCAACCTCAGTATTAGTTAAGTATCATTCATTCCGGCTGATTATATGATGAAAGAAATTTCAGTACCGAAACAAAGAAAAACTACAACAAACATGAGATTGGCACTTTTTAGGAACGAACATAAAGCAGAATAACTTGAATCCAACACAAAAACAGCGATTCTGCAAAGATATTCAGCAGTTTATCAGTAATGCTCCACAGCGGAGTCTCTTTTATTTCCCCTGATGTGTATTTAGGTTTTTTGACGTACTGGGGTGATGTGTAAAAACCATCCTTCTTGTATCCTGAATATTTTCACATGCTGATAAATATCTACAGTTAGTTAGTAAGTTAGCTTAGATGTGCATTTTTTAAGTTCTTCTTTCTATTCAATACTTATACATACGTTACATGTATATATGTATCTATTTACCTTCACCGATCTATATTACTTTACAATCTTAGATTTATATTCTTGGTTTATTCCCTGATTAATTAAGTATTTCTGATTAAGCTGTAGGAGTGTCATCAACCTGAATGTTACTATATTTGTGAACATAGACTCAGAATAGACTTTTTATAATTTTTTTTTTTTTAATTGAATTGTTCATGGAAATTCTTTAGAGTGGAACCCAAAACAGCACATGCTCCTGCAGTGATCTTTCATTTGTGACACTTGCACAGGTGTTATTTATACACTCATACAGATGAGGTACGTGTGTTTTCTATCCAGGGAAGAGTTATGGCGTTGACGTTGTTTGGATGGACTCAACGGCGGATGAAGCACATCTGTGGCAGAGGATGCTGCAGAGCGGTGGAGAGTGGGTGGAGGACGTCTTACCTCTGAGAATGTTGGTGATGACAAAAAGCACGTCAAAGTAACTTTCCATATGTTCTGATATGATGTGGAAACACTGATGTGGATGGAGGAATCTGTACACGACAATGTGTTAACAAGCAGTGTATCTCTTATAAACTGCATTCATTTGTCCAAACCACGTGTCACACCTCTTGTCTCAGATACCTGAAATGTTATTTTATTGATACTGTCAGGTGTCAAAGTTATATAATATATACTGTTTTGATCTGAAGATATTTTTGATTTCTATATAATTTTGCTGATCTATGCCAAAATCACTGCAATCACTCAATTTTGTCTCAGTAATAAATATCAGCTTTAATCAATATGACTGGTGATGTGTTGTGAAATATTCTCATTTAACATGTTGAAAATAATCATGACAAAAAGAAAAATATAATGTTTTGTGACGTGCCAATGTTATATATATATGTATGTTTGTATACATATTCCAGGCATTTGGAAAATAGACGGACAACGATAGGTGGGAATGAAATTTAAAAAAAAGGTTAACAAAGAAAAGGTTGTTCAGCACCTGCTTCAGAGAAAAAAAAAACGTTCCTTTTCTCCTTTTCTCTTTCCCCCTCTAGAGGCCGCTGTCGGAGCACAAACAATTTGCAAACCTCACCCAGACAGATCATATGGAAACAGGATAATATTAATAATAATAATAATAATAATAATAATAATAATAATAATAATAATAATAATAATAATAATAATAATAACAATAATAACAATAAGAATCTTGGAGACAGATAATGTCAAAAATAATAATACACACACTTTCCAGAGACTACATATTTATTATTATAAACATCATTATTTAGAATGTCTAAAATTTATTTTTTGACAGCTCATTTAAGGTAGCAACATTGCAACTCTAACCTCAGTATGAATCCAAAGTGAAGTTTATAAATAGTTGATCTGCTGAGTTCGACAAGAAATCCTGTCTTTCTATTGGTTGTCGTGATCTGTCAATCAAACAGGAGCCAGCTCTCAGCCCCTGCATAGCGACATACAGGTGACACAGCTGCAGCGAGTTCTTCGTAGTACGTCAGGAAACCCATTCAAACAGCCTTCAAAATAATGGTTTGTAGGCGCTAAACGATGAAGCATGGAAGAAGAAAACAAAAAAAATTGCAGACACAACTCTTATTTTTTAGATGTGACAGGAAGTTGGACGAATGATTGCGGCTAGCTTGTTCCTGTCCGTTCAAAGTGCTGCTGCTGCTGCTGTCAGTGTGTCGGCCAACGCTTCTCTCCAGCAGCCGTATCAGGAATCGAGAGAATGTGGCAGTTCACGCAGACAGTGGCGTTTGTCCAGGGGACGTTTCCGGCGCAGACACGACCACCAACTGTCCGAACTTAGACGCACACTCATAGATGGGGACGTTCGAGAGCCATGCGTTTTCTCCCACAGTCAACAGCAGCAGCAGCAGCAGCAGCAGCAGCAGCAGCAGCAGCAGCAGCAGCCAGGCGTCGTTCTGGGCGAGCAGCGCATCCATCTGGACCCGCCGCTGCTGGTGATGTAGCACGGATGCAGTGACTGACACCATGTAATGGATTGCTGTTTATTAGGGTACTGTTTGCGGTAACCGGCAGAGATTTCCGTTCATTTCCTGTACTGTCATTCATTCCGCCTGATGGGGGCCAGCTGTGAACACCCGCTCCCTGCAACCACCACCACCACCACCACCACCGCTTCTCTTCCTCCTCCTCCTCCTCCTGTGCACAAGTCCAACTCCAGACATTCTCTGTGATGTTGTAAGGCATTCATGAAAGGAAGCATATCTTTGTGTGTTAATTCCTCGTTTTGCACGTTGAGAGCAAACACCTCTGGATCTTGGACAACAAACCTGGATCTTTGAGAGCAGACACCTCTGGATCTTCTCACTCCGTACATGATTTGGAACATGTTTTGCGAGAGAGGACCTGACCTGGCACCACCACACTGACTAACCCTGCTCCTGTTCCAGCATTGACTCCCACATTCCCTTTATTCTTCATCAGCCTCTGAAGATTTCAGCCTGGCGGAGGACATCAAGCTCAGTATTGTTAAAAAAAAAACAACAATAAAAAAAAACATCTGATGCTGACGCTGACAAGCCTCCATGGAGCAGCAGTGAATGTCATGACACTGCACTTTTGTGGTTTACCAGCCAAAGGGATGTGCATTGAACTGACCAAACGCAGGAATAGTGCAAAGCTTCACATGCAGGATGTGTAAAAATCAGGACCCCCCCTCCCTTTGCATTTGCTCGCCAGGAACATTGCTGGTAAAACATGATTTAATGTCACACTGCTTGGAGACACCTCATCTTCTGGATTACTGTTGTCGTCTGGTGCAGGGAGACATTTTCAACGGTGATTAAATCCAGTCAGTGAAATTAATCTGTGCGCACAGTGGTTGGTCCCTGTGGACGCTGCTTTGGGAGCCACTGGTTCTGTATTCAAAGCGACTGACGCAGAACTAAGTTTGTGTTTTCCCTCAAAGAATTTTAGTTTTGTTTTTAAACACAATGCACTGAAGACGGAACTGGAAGCAAGTTTACACTGAGTCATGCCTGTCAGAAAAAAAGGTACGTTTATGTGTTTTCATCAGGTCATGTGAACACTCTGATGTGGACGTGTGTGAGTATTAGTATATTGTTGATAATCAACAACGTGTTGTAGTCAGGCCACTTCTGGTCCAGATAATCAAACTCCCCTCAACAGCTCCCTCAAAGATTGGCTACGATTGAACGCAGCAAGTTACTATGACTTGGATGTCTGAGGACCTTCACAGTCCTGGCAGCACATAGACAGAAATGAAACCAAACGTCCTAAAAGTTTCACACGTTGGGATCCACATCGAGAAGAACCAGCTGAGGCGGCTCGGGCATTTGTATTGGATGCCCCCTGGACGCCTCCTTGGGGAGGTGTTCCAGGCATGTCCCACCGGGACGAGACCCCAGGAAACACCCAGGACACACTGGAGTGACTATGTCACTCAGCTGGGAACACCTTGGGGTCCTCCCGGAAGAGCTGGAGGAGGTGTCTGGGGAGAGGGAAGTCTGGGTGTCCCGTGGATGGACGTTAAGTTCTGTTCATCAGTAACCCTGAAATTCGGAGAAACGTTTTTCTCCTTTCAGAATGAACAGACTTCATGAAACCTGCTTTCTATGTAACAGGCCACAAGCCTACACTTCAAAATCCACATCGTCTCTGTAGAAGTTTGACAGGCGTCCATCCATCCATCCCTCCAGAACCTCTCAATGTGGGTTCCTTGAGGAGGTTCAAGGGGGGTCCCCAGGGAAAAAAAAGAACTTCATTGTAATGACGTCCAGAGGTAGTACTATAAAATACCACCTGAACATGTTGGAGAAGGTTCTCCATCCTCCAGGTCGTGGTGACTTTCTGGGTTCAGTCGTAGTCAACTGGTCTCACTAGTTGCTTGAAGACATTTCGCTGCTCATTCAAGAAGATTCTTCACCTCTAAACTGACCAGTTGGGAGCGTGAGCCAACGATCCAACCGCCTCCTTGACCAGCTCAGGAGGTCGCTCAAGTGTTGAAACGTGACCAAACAGACTATGTATGTTTTTATTGCAGACTCCAAACATTACGCTCTCATCTTTCAAAACATTTAAATCATAAATTAATAAATACTCATTATGTGCAATGCTAAATAATAATAATAATAATAATAATAATCATAATCTCTTTCTCTGAGTTACAAGCGTTTCTGTGCCTTTGCTTTGCAGACACAGCTCGAGCCTTGGTGCTTCTGGAGGAGTATTGCACTAAACTGAGAAAGCCCGAGGAGCAGCCGCTCCGAACTGCCATTCAAAGGGTGATGGAGATTTTCAAAAGCCACCTGTTTGAAGCTCTTCTTGGTGAGTCAGCCGACCACCACCGACACATTGCGCCGTCTGACAGAAATCTGTGTCAAACTAGCTGAGCGCTGCAACTATGGAGGGTTCTACCGATTCTAACATGGAGTAATCGGATAAACATACTGTGTCTTTATCGATGAAGAAGCACAAGGTCAAAGGTCAGTGGGTGCCCGTCCTAAACACACTAACCACGTTGATTTGTCCAACTGCTGATCACACGTCGTCATTATGAAGACATTTCTTTGACCTGACAGTGATTTATGCTAATGTTAGTGCTGGTTGTATAAACTAGGTGCTTGTGGCTGAGATGCTTTAGCGTCGTTGTCGTTGTCTTCTGCTAATGCTGCTTTGCGGTGAACTAACGTTTCAGCTGGAAATGATCCCAAACGTTTGACCGTTTTGGTCGGCTGTTTCCACCTCTCCTCTTCCTTTTGTGCTGCTCCTGGTTCTTGGTTGTCGTCTTCTTCTATGGATTTGGTAGTTAGCATCCGTTTTGGGGCCTTAGTGCTAAACAGCAGTCGTGGTTTCCATTCAGAAGCTTTTTGCCTCAATCATTTTTAATAATCAAGTTACATGAGTTGGTTAAGGAATCGTTTCAGCTTTAGATTGGTGCTTTTACAATCCCCGCTGCTGTTTTTGAGCCATTTTTATGTGAGCACAATTTTGTAAATTTCAGAATTTCAGAGAAATATATTTTGTGTGCAGAGATGGAATCTCAGATGTTGAAAACTGAAGGTTAAAAGAAAATATTATATTCAGTTTACTTTCCTCCAGTCGGAACGGGTATTTTATACAGTTAATATCAGTCATGATCAGTCCAACAATTTACATTTCAAAGATAATGTTCATCTTGTTATTGACCGTGGAGGAAGTAAAGTACAGATGAACAACAGCAATAGGAGACATCACTCACCTTATCAAAATAATAATGATAATGGAACCACTATGACTTCTGCCAATATCTGGAGAGAGGAGAAATTGTGTCGTGAGTGCTGAGTAATTTGTATTAAAAGAACACACACAAAAAAAACACAAAACAATTTTTCCTGGTACAAAACAACATGGAGATTGTAAACAAGGGTCTCTCCTTTAATTTCTTTAATTACTGTAGTTAGGGTTGGTTAAAGATGCTGAGATTCTCTTTAGGAGTGACCAGGATGGACAGGATTAGGAATGAGGTCATCAGAGGGACAACACAGACAGGAAGGTTAGGAGAAAAAGCTAGAGAGGCTAGATTGAGATGGTTTGGACATGTGCAGAGGAGGGACAGTGGATACATTGGTAGGAGAATGTTAGAGATGGAGTTGGAGGTAGGAGACAGAGAGGAAGGCCAAAGAGGAGGTTTATAGATGCAGTGAGGGAGGACATGGAGGTAGTTGGAGTCAGAGTAGAGGATACAGAGAACAGGGAAAGATGGAAATCAATGATTCGCTGTGGCAACCCCTGAAGAGGGACAAAGCCGAAAGAAGAAGAAGAAGACTGTAGTTAGGGTTGGTGTTATAACTTAAAGTAAATAAAACTAAATTTTACTATTGTTTTTTTTACTGTCAACTTGGACAGCTTTGTTAAATTTGTAGAAGTCAATGAAGCACTGACCGAATGTTCTGGAGGAGGTTAATAGAGAGAGACAAGATGTTCTAGAATAACCCGAACAACGTGAATAAGGATGTGTGTGTGTGTATGTGTGCATGTCTTGTTTTAGTCTACATACATATCAGTTTAGTGTAAAAATACCATATCTGTATTCAGAGGCGTAAATGTGTGGTCAGACGTGCACAGCGGTTCCAGCTCAGCTCGGCTCCTCTCGACTGACTGTCCATGTCCATGTGATCTTTATCTTCAGAGATGTGTGAGTATGCATGGAATGATACGACCGACAGCCGTGGGTCAGTTGTCGGCTTGTGTGACAGTTTTAAACTCAGCTAGTAGATGAATTTGTTCAAGTACAACAAAGGATCATGTCACGTTAGCCCCCCACTTTGCGTGGTGAACCCCATGTGGGCTGCCGTGGTGTGTGTGTGTCCTTACAGTGTGTAGCTAGGATGTGTTAAGTACAGAGGAGAAATTTCGGTTGTGTTTACATGTTCAATGTAACAAAACAACAGACAATAATAATAATGTACTCTGCAATGTACTGTATAATGTGTTTATTGTTGTGATTATTAGTTAAACAGCTGTCTGTATCATTATTTGATGGTTATTAGTCAACAACCTAGAGGTTTGTTTTCAGCTAAATTGGACAAACAAAATAAACAGGTGTAGGAACCTCTTTGAGTACATTTTATTGGATTTCAGTGAAACATTTGGTTAAAATTTAGATTACATTTTGAAGACATGACTTGCTGTGGAAAATAGTAAAAACAAATCTGTCATAATATTGATCATATCACAATATTTATATATGATAATATATATCAACTGATAATGCTAAAAATAAATGAATCTGACCTCAACAAGCAGTACAAACCTTTTTACTGAATAGTGAACATTGTTAAACCAAGTGCTACATTGAACTTGAAGTGGAGTTGCCCCAAAGAAACTGTGACGATGAGCTTCTTTACTTCCTGAGAAAACTAGACTGTAGACGTTCTCAACAGAATAGATCATGTGAACAAACAAGTGTTTAATTTGGATCTCTGGATTACAATATAATGTTTAATCTTTCCATATGAGCACTTTGAATGCTTACGTAACATCCATCTACAGATGTTCTCCTGGAACATGTTAACAGTTTGTAGGGCAGTCAGCAGAAATAATATTACCTACACATGTAACGTTACTCACTTGTTAGCTGGTTGTTTATTCATATTAAGACAGATGAGGCTGAAGCAGAAGAACGCTTGAACAGATGTTTTGACAAATGTTCGACTCCACTCATGGTCCCAATTTTACTTTTTTGTTTATTCAGCCATTTTTCATCACTTGTACTCATATTTTAGGACTGAGCTAAGGAGCAGCACTCACTCACGACTCAAGATGGACCATGATCAACTCCTCAGCCAGTGATGGTCAACAATGCAGCGATGTAATTCAGTCGAGCACGGTTGCAACTCTGCAATGGAATTAATGCTTCCTGAAATAGATGTAATCATCTTACAAAGCATTAGGTGCTGTCTAATCTAGATAGTAATGTGGGAACCAGCTAAAGCCCAACCCCTGCACACCACACATGGAGTGGATTTACCCACTCATTATCCCCTCCACTCCGCTGTCACACATCTGCATGTCCAAGGAGTTATTAAAGCACTTCCTGTCGTGGTGAGCGTCTCTCTGCTGGCTCCGACAGATTCAGGGACAGTACCTGTTTAAAATGGAACTGTGTCAGGTTCTAGGTTTTGATTTTGCCATGAGTGCATAAACAGTCGAGGCACATTGTTCTGCTGTTTCAGTCAAGTTACAAAGACTGTTTAAGGCAAAGGAAAGAGCGCATCTACTAAAAACTAGATTTCAAGTTAGCTGAAATGATAAAATATAAAATGAAAAAGGTTAAACAGAAAGAATATATAAAATAAGTAAGAAATATTTACAGACTATAAACTAATTGCAAGTTACTATGACTATTGGGGTATAGATAAAGATAGGACGTTATATTTAATTGTTAGAAATGTAAACATTTGAAACAATTACAGTAAATAACTTAAGCCACATAGATATTTTTCCATATAGAGTCGTTATAAATATACTCAAGCAGATTTATAGGATAAAATGATTATCACACCAAAATGAATTAACTTTGCACAGAAAGTTTAAGTCCTAAACAATGTCTCCACCTGGTGGTGATAAGCAGGAATCTCACAGCATCATGAAAGATACCATTTAGCTTAGAGTTAGCTGATCTCTCTCTCTCTAAGTCTGAACATGAATGACGTGGCAAAATGGACAAAACAAACAACTAGATTCAGACAATTAATGTCAAGGCCTTTTATTCACAGTACAAACAGGGATCAACTTTCTCCCCAACTTCTTCCCTGATACTCATACTGAAGTATAAGTAACAGTCGTACTGAGAACTGGCACAAACTGTTCTCTGAATCTGGATTCAGTGAGCACAGTGAATCTGCTAATGCTGAGTCACTGGAGGAGTTTGAGCAGTAATTACCAAACGAGTCTCTCTCCCTCCTCATCCTCTTTTAGCTTCTTCAACCTTCAACGAGCTGCTCTACAGGGGTTCATGAGTTACCGTATTTTAACTGATGAGTTGTTGATGGCACATATTTTACATGTGTTTGTTAATCCCTCCACCACCAAATCTGTGTGTGTGTTGTAGGCTGGTTCATACGTGACTTTGTAACGGCTGTATCTATCACAGCACCTTCACCTTCTCGTAGTGATCAAATATGTGTTTACTATCAGGGAATGAAAGCAACACAATGTGTAAGTAGAGCAGTTTTCAAACGCAGATTGAAATTCTCACTTTGCCAGCGTGTGATGAATAAGCAGAGACAAAGTGTGCACAGTGCCCCTAACTCCCTTAGAGGGCGCCATTACACCGTGTGATTGATAGGACCAGGTACTGAATAAGGATTTTTAAAAAATAAACATATATAAATCTCCTTAGTTGCAGGCGTTTTCATGCCGTTAGTTCCTCACCCACCCAAACACACCTTTCAGCTCAATCACACATAACACAGGCTGAGCATGTAGATTAGACATCTGTGTAACACTGTGATTTTCATTTATTTACCCACACCTCTGTTTATTTCCACATATTGTATTTGCACAAGTCAGTAACAGGCTCTTCAGTGTGCAATTTGACTTGTAGAATACATTCTAATTCATATTTATAATGTTTAGACACTGTTATTTCTTATTTAAGTTACATTTGATACCTTCTACTCTTTTTACCTTAATGTTACTGACAGTACAGTAGTAATCTATCGAATCTGTCTATGAACAGAGATGTTAAAGTTGACTAAACCACAGTTAACCTCGAATAATAATACAGAGAATAATAAACAAAATGACTAATAATAACATTCCTGACCCTGCTGCCCTGTTCAGTCATCGTTTTAATAATTCAAGCAGATGTGGGTCTTTAATTACAGCCCGCGGTCACGCTGTCCACCACCCACCCATCAGGTCAGTAACACACACCCACACACTGAAACTGACCACGCTGAAACTGTTAGTGTCAGTAATCACAATATTTGCAGTAGAGAAAGGCAAAGACATCAGCTATCACAATTCTCTATTATGAAAATATAAAATACTTAAGAGAGCATGAAGAATAAAAGCACTGTAGTGATTTAGCGTTAAATTGCTTTCTGGCTGATAAGAGCAGACCTAAATTGATGAAGTGGAACCAAATGAATTAATCCTGGTGCCGACGTAACTAACTGTCAATCAGCTGAGAGAGTCTCCACTCAGATGGAAGTGACTTCACCCAGCTGGGCCATGTGAAATATTAATGACACTAATAGAACAAGAGCTTATGAAATAATATAAGACAGGATTTTCATCAAGCTGGTAGAACCACAGACTGGTGTTAGCAGTCCGCTTTTAGTTGTCATTCAGTCTGTTTTAGAACTGGATTCATAATTTATACATTTATCTAGAGATGACCTCGCCACAGATTATCGACTGTGACGTCAGTTTTCATGTGTGCAAACATAATTGGGCAAAGTGATTAGCTAACAAAGTGTAGCATTAGCACACAGGAGTGATGGTTGGTGGAAAAGGCCTCGGTAGGTGTAGGTAGATATTCCATTAAAATCAGATGGAATATCACAGCTTAGAATAGTCATTTACCACATGTCTAGACTAGTCTGATTCATTTAACCTTGTCGTCATTGAAAAAAAAAAGAGCCTTTCTTTCAAAAAGGAGGACATTTCTAAGTGACCCCAAACTTTTGAACGGTAGTGTATACAAGATAAAATACGGGAATTATTGGCAATAAAGGGACAAAACTGAAGGTTGTTCAGGTAAAAAAGGTAAATAACCAGTATTTTAAATATAGTTAGGGAACATATATTTTGGCATCATCTTGACAGATTTTATGTCGGTACACACACAGCACACTTGAACATGTTTTCATACTGGCGACGCGGTGGTCCAGTGGTTAGCACTGTTGCCTCATAAGCAAGCAGGTCCCTGATCCCTGGGCTCCTTCTATGTGAGGTTCGCGTGTTCTCCCCGTGTCTCCAGGTACTCCAGCTTCCTCCAAAAGCATTCTGAGGTTAATTGGTCGCTCTAAATCATCCGTAGGGGTAAATGTGAGTGTGAATCTGTCCTTCACGTGTCCCTGATGAGCTGGTGACCCCTCCAGGTTGTACCCTGATGTTCACCTGTTGACAGCTGGGATCAGCTCCTGAACAACCAGGACCCTGAACCGGAGCCAGAGGGAGAAGATGAATGAATGAATGTTTTCATCCAGTAGATAGCTGCTGAGAAGTTGCATACTTTGCAGTAATTATAGTCGTAGGTTGACCAGCGTTTCACCATTATTCCTCACGTGTTTGAGCACATCCAAAGAATTCAATTCAAAGAATTCAATTTCAACAATAAACCAAAGACGGTGCAGCTGGTGTTTCTGTCAGATTGTTGTTGACGCTTCATCTACAGATGGAGAGTTTGCCGGACAGTTGGAAGTGACTGCTGGCTGAATTAAGCACATTACCCAAGAGAGAGCTGAATTAACAAATGAGCGATGGAGGGTCAAAGGACATCGCTGGCACTGAAGGGAACAGGCGGCCACCTCGGCGTCTGAGGATTAGACTCGCTGTCGGTTTGGCACCGTTTCTTATGTGTCTCCAAATTCTGTCACACTGAAATCATCAGTAGATTTCGGTCTGTTTTCATTTGAATTACTAAACTGAATTATTTGTATCTTTGAAAGGTCGGCTTTACTCTCTTTTTATTCTGTTTTTTTTCTGATTCAACAAATTACAAGAATAACTATTAAAAATTGTAATTGTAAAACAAAGAAAATAAACTACAACACATGAATATTTAAGATAATTATATCGTATAGCGTATCGTGTATATATTGTAACAATGTAGTTTTACTTAAAACCTCAATAAATCTAGTTTGTTGCCAAAAACACACAAAGACACACAACCTTGTGGCCCTAGAGGGTGTGACATGAGCAGGTTTGAGCTCTTCGTGGATATTATCCAGGTCATTGTTGATCCATGGTTTAGTCATCCAGCTCCACGTTCTGGCCGTAATGGCATTCACTCATTCCAGCCTGGTCTGCGTCAACCAGGTAATTAGAACCATCGGCCGTGGTGGCGCTACGATAAAAGAATGAAATGATGTGAAGATATGCTCAAATGTGTTATTACATCAGTTAATTTAAGTTAGTTGAAGTGAAAGTGAAAATCAACCAAATGCAAAACCATCTTCAGATTATTCATCTATGGGTCGATGTTGTTTATAAAGTCTGACTAACCTTCCTATGGCTGTTGTGTAAATGGAGTGTTTTTATAGTGTTTTTATAGTGGCGTAATGCCTTCCAGCGGGATCTGAGTGTTTCACACATCAGTCATTTCTGATTGTATCTCCACAGATATCCAGGAGTTCTATGAGTTTACACTGCTCAACACGCAGAAGAGCTGTGAGCAGAAGCTGGAGGAGGTCAACCACCTCGCCGACACCTGGGAGAAGAGTGTGTCGTCGCAGAAAGTGGAGGTGACACACTTTGCTGCTGCAGTGGAGGAGGTGAGTCTGTGACACGGTCCACCTGCAAACACTTGGTCACATTGACCTGAGTGACAAACGCAGATGAGCAGACGCTCCAAACTGTGACCAAACATCGTCTTTGTCTGCCTCTCCTGATGTTTAAAAAAATCTTAAAATCTCCAAATCTCTTCTAATGATCGGTTACACAAACAAATCATGTTTGTGGGTGAATGGGAAAAACAAAACAGAACAGAAAACTGTACCTCGACATGGCAAATAAATGGGTAAATAAAAATGAGAACAAAGACTGCATATATTATTATTATTATTATTATATTTTAGATGTTATTATTAGATATCATTATCCCAGTTGCATGTCATTTTTAACTTTTAATTATTTCTGTTGAAATTCTTGATTATTATTATCCACGCTTCAAACTTTAAATAGGTCTGGAACATATTCTACTACAGTAATACATCCAGGCTGGATTCACTATGTGTTACTGTTTATTCCTATTACTTTTTAAGGCTGTTTAATGATTTTCTGTAAATATTACTCGGTATGTTGTGTATTTCAGGATGAACATCTAATGATGCTGTATTTTTACAAACTCCCACAGATATTGGATTGTAGTCTTTTCTCGGGAGCCAGGCCTCACACTGTCAGAGCTCAGCTCCCAGCAGCTCCCACGCAATTCAAACACTGGTCACACACCTCATCATCAATGTCACACACATCAAAATGCCACATGCTGTTGCACGTCAGGCTGTTATCACCTCAGTTGCCATGTCAGAGGTGGAACAACATTCACGGCTGATTACGCCCACGGTTCTTCATCATTTAGGGATGTAATAATACTACTGGTAAATGCAGCAGTGCACTCTCCTTCATTTGGTACAGGTCAGAAATCCTAACATGAACCCAACGGTTCTCAAAATAAATAAAACAAACATTCAGACCACCTAGCCTCCAAATAGCCTCCAAAAAATGATGCCAGCATCAACTGTTGTAACACATCGTAACCTAAAATGACCTGGTACAATTTAACATCAGTACAGTCCCAAAGTGGGTACGAGGATTTGGATTTTACATACTTGTTCATTTAATGTTGAACACAACACACCTGTGGCAGGCAGGTGTGTTGTTGTCTTTCATGGGCCCCCCCTGACCCCCACCGCCACACTCCGCGCCAAACTCATCTTGGTAATTTTGACATCATAGAAATTTCATGACTGAACGACAGAGATGAACGTGGATTCTAAGATGTTTGTTCTATTTGTTAACTGATGAACAGTTTGTCATTGATCTCTGTCATGTTCGACCCGCTGAGGATGGTTCAGGGAACACGTTCAGTGTGTCCATCCATCCATCGGCGATCGTGTCCTGCTCCGTCTCGGTTCTCAGTCCGTGACCAGAAAAAGAACTGGAACCGTGTTGTGGAAAAGCACCACAGATTCCACTCTTGTTGTCATGGTTTAAATGAAAAACATCAAGTGGTCACCTACCCACTGCCCCCCCCTCACCATGTCACCTCACGGACCATGTGGGTCAGACACACCGTCACACTCTGTCACAGGTTCTGTCAGCGCCGACGCTGATGCGATACAGAGCTCATGAAGTGGGCGGGTCTAATGTGACAGGTGTAATGTCTCATGTGATGTGCAGTGACATGGGGGGAACGTTGGACGCCACCGTGAGGGGACAGTTGGACTCAAGCTGGGAGGGAAAGCTGCTCTTTCCTCTGTGTCCTGTCACTTCTGACACACTGGGATGTTGTGTCTTGGTTGCTGCTTAGCGTTAGCCACCACTGTCTTTACCACCATCATCACTTGTCACACTAAATCCAAAATGCTCTGCACAGACTGCGAAGATGCTGCCGGCGCACTCTCTGAGTCACAGCAATGGTTGGGGGATTGTTCCGTTTGTGAGCGATCCGAATTTTAGTTTTCATATTTGCGCTCCGTGTCATGTTGGATCCTGTGTTTGATCCCTTGGACAATGTGTCTTGGTAAATGCTTTGTGTTCCATATTATGTTTCCCTGCTCTGAGGCTCTCCACCTCACCTTACCTCTCTGACCTAACGTCTAACAGTGTGTTCCACTTACAGCCAGCTCGCAGTGTCATAATTTCTGGGTGAAATCTTTTTGCGTTCCACATTCATCACAACACAGCAGGATGGAAATAATCTCTTCTTGTACTAGTTGTTATAAACAATACATTGCGTGGTATTCTATGTAAAATAAAACTACACCGTAAAACACCAACAGTTAGCAGGACAGAAAACGGCTTCTGACTGCAAGAATGAATTTGTATAGCACTTTAAAGAAACTCTTTAGTCTTTACAAGCAAAATCATGCTGATGAAATATAATGTCCATGTATGTGTACGCCTTAGGACAGGGGTGTCCAAACCGGTTTGGACACCTTAGGAAGTTAAAGTTCTTTGTTTGACTTGTTTCTTTGTTATGTTGATTTTACCTTGCTTTGCTTGATTTGTTTGTTTCTTTGCCACTGTTCCTGTCCTGATACCTTTTGTTGTTGTTGTTGTTTTTATCCATCCCAGCAGTGCACGTCTCCTCACCCCTACACACCGACCTGGTTTGTAAAACCCCAAAAGGTGCCATGATTGTAAAATTCTTTTTGTTGTTGTTGTTGTTTGCAGGAAACTGCCGTTTGTCGTGGAAGTATCTATGTGCGACCTGTGCACAGTAGCCATGCTATTAATAGCTTGTTTGACTTGGTGTTGGACCAACCAGTAATCCACTCGTAATCCCATTTGTCTACGACCTTGGTTTTTATCTGCCTTCAAAAGAAAGAAGCAATGATAAGAATTAGGATTATACATTTTTACAAGGTCCTCATAGCAGAACAGAGTTCTAAATACATGCAAAAAACAATATAGACACGAAATACGACACGACATATAAACAAAAAAGTTTGTTTGCTAGAGCTTGTCAGTAATATGACTCACTGACATTTCTGATGGACGACAGACATACATACATTCAATGTGACAGACATTGAAAACAAACTTGGATTACAAAGTAACACGATCCCGTCTTTGACTCCACAGATAAAAACATCCAAATAAAATAATTTACCATCAATTGTAATCGTCCTGTCGGTGAATATTTCCCCCAGTCCAATGAGGTTTTCTACTGACTGGCATCATGTTTGTATCACAAATGAACAGATCATATTACAGATAAGTGGACTGGATGATTGGACACTGTTAATATTATACATATTATAATTACTTATTTTAGATAGATGCTTCATTAATCTCCAGGAGAAATTCATAGATGCTTCTACTAGCAGCATTAATATTCCCTGTATGATAGATGGTGTTTCTGCTGCTGTACACAGAGCGAGCGTTAAGCCAGCGTGTCTGTGTGAGAAGGGGATTTATTCATAGTTGCCTCAGGCGGATATTAGCTTATACTATCTGAGCTTTTATGAAAGACAATTAAAACAGTGTAAAGAATGAGTCCTTCTGTATTATTATAATTCGATGGTATTGTTGTGTTGTGATAATAACAGCGTCCTGTTTGTCTCTTCCATTATAAATACGTTTGATCTAATTATCTATCTAGAATATACCATCCATACTATAGGATATAGTACATTACCAGGGCTGTTTTGAAAGCCACATTATCAAAAACACATTTTGAAAATAATGAGTTCGGTTACAAATTAAAGGGAATATACAAAGCAGAGACAGTGGCGGTCGACTGAAGACAACATGGCCCCGCTCACTCTTTGCTGTTTGTTGCCGGTGGATATTATAGATTGTGAGGCTGATTGGCTTGTGACTGCAGGAGATCAGAGATAAGATACATTCTGTGTGACAGGAGTCGGTTCACAGAACTTGGTTTTTAAGTAAATGAGACTATTTTTTGTTTCAGATTTTTCCAATTGTAAATACAGCTCATTAAAAGGCCGCTATGACCTTGTCCATGAACCACGATTTGTGAATCTTTCTGAATAGATTTCTGTGGACAGGATTCCCATGTGGTAACTTGATATACAATAAAAAATGAAACATTACATAGATATTGTATTTAAACCCGATGTGATATGGTGGTATCTGCATCTGCTTTTTACTCAAATTCAATTTAGCAAGAAAAACGAGTCTTCTCTGCATGTTTGTTCCCAGCAGAGGGAGCAGAGCGTCTCAGAACCAGAACCCAGTGGGTGGGATCAGAGACAGAGGAGCCTTCCCAACCCTGTGGTGAGTCCTTGTGTGGGCGTGCATGTGTGTGTACGTCCATTTTCTGGTGTGTGTCAGGAAATCATGAGTGTAGAAGGTGAAAAAGTTATGTTAAAAACCCTGAAGGTCCAAAAGGTGTTAAGTCACAGCGAGAGAAACATGCTGAGTCTGAAAATACATTTACACCACAGAAATGAAAGGTGAGTGTTCTGGATGTTTGTTTAGCTCCATTTCCTGTCAGTAAAACATTTTTTTGTTGATGTCGTCAGTTTTCTGCTTTTGACTGTGTGTGTGTGTTTGTGCGATCACTTCAACAATGCATCAGTTAAACAGACTCATATGTTTATTGTTGGGAAGAACGATCCACTGGAACGTGAGGGAAACGTGTTTCACTTTACAGTAGTACAAATTTCTTGGTGATAATAAAGGATCAGAAAGATCAATATCTGCGGAAACTTTTCACTTTAGAACTTGCCTGAGCTGTGTGACACTTCACATCATGTCATCATGTCCCATTCACTGTGGTAGAGGACACTGTGAATAGGAACTGATGGATTGAATGGGTGAATTAAATAGTTTGGAAAACATGTCATATCCTGATAGAAGTTCAAATGGAGAATGAAATCATTTGATGAAGCATTTCAGTCAATATACCTAAAACGTGTTGGGTTTACGTTCACACAATCTTCATGGATGAATTTATTTACACTGATGATGCTGTTAGCCATCTACCTCACCTGGTATTGACTCTACTGTATATATACATATACTGTATGTATATTATACATTTTATTTTTCACATTTTTTTCTTCATTTGTATTTGTGTTAATACATGGTGTTGTTAGTGGAATCCATTTTGTTACTAAAATTTACAGCTTACAGGTTACCGCATACCTTCTCTCTAATGCTACCTGAGCTGTGTCACCTGAAGAGATTAGCTCCGACGCTCCGACCGGCTGAGCGTGTTCAGTAAGAGCCATGAGAGATTGTGCTTGCAGCTCTTCTGCCTCGTCGACAAATGAAAGCTGTTATCAAGGTCAAGTTCTGCAACACACCGCTCAAACAGGATGGCCACGTCGAACAGGTATAAACAGTAGCCGTAGCTGGAGAGGGAAGTGGTTCAGTCTGGACTGGCGGGCCGGGGAGTTAAACATTAGAGTGGTTTGGTTGTTGGGATCTTGCCGTCTGTTTCGACAGGTTGTTGGTTTCGAATGAATGGTGTGAGTTGGAGCTGTCTTAAATATATGATATATGATATATATGCTGCAGTGGTCCCATAGATTTAAAATCCATCTTGGCCCTCGTGGGTCAGCGGCTGAGCAGTGAGCTCTCAACATCAGTGCTCCTCTATGGTATTCAATGTTATGTCTTTTCTGAACCACAAATGTAACAATTGAAGTCACATCTAAAGAACGACGAACACCCTGTACCTGTTTTCTTTCACTCATGAATCCAGATCAGAGTGGGATGGTAAAGCTGCCACTGCTCTGTGACGTGTTTCATTTTAATCTTTTTTTGTGAGGATATGAGCAGAAATATCACACTGTGTCCGATATCAAAGCGGGGACAAAGGGGATCTTTTTTTTTTTATATATAATCCTGTCGTCACACACACATCCAAAGCGTCTCTCAAATGGTTCTTTCTTGGGCCAGTGAACGCAACATTTTCTGATTCTTTTGAGATTTTATTTGGTTTAAAGATGCTAACAGACGAAAAACACTTTATATTATATTTAGAAGTCCAGTTTCTATCATATTCATTTTACATTCATCGGTCACTATTCTACTACACAGTTTAGGTTGACGTGAATCCGCAAAAGGATTTTATGAACATTTTGTCCACATGAATCGGTGCTTTGAGCCTGAATACGACCATTTTTGGAACCAGCTCCCAGAGTGAATCAAATCTGACACCGCCATTCCCTGAGCGTGTTTATAACTCCAAGCATCGTTCCTGAACTGGTGATGTCATGGCTCCACCTCTCCCTTAAGCTCCGTGAGCCAACGCTGTCGGTGCAAGATCGTCCACCGGGAACATGACCTGCTTCCCATCGTAGTGCGCTTGCGCTAATAAAGGCGCATGCGCGGAACAGAAGAACGTTTCGGACCGAGCGTGTGAGACCTGATCTGTATCTGAGCTTAAAAGTGTTTCTGTTCAGAGCATTCACCACAATCAAATATCAGGAACCACATCATCTTCTTAAATCCCCATTTAAGATAAGGTAAGAGGCAAAGAATCGTCCCCACTTTGTCAACATTACATCGTCAGTCACCCCCACCCCACCAAATTAAATGAATAAATATCAGTTTCATTCTATGTCTTGCAAAGTATCAAATCCATCAAATGACAAACCCTCACTTTTGCATGTTACGATTAAATTAAATTCGATTTTAAAACCAAAATTTAAATAGATCCGTTCATCTCCGGGGGGACGTGGCCCCCGTTGAGTTGAGAATTCTCGAGAACTGGTGAATCAACAGGTTGTTGACTTCAAATGTGAAAATGAAATAAGAGACGCTGCTTTTGGATTATTAATAAATACATTATACATATATAAATATATATACATACTTTATTTGTATTAGTGTGCTACACACTTTAATCGTTGTGGTTGCGATGCACTGCCAGAGCCAGAGCCATGACGACACACTTTGTGTGGTATTAAGTTCCAGCAGTTTTCCTCAGGACCTATTAGACAGTAAGACAGAGAGCATGGGGATGTAATTTATTCCACAAGAGCTGACGCTCTTGTCCTTCCCTCTCTTCCCTCGCTCTCTCTCATTGCGTAACGCTCGCTGACTAGCTCAGCCACGGGAAGGAAGAGGAAGGAGATGGAGTGAAGATGGACTGAAAACAAGAGACGGAGGATGAATGACAGGGATTTTTTTTGGTTTGAAGAAGGTCTGGGCAAGTGCTTCACGCTTTTAAGTGCGCGTGTTGGCAGATCACGCGCACTCCACGCTGAAACGTTGTTAGGAATCCTGATTGCCTTCAGCAGTGTGGAGGAGGCATGCCGGTCCTCGCAAGGGGCCCACATACACTGAAGTCTGTCCATCGGGGCTTCGCTTCCTCACCAGTGTGTTCTCTGTCTCCTCTCCTCCCCCTCTACTTCCTCCTGAATAAAAGCGAGCCTTTTTTTCTTTTTTAAACATTTCTTCTTCCCGGGTTCACACTGGCCTCTTCTTCTCTTCTTGGTATTTTCTTCCCTCCAGTGGTGATGTCAGTGATGATGAATTTGTGCATAGGTTGAGATCTCAGTCTTTATCTACCCAGCATGGATTGTCTTTGCATTGTCACCACCAAGGTAAGAGACCTGGCATGAATGAATGATTCAGTGGACCAGCGAGGGCAGAGGAATGAGCACTAAAGCAGAATGAGGCATGTGGCGAAGCAGGAGGAAAGAAGCTCCGTCCCTCTGTTGGCTGTTTCTGAATGTTTGTATGTGTTTGTCATCTCTGTGTGTTCCTTTGCTTGTTTCTCTCCTAAAGTCGTATATGCATTCATAGTAGGTATCGTCCGGGTTGTTATCTAATGACAGACGATGTTGAGTTCACTTCTCCAACTGCAGCATTGTTCTTGTCACACAGCGTCCAACCCAACTTCTACAGGCTGTAGAAGTTGGGTTGGACCTCTGTCAGAAGCAGCGCTCTGCTCACACAGCTTTAGGGAAAGTTGGCTCTTGGATGGGGAACACGATGTATAATTGCAGTCAGACCAGTCATCCATGGAAACTGTTCAAAAACAACCATCTTATCAAAAGAATTGTTTTATGTGACATTGTTTTGCTCCAGTGTTGTAGCTCGTTTCATTTACTGTGTGAAATTGTCGTAAAGGGATCCAACCTCTAAGTCCGAATTGTTGTAAGATATTCTTGAGGAAATATACAGTATAACATATCTTTCTCTGAATCACATAGAATGTCACATAGTAGTTCTCTAACACAGAATAAATATCTCTACATGATATTTTTGGCCTTATAGTGCGTTCCGGCTGTTTTTCCACAGTTGTTATCCAAGTTGTTGTCTGAGATTTGAACTGGAAGTAGCAAACAGAACGCCCACCTTAACCTCAGCTAGCCGACCTCGGTCCAACTCTAACCCCGAGTTCAGAATCCGATGGTGTCTATAGACAGGATCATCTGTCAGTGGAAATTGTGTTTTTTGGTCTGTTTCTGTGTCTCACACACAACTGTTTGGTTTGTTGTTACGGTGTAGTTGTATGGCTGTCATTGTGAGTTACGACTTTGGACATCCGATGCAAGGGGAACACGCCGCTATCTCACTAGATCTGTTACCAGACAGAGGACCCTCTCGCTTCTTAATTCTTAAAACTGGGAGTTTTAGAGGTTTGTTGTAGTGTGTCTGTGTGTTTTCTGGCAAGATCTGCTCCGCTTGAAGGCTTTTCTGCCTCCAGTCTCTGTGTCCCAGTGCGGTGGACACAAACAGCTGTTACATAACCAACCACTTAAACAATTGCTGGCTGAGTGTCATGTGACAAAAGCCTCTGGTGAACACAACTGCTGATCGGGAAGTAAACTGATGCTACAACAGTCAAACAGTCGGAGAGGCAGAGAATTAGTCCAACAATGCCGATGTTCACATCCAATACATATTTATTGAATTATTATAGTATTATATCTAATTAATTATAAAACATTTAATTGTGCTACCTGGGACAAAAATGCTTCCAAGCTCCTCAATTTATAAATTAGCATTGAGGAGAGCTCCCGTGTGTTTCAGGGGGTCACTGAGCTTTGTTTCAGGGTGCAGTGTGGGTTGTTTCTCTGTAAGTCGCTGATCCATTTCTGTCCGGATGTGCTGAGTGTGGATGACATCAATTATTGACGGACCAGTGCATCATGCAAACGTAATTGTGTCTATCGGTCTTTTGATATGGGAGGATTTATACCCTCAGCAAGGAGTTACGTGTTCATTTGTTTTTTCTATAAGAAACTTTACTCCAAAATTAATAATAAACTGTTTCAATAGGGAAGCAGGGAAACGGCAGACAGGCGACGGGAGAGACGTCTGGTGGTGGACGGCACGGAAAAACATACAACTGCGGGACATGTTTCTATGGTGATGTCATATTGTTCATAATAAAATATAAAAAGCAAGTCGTAGCAATACATATATAAAATCCAGTTTTCTCTAAATGTTGCATTGCAAAGGTCACATCCGGTAGTGAATTCCGTGGCCGTAGATGGTAAAAATTTAAATATTTTAACTCTGAACAGCTTTCATTTGCCATCAACGGTTTTCTCGCCGGGCTCGCAAGTGTTTTGCCGTCTGCCGTTTCCCTGATTCCATGTGAATGCAGTAAAATGATACAGGATTTTTATATTACACTTCAGTATACTGTACATGATGAGCTATGCAGTGGAAACCTCACTTAATTGCGACTTAAATGTGAGACTGATTACAAAAATTAACTACATACAGTATGTTTTATAAATTGGGATGAAAACAATATGTATTTACGTTTAATTCATGTTTTTAAATTTAATATATAATAATTTAATTTGACCCAAGGGATACCAGAGGGTTCCAAAGGAGAAGAAATACAACGGTTAGTAGCGACTGATGCTAATTGGCTTAGGATCATTGACAGCGTGTCCGCCTCCCGAGCTGTGGGTGTGAACATGAGTGCAGCTCAGTGGTGGTAGGCTCTTCAGTGTAGGGTCGTTTGGATTTGAGGTCGACACTGTGCAAGCAGGCCTGTAAAACCGAAGGGTTTTCCTCTGGTTTTACTCTGTGTAATGTAATAGTCCTCCGTCTGGCATCATCATCCCAATCAACCTCCCTCACCCAGACTCTTCAACAGACACTAACCCCCCCAAATCACTTTTGCTGAAAAAGTAATTTATTTGGTATTTCTTAGTGCTTCTGATAAATTCAGTTCACCATCTTCAATCTGGGTCAAAGCATTTCTGTTATAAATATACATATCATGGAGCCTTGTATTGGCTGAACATTGTCTGTTTGATTATGTTTTTGCTGCAGCTGAGGGTACATTAGGTATCTGTTGGTACATTAGGTGTCTGGTGGTATTGTCTTGTTACAGAAGTTTCATCTGTGCTAGAGGCTCATGTTGTCCTGGCTTCCTCGGAGGGAAGAGGTATTCCACTTCTAATCATGGTTAGAAGTAGATCAGTAGCCCAATCCAGATTTGGGACAAAGATTTCATCATAATTTGTGTTTGTTCCCAGTTACTCTAACGACAGTAACCACATGTTGGAGCAGCATCAGGTTCCAAAGTTCTGATGTGGTGGCATTAACGTGTGAATGTGTGAGCTTGTGGTCATATGAAGAGCTCACACACCAAGAGAGGAAGAGAAGATAATTGATACTGTGACGAAGACGTTGCACTATGCGATACACACACACACACACGCAGCAGCGGGCTGCCTCCCCAGCTGGTGCATATGGGGGTGAAATGGTCGGGGGATTGACCTGTGATTGACCTTGTGATCCCAATTATATACACTATAATTGACGGTTGGTCAGTTAGTTTTTAATAGTACTGGTTAGTAGTATTAGTATCATAAAGCAGTTATTTTGACCTCTTATCGATGTACCACTTTTACCCTCCTATCGGGTCTTGGTGAGTATTATCGGCAGCTCTTCTACCTCCACCTCCTCATAATGAATTTGCTCTGCATAATGGCACGCCGCTCATTGCCGAGCCTTGTTACGTAATGCTTCAGGGGCATGATGAATGCTGCAGCAGTTCAGCATGCGAAGAAAAAAAGGGTAGAGGGAAAAAAAAAAAGAACTGAGGAAGAAAGCACTCCTACATGAGAGTATTAATACTGGTGCCATTGCTGCTTTTTTTAGATAATCGCTCATCTAGATCCTCACTTCCTGTCGGTGAGCTATAGCAGCAGTGGCCTCTCTTTAAAAAGGTTCTAAGCTAAAGGAAAGTCGATCATTCCAGCATAGTAATGCTGCTTTTCCACTCCACAGTACCAGCCCTACACCATTCAGGTCCTCCACGATGTGAGTGCTGATGTCACAGCAATGGCTGCACAAAACTGCAGTGACGGACCATGATGTATTATTTGCGCACGTCAGCCGTGTTCAATGAAGATGAGACGAGGAACAAAGAACTGCGTTGCTATTGTCAGGAAAAATTTGTGTTGAAGGTAGCGCTTGGGACATCCCTCTCTCTTTGGTGACCAATGAGACGACGGCAGTCTGTAGATGTTTCTAGTTTTGGAGAAGTGAGGTTGACAGCTTCACGATGAATCTACTGAAGTAGCTCCAGCTCTTTAGTACGGAAGATGAGGCGTCCTTTATTCCATGATGGTGCTCCGAGGCAGATTGAGCAGAAAATCATCCCATTATCTAATATAAATCATGTTTGTTTGGATCATGTTAATTACATAATTCACTGAGGCTCTCATAGTCAACTTCAAATTTACTTTGGCTGTTGTTTGCTTCAATCAAAAACGCATTTTCAGGCAAGAAACTACTAACGTTAATTTGCCATTTGAAGCGTTTAGAGCTGGAGTCTAATACACAGTATGTTTTCTCTTCTTGTTGCCTGCTCCTCTCAACCTCTACACATTATGTTTGCTAACTGGATCAGTCGACACAGAACTTGTAAAGAACCGTGACATTGTCTTGCCATCTCTTTAATTTCAATGCTGGTATTTAATCCATATGTTGATTTACTTTTAGAGCATGGGGGGTTAAAGTAAGACTCCATGAAATGTTTGGACCTTCCTCCTTCCACTTATCTGATCTGTTCCTGGCCAGTGGGATCTGATCACAAGTACTGACGGCTTAGATCTTCTCTCTTGACTCTGGAGGACCTGCGTTAGTCCGTTGTTAATCCTGATATTCCAGTATCTTCTAATTATTCTTCTTCCATCACCTCATCATCTCTTCCCACCCACACTCATCCCCCACCAGCTCATCCTCCCTGTTTGTAAATAAGAAATATAACTAAGCAATGGTAGACGCACAGTATCCAGGTTGGTTCTCATTTCGTGAATGCATATTGATGGACAGTTACCACGGTAACTGTAAGGCTGGAAACCAAAAATATACTCCATACAGCATCTTTAATCCGTTTGCTGACTGGTGCATCCTCCCACATACACCACTGTGAAGTCATCTTCCCAAAGCAGATGTTGCTGCTGTGCAGTGTAAACTTAAAGCTTCAACAGACACATACTGTGCATCAGAATTGGATAATACAATAATTTGCTGCTACTTGTGCGAAACAGGAACGCCTTTGCGTTCCAATCAGTTTAATTAATGTAATCCAACAGCACTGATTACAATGGTTTACAGTCTGTGCTGTACAAAACCTTCTCATCAAAATAACAAAGACAGGAGTCACGTGGGACCACCGACAAGACGGCAGCACACTGAAAAAGCTCCTGACAAGCAATTAGATACAAATATAAATAATACACCTGGTTTAAAGCCATAACTATGGCTTGTCCTATGGACAAACAAAGTAAACAGAGTTTTGCTTGTTGGAGATTTTGGGGATGATGCTGCCGACAACAGTTAGAGAGTTTCACAGAAGAAAAGCTGCAAAAAACTGCAGGATGTTGATGAAGACCCTGACATGAAGACTGGAAGACATACTACCAGATATTTTACATGGTGACCAGGTGGGCTTCATCAAGAACAGGGCATCAGCAGATAACATGGATAAGACTTGAACCTAACATGGTTGAATCCCAATAACCCAACCTCAGTTGCAGCCCTATCACTGCATGCTGAAAAGGCTTTTGATAGTGTAGACTGGTAGACTGTTGGTGGATAAAAGTACTATTCCAAAAGAGCTATTCTTATAAATGAGATTTTATCTGACTTTTTCATAAGGAAACCACATTTTCTGGAACCACTGGCCATAGCAATATGGGCAGACGGTATTGTCAAGGACTTTTTATGGGACAAGAAAGAGCAGAGGATAAATATTTAAAAAAATGTGTCTGGCTGAAACTGGCTAAATAATGGCTAAATAATGGAAGAGAACAGACACAGAACTGAGCTGGAATAAAAACTGTAAACTGTACTACAGGGACCCTTCAAAGATGTAACTATACTACACTATATCTGTCTGTATATTTTACTTAACCCCCTCTAGCCTCCATAGGATTGGTTTCTTACCTGACAATCTCTGTTGGAAATGTGGAACAAAGGCAGGGACTTTCCTACATGTGTTATGGGAATGCAGATTGATACAGCCATTTTGGGTTAAAGTAATAGAACACCTGGGGAAGGCTCTGGAGATAGAGATCCTCATCTCGCTAAGACGATGCTTTTTGGGTGACCAGAAACAAATAATGGGAGTGTCAAAACACGACTGCAGTTTTAAAGATCAGGATGGTCACAGCAGCCCCTTCTCATGTTATGAAAAAGCACATCCCCACCAGAACTATAAAAAATGGATTCAAACTATGACAGAAATAGCATCATATGAACAGATCAGGGATCTACTGTGACCCCATCCACCTGAGCTGTCTTAAAGTGTCAAATAAAAAATACAAACTTTAAACAGCTGCAACAAAACTTTACACTAAATGTATTTTTTGCTTGCTTCTTATGTTCCTTCACAAAATGTGCTTCTACTTTAATGCGCTATACGTGGAGATGTTACTATTCCATCTCCGTCTCATATGATTTTCTTTATTGCTTGAATCAGCGACTTCGAATTGGCAGTTATCCCCTCTGCTTGGGTTGACAAGGAGTTAATGCAGCCTGCTAAGAAGGCTCAGTGTTGGCTTTGATCACTCAGACCTGCCAAAGCTCACTGGAATTAGCCACCAACCTCACCGCAGTCTGCACATTATATCATTCCATCATCAAGGCATGAAATAATTAATAATGGTTACTTAGTTAGTTAGTCAGTTAGTTTCACATCATTTTTTTCCCCAATAGTAATATGTTTGATTTGATTCATATCAGTCTTAAAATCACTGAACTTTCTAGCAACAATGTCCAACCTGCGAAATGCAAGTACGACCTTGAGTCTAATTTATTTGGTTCTGTAATGGTAGGCGAGGAATCACCACATCTACATCTTTTTCCGTTCCCGACTCAGCAATGTTCCCATTTGTTCTCCATCCTGCCTCCGTCTTCAGCTCCCACACGGTCCCTCCCTGAGCATTTTCTGTGTGATCAATAATTGATTGATTCATCGCCTCTGCTTTGCAGCGAGGTCTGCCCAAACTTACTTTTGGTATCATATCTCATTATACTGATTTGATTCATTTGCTGGAGAAATGTTCGTCAGAATCAGAATTCTGTTTGTCTTTACACACAATGGAGTTCTCAAAGCACAGAAAGAAATACGGGGAAAGAAATAACAATAACTTAAACTTCATTTATGCCCAGAGGGGATAAATATCTGTAAAACTGTACGGGTAATTAGCAAGTATTAAAGTAAAAAAAAAAGAAGAAGAAGAGTAATAGAAGTATATATTCACGCGTACATATAATATCTAATAAATAATATGTATTATTTATGTGCTAAATGTTTACAGCCAAACAAATATTAAAACTCTTTCAAGCAAGAATGATTAGTGATTGAATGAGAATGATTTGGACTCTTCACTGCAAATAAATATTCACTACCTGCAGCTTGTAATCACTGAATGTAAATAAATGCACAATGTCACGAATCTCAATACTTAGCACACACTTCCAGAATATTTCGTTGCGTTTGTTATTGAATGTAGTACATAATTATACACATTTCAATATTTAATCTTAAAATTATTCCTTTGGAATAATTACTGCTCAAATGTTGAAGTTTGAGCAGGTTTAATACTTTTTTATCTGCTGGTTGAATAACAAGCTTCACCTATCACCTTCAACTACTCAGTGCCACAGAAAAGGGAATTCTTTTATGTAAATTTTCCTGTATATTTATAAAAACATCTGAATCACAGATGTCATCTTACATTTATCAGCAATTTCTTTTTTAAAATTTGACAAATTTTCCTGTTGTAATTGGTAAAGTCTAAATCCTCGGATTCACAAGCACATGTAGCCATGAATATGAATTCATGAACAGAACATATGGTTTCATGACCTTTAAGTTGCCACCGGAGACCAAAATCATTCCATGTTATAAAGTCTTTTTTTCCATGTTATAAAGTCTTTTTGTGTTTGTGATAAATAGTGTAGAACCACATCCAATATTCAACTCTTCGTCTTCCCACATAGTTGGCTGGCAGGCACGCTGCTTAGCAACGGTTGCTACCTGATGAGTGTCAGTGGTTTATAGTTTGGTGTTGTAGCGTCATTGTATGGACATGGACATGGGAGAAATGGCTTTTATCCGCAAACATTTGTAAGAATCACATTGAGCCGTTGAAAAATAAAACTGTAAAAACTCTGAAGTTAGAGAAACCGGTGACTGATTGACTGTGAGTTTAACAGAGCATGTGATGATTCGGTCTTGAATGAAGTCTTTTGGCGCTCAGACTCGGCAGGAATTCACATGGTTCCAGGCCGGTTGTCCTGAGCAGCGGCGAGTTGGAGCCTTCTGAGGCTGATGTCAGGTGATGATGGGTTTGCTGAAAGACCTGCTGAAAGAAGCGGGTGGCGATGGGGAGTGGGCGGGGGTGTGAGCGCTGATTTGAAAGTGAATTAATAATGAGAGAGAGAGAACTGTGAATTATTTTTCATGAGCATGTGAGTAGTTCTAACCTAATTTAGTAGAGTTTTCTTTTTGAAACAGCTGGTAACCTGGAACACCATTACTCAGCATTACACTGCAATACACTGCAGTGTGTGCTGCAACACACTGTAACTGGGATTTGAACTTTTTGGAATGAGTCATCTATTATCTACGTGATTTCGAGGCTTGAGGGACATTCATAGACGGTATTTTGGACAAACCAGGGTTCACAGCAGTTAAACAGCATTGGATTTGTTCCCTATGCAGGATAATTTACTCCACTTGTGACAGCTTCCCTTCAACAGATCATGTCTGAGCTCTGTTTCTTGACAAATGCAGCTTACATTGGAGGTTAATCCAGCCTGAAGAACTAGACCCACATGTAGAAAGACGTAGGTGCAGATGGGTGCAGATCAAAATACCACAGCACGCAGTTGGATAGTGCTACAACCAATCAGAGCAACGAACATCATCAGAGAAATAAGTCAGTGTGTGAGTTAGTTTTGGAGACGAGTGGAAGAGTTTGATGGAGAGACGATGGAATGGTCTGACTGGCTGACACCAAAAGCAATTCAAACTCAGCAGCAGCAGAAGCCATCTTTGCTGTGTGCATTAACCATGTCATCATCCTGTTAAGCCCCGCCCACAGACTCTATACATGGCTCTGAGCCAGATTGGTCCCAGACAGATTCTCTTCATAGTTAATGATCCAACGGTTCATGCTCAGATGGACCTGCAGAGACAGTCCACATGTGCTGGCGGTACATCTGGGGTTTGGTTAAGTAGCATCATTACAACCACAAACATACACTTTATGGTTGGATTGGTTGTTTGTGCACCTTCTTTTTATGGAATGATTAATGTCTCGTGTTCATGTGGTTATTTGGGGCGCTTGTTTTTTTTTGTTTGTTTTGCTGTGTGTGTGTGTGTGTGTGTGTGTGTCACCTCATTATGTTCTCTGTCCAACCTGAGTTTCCCTTATAACTGAATTCTCTCCAGCATAGTCAGGAGTGGGAGGGAAATTGTTTGCCGCAGTTGCCAATGCAGCGATGGGAAAGCAATTCATTGCTGTCCCAACGCTGACACTTGTGCGTGCACTATCACACACACACTCACGCACGCACGCACACACACACACACACACACACACACACAGCCACATTGAGCAGCAGGTCTGTGTGCCGCTGGAGAGCAAGCTTAGTTTGACGGGGGCTCGTCCCAGATCAGGGCAAAGCAAGAACTCTGTTCACACACAGTGAAACACACAGCTTTACACTCAGGCATGCAGGAGGATTTGGAAAAAAGCAAAAAGGTAAGAAGACACTTTAAGGCCGTTCACAGACAAGCAGCTCTGGCTGCATGTGTGTGTTTTCCTCTGTGTGCGTTTGCTGCAGTCATGGGTGGTAGGAGCCTGAACTCTGGAGCAGAAAACTGCAGCGACATCCCTTTTTCTTGCCGTTCTCTTTGAGGCTCAGCAGCTTTTCTGCTCCCACCCTGTCGACGTCTTATCCCAGTCAGGTTCAACTGTGCAGCCACTGAATGGTATGAATCTGAGGATGTACAGTACATCTGTGTGCTAGAGTGCGTTTCTCTGAGCAGCTTAGTAGAATCATTCATCTGTCAATGCACAACAACGGCTGGTATTAGCAGGAAGGATGTTGATGACAATGAAGTGGATGGTTACTGGGTGGACAGAGGTGTCATTTAAAAAACACTATCTTTGATAGAATCACCCCAAAACATGACCCCATTAACACTGATACAAACATTACAAACAGTGGAATAATTATGATTGTCAGTGATTCAAAACTAAATTCTAAAATTTTGTGATTCTTGCTCAGAAACACTGGAAAAATACTTCGTAATATAATAATTTTAATAATTTACCATGTGTGGTCACCTTACACCTGCTGAAACCATCACACACACACACAAACACAGCTACGACCATTCTCTGGTTAATATACTTTTTTGTTTTTGTTGTATAGCTTGTATGTATTGTTAATGGCATGTTAATGAATATTTATCTATTTTTTCTCACCTATAGTACAGTGTATTACACTGTACATACATTTTCGCTTACCTGCTACATCTTATCCATCCATCTTATCTTATCTTATCTAATAATCCGAATCTTCAATCATCAGTTATCAACAGACATAGAGTATGTTTCTCAAAACTAAAAACTAAAAAAACAAACTATAAAAGAGCCCCTCTAAACCTCGGGGTGGAAGCGATGTCTGTCAAATCCTTTTAAAGGTTTATTCTGTCACTTTTCCACCTCTCCTGCAGACAGGCCTGTTGTAGATGATTGTTCCACAGGGTTTTCAGGTTGTTCAATGTTTTACCGTCTTCTTTACATATTATTGTTCGTTTCACCTGGACTTTTTGCCCTCCAGTGTTAGAGACTTTGAGCTTCCTCGTTTTGGTAATAATTTGGTGGTAACCAGCAGTGTGATCTGTGTTCTTGTAGCATCTCACAGACAGAAATGACTTTGACCGGTTTTCAGAAAGATGTTCTGGTTTTGAATGAAGATTAAGGTCATCCAGAATATCACCGAAGTTTCCCCCCAGTGTTTGATGGAACATCCTGTAGTTCGGTTCTCAACATTGTTTGTGTCCATTGTGATTCTCGCAGCTGGAGTTGATGTTTGGTCACTACTTGTGTCATAGTATTACACATTTTTAGCAACTGCAGTTGAATATTGTCAATGTTGTCTTCCACTATAGTTTTTAAACTTGATCTACTGGGGTCTGTTCCAAACAGCAAGTTAGTAAAGTTTAGTAAAAACCTTTTTCATCCTCAAATTCTGTGAAACCTCTGTGTTTTTTTCTATTCTATATCACTTAAAATGACAAAAATAAAAAAAATGTCTTCCAAGTTTATTCAGTAACCCTGAAAATAACAACTCACTTTTTAGCACTTTTTAGTTTTTATCTTCACCGATCAACATTTCCATGTTGTTTGTTTGTTCGTACTGAAGCTTGCAGCTTGTTTTCGTGCCATCGTCTCGCTGCTCTTTGTGAGCACCGATCCAGTGTCCCGTACGTCAACCCCCACCTTCTCCTCCTCTCTCCCTTTCTTGTTCTCTTGTCAGAATGTGTATATTGTTCAGAGTGTGTGTGTGTGTGTGTGTGGATGGGGGGGGTCTATAGTGGGTGGTATTGGTGAGTTAGGGTGAGCCGCTGTTGGGGTGTGTGGGAAAAGAAAGGTAAGACCATTCCATTAATTAAACGATTTTCATCTATCACCGTAAATACATCCGACTGTGATCGTCTCCATCCTGTTTCCAGGCGCCTTTGTCGGTCTCCTTTTCCCACACACTGTTGCACCTCGGTAGTTGTGGTGGAATGCGTGGAAGATGTTGGACGTAGCTTGGCGCCAACATACCTAATATGCAAAACAGCGAGGCGCAAATTAGCCACAATGAAAAGCATGGTGTAAAAGAGGCTTATGTGTGGATGGGGCCGTTTGTGTGTGAGTTTGTGGCTGAATGAGATTGTAAACTAACACCGAGCTGGATTACAGAAAGAAAGAAAGTACTTTTAAATCTTCCATGTAATGATTATTATTTCAGTGATTCCATGTCTGAGTGATGATCTGTCTGCTGTGGTGTTTTAACTGGTTCAACATGGATGCAGCACAAGCAAAACCTTTAGCTTTTGTTGTAAAAACTGTGATATGTGTTTTGCTGAGTAAACTTTGTGCAAAGTACAGTCAGTTGATTATGTGTGTGTGTGGGGGGGTCTACATCACAGTCTACACAGGTGTCCTACAGTCTGCATCTGTCTGTGTCGCTCTGCATCGAATCCCACCGCTGTGTTCAGGTTTTTTGTGGTTGTCTGTGTTTGTTTAATTCAAGCAATTGCGACTGAAAGTGAGTGGACCTTTGTTACCGCACTAACTACAACGAGATCAGTTGTATTTCCTCTGCAAACACAGAAGCGCTGCTCTGAGAGCTGGGAAGGTCATGTGACACAAACAGTCCGATAGCAGATTCTTCCCCCGACGGACACCGTCCGTTAGACACAGAAGCATGAATCAGGCTTTTCTTAAAGAAGCTTCTGGAATGAATGGTAAAATGTCTTCAAGGAAACGCATGAGTTCAGTGGACGTTGACCGTGTCACAGCAGCAGTCACTGAAAGAAAAAAATACACAAACATGCAATAATCTAATCTAAGTACCAGTGTAACTTGATAATGAATGCACAGATTTGGTTTGTGAGACGGTGAGATTGAGTCTGTAAATGGAGCTTTGCTGAAGAATTATAAACTGGCATAAATATGTGAGTTTTACAGGACTACAAAGCGGGGTAATGAGTACTAGTCTGCTTGTGTTATACTGAATCAGTTGTGTGGCAAAGATGAATGGAGATATATTTTACTCAAATGAGTCACAGTGTGGGAAAAACAAACATGGCTGCCTTCTCTTCTGGACCCTTTGTTTGTCTTCAGTGGACGTATTTGTAATTGGATCATTAGTGTAATGTGCAGGAAGTGTGTGTGTGTGTGTGTGTGTAAACATCATTGGTCAGTGACTGTGTGGGTTCACTTTTCTGTTCACGTTCCAACTATCTGTCAGTGAGTCACCGGCTCTGTGTGCGTGGCGGCTTCAGCTCCGGATTTGCATCAAATATGAATGGAAATGTAAAAGACGATAAAAGTTGCATTGGTTCTTAAAGCTGAAATAAGGAGGGCGACATGAATATATTCATATTATGCACATATGCATTTGCAACAAACCCCCCCCTCAGGCTTTGAGTTCCACATTACTACTGCTTCAGTAAAAGCACAGCAGCTCGTGGATCCTTCATTGTGTAAAGGAGTTTTTGAGTTGAATGTGTTTCCACTGTGTTCTCACTAATTTATTAGTGCATCTGTTTGACAGATATTTGAATTACAGGGGCTATTATTTGATGTGCTGTGAACGTTATATGTGTTTTACGGATCGTCATAAAAACAACGATGTAGCTGTTGATCCTGCATTCACATGGAATCAGGGAATATTTGTACGTTTACCATCTGCTGCCACAGATTTCACGACCAGATGTGATGTAGTTTCAGTTTGCGATGCAATGTTTAGACAAAACAGGATATTATAATCATGTATGTATTGCTAGGATTAAAAAAAAAACAAAATCATACATAAGAATATATTTTCTATAATTGTTTTTCCGTTCCGTCCAGCATATGTCTCTCCCGTCTCCGGTTTCCCTGATTCCATGTGACTGCAGCATTATGCTGTTCTTTTTATTTGTTATATATTAAATCTGGGAGCATTGGACAACAATGTCCAAATGATGTGTAGCAATTTTTATAAATATAATAGAAGAAATAATCCTCTCTTCAGTCTTCAATCAACATTATCTGAATGTGTATTTTTATTTAGTTAAAACTGACATATATGTATACAGTACTGGCCAAAAGTTTGGACACACCTTCTCATTCAATGTGTCTGCTTTATTTTCATTGTAGATTCTCACTGAAGTCATCAGAACTATGAATGAACACATGTGCAATTATGTACTTAGCAAAAAAGAGGGAAATAACTCTAAATATTCTCATATTCTCTCATATTCTCAAATAGTCTCATATTTTATATTTCTTAAAGTGGCCATCCTTCGCTTTTTTGATAGCGCTGCAAACCGATGGTGTTCTCTCAGTGAGCTTATGAGGTCGTCACCTGAAGTGGTTTTCACTTGTGCCTCGTCAGGATTAGTGGAATTTGTTGCCTTATTAATGGGGTCGGGACCATCAGTTGTGTTGTGCTGAAGCAATGCTGATACACAGCCGACAACCCTATTGGACAACTGTTCATTTATATTATGACAAGAACCAATCAGCGAAGAAAGACAAACGAGTGGCCGTCATGACTTGAAGAAAGGAAGGTCATGAAAGTAAAGGAAACGCATTGAAGGAGAAGTGTGTCCAAACTTACGGCCTGTACTGTGTGTGTATGTGTGTGTGTGTGTGTGTGTGTATATATATATAAATATAAAAGCGTAAAATAAAAAATCCATTAAGCTCCAGATCTCTTTCACAAGGGCGACCTGGCCAAGAGACCAGCAGCACACATCAAGATGGACATTAAAAGACAGTTTTCAACTACAACCCAGATTTACAATCCAGTAGATTAAAACGCCAATATGCCATACAACCAGTCACAGTTACAAAGTGCACATGATCAGAACATTAACAATTAAAGACATTGTTCAAAGGATTCTCTGTGGAGTACATGAATAGGACGGACACGGTCACAGGTGTAACAGGAAACACCTGTGGAGATAAGTTAAAATAAGATAATCCTTCATTGTCCAAAAGTGGGGAAATTAAGTGTCACAGCAGCTACATAAAGAATAAAGACTACTGACTCCCACTGTGTTTGGGAAAGTCCAGTGGAGGAACCTGATTTATTATTGATCGTACTGCGACTGCAGAATGAATTTGCTTTTGGACATTGACAAGATCCTCTGGCAAGAAGTTGCTGATTCATCCACGTGTTTGTACCAGTGTATTGATGGAGTTTCCATTCAGTGTTTTCTGCCCCTGTTCCTCACATCAGCCAACACTGCAGCAACGGAACTGTGTGATGTTGTCATGGTGTGACAGTTCCCTCTAGTGGTTTGGGCGGAAGAACACTGCCTGGGATTTACAGAAAATCACAGTCAGCATAAGATCTGATAGAGAGCAAGAGGCAGCCGAGGCCTTTAGTCGTTTAAATAACTAGAAACTTCTTCGTAAAGGACTGTCTGTCTTGCCTGTCTGCTTTGACACTGGTAAATAAAGCAGCAGCATCAGATTTGCCCTCTATGTTCATTGCAAACCAGAAAAAATCCTGAAACACGTTTCACACATTTTGAATAGATAAAAAAAATAGTAATGATAATTGCCGTCAATCGCAAGTTAACACAAGGCACTCAAATGAAGAAATGGAGTTTAGCCCAATTTTTTATCCAACAATTTGTGGCTAATGTCAGCAAGTATTTCACCAGAGCGTCACCTCTGCTGACTCATGGTTCTTTGCAGTTGCTGCCTAGTCTAAGAAATGGGAACGTCATGTGACACAAACAGACCAATCACAGTTAGCATAGGTCCAGACCCTAGACCCTAGTCGCAGAAGCATAAATCAGGCTTTTCTAGATATATCTGAACTCCCCTACGGTCAGTGGCAAAACTGGTCCTTTAGCTGTACCGAATCACTGGAATCTGTTCAGTAAAAAGATTTGTTCAAGAGAGTCGTTCACTGAATCGTTCAGTTAAGTCCTGAAGTGCTGAATCGCGCATTCCATCACTGAATGATGAAGGCGAACACCAATTGAACACGATCTAGATGTTTTTAACTGGTTTAACTTTTTAAACTGAGTTCGACATTGATCTGTGTCGGATTAAACCCCTGAGGATCGCTCAGGGCTCACGTTCAGTGTGTAAACGCAGTATGTCCGTGAACGCAGCAGCTGGGACTGATGGTGATCAGTCATTGCAGAATAATTTGTGTTTTCCCGTCCAAAACACAAGAAAGAGTCATTAGATTTGTTACGAGTTGCTAGGCGTCTGAATACTCGCTAAATATAGCGACAAAGTCGCCAAGCTGGCAACACTGTCAGAGTCTACATTTTATTTTCAGTAGTAAGTTTTAGTTTCAGTGAATGATTCGTGTTAATTGACTCCTTAGCAGGGAACAAACCAATGAATCAGACAGCTGCCGCACTCAGTGGAACTGTGCAATGAACGAATCTCTTCAGTCAGTGATTTAGTACAGTTTGTTCACCCGAATGATTTGTTCTTTCAAACGAATCGTTCGGAAACGGAACAACACTACAACTAAGGTGCGCCTGGTGCAGCTGGGACGTTTGGTCTGGCCTGGACCATCACAGCTCCATCCTGAGCCGTGATAAAAGGTCTTCCTCCAGTGATCCACTGAAACGACACAAGCAAAGGGAAACCGTGTGGGTGGGAGGAGACGGAAAAGAGAGATAGAGTCAATGAGCATTTGTGACAAGAACGAGAGTGTATAGTAGGCACAGCGTGTGCGCGTGTGTGTGTGTGTGTGTGTGTGTATGTGTGTGCCAACATAATCCTGTATGCAAAACCTCGCTCTTATGAGGCGTGAACCCTCTTTCTAGCTTCCTTGTTTGGTCCGACCGGAGCTCTCGTTCCTCTCGTCCTCCTCTGTGGACACTCGTAGCTGCAGCAGCTTAAAGGCTTTCTCACAGGAATGTGTCCCATAGTCAAAAGCCCTGACTGCACCCCGATGCTGTGCCACTGCAAAGTTGCCTGCACCAACAACACTTTGTCGTTGATGTTTGGATGTAAGGTAGGTTGCTGAGGTCACTCTCTTCCCCGAGTAGCTGCAAACGGTTCTTAATTATCCTGAAGATCTTTGTAAGTCGAGTGTGCTCTTGATTTGATTTTGTCGCTTGTGCTCCGGTGTGTTTCCTCCCTGAAAGTCGGTGCTTCTGTTCGGCTTTAGGCTTCATGAACGGTGAGCAGGACTTAATGGGGGCGCAGCTGAAGCGTATGTAATGTTTCTGCAGCCGCCAACTGTCAAGTATTTTATCACAGTGACAGGTTAGAATGAGTCTTCTGCTCATCGTCCCTTTTCTGCTGACTTGTCTTTTTCTCACATCTAAAGTCACATCTAGGGAGTTTTCTATTTCAAAAATACAGGTTGGAGAGATGGAAAAATATTGGAAAAATTGAAAAAATTGTCATCCTCAGAAGAGGATGATAATTATAATGTAACTGTAACTGTTTGAATATTGTCCGCTGTGGAGAAAATCTCTTGAGACTTGATTGACTTCATTGTAAATAATTCAAAGTAATAGTCTGTGGAACATTCTTCAGAATAGAAAAACAAGCTCTTTTTGAATTATTGAATATTTGAATTATTATTTTCATGCATTAACATTGTTATTTTGGCATCAATCATGTATGCACAGCAGTGGTTAGCAGTGTTGCCTCACAGCAAGAAGGGTTAATTCCTGCCCGGGTTCTTTCTGTGTGGAGTGTGCAGGACCTCCTTGGGTCTGCCTGGGTTCTCTCCGGGTACTCAACCGTAGCAGGAGAACGGATGATAGCACAAGAACGAATTTCTGCACAAAGATTGATCAGAATATAATGCTATTGAGGAAACACATTTCATTTAATTAATGACTTATTACGAATATTTTAATAGGATTTACTATCACTTGACTTCTGTCCACTTCAGGCTTCTCTGTGTGTGTGTGTGTGTACGAATGGTTCAAAATCTCCTAAACATGGGTACAAAGTGTCATGAAGCATAACCTTCCAAAAACATGCCACACTGAAGCTTAAAAGATTATGTGACAGCAGAAATTGATATGTAAAGGAGAGGAAGGCAGCGGGCGGGTGCTCGCTCTCCTCCACAGCTCATCTCGGCCTCGCGCTGTCGGCAGGAATTAGTAGCGAGGACGTGGGAATGGAGTGGAGCTGTAGCTTTAGAACGCTGCAGAAAGAGGTCAGTGCACACAACTGTTAGGAGATTCCACGCCGAATGTGCACAGAGGCTCTGAATTGGCCCTCGGCCGTGTCACCACACATTTCCATCTCATGTCAGCGCTGGCGGTCGGAGCTGCACAGAGCGAGAGGAGGAATCCTCTCAGCGGAGCGTGAACACACCACACGTGAGTGGAGACGCTCTGCACACAGCTCAGCCAGCCGCTGCACATTTGCAATCTCACACACTTTTCTGTCCTGTTCTGTAATTTGTTTGTTTTATTCATTCGTTGTCCTGGTTCATTTGAGTTGTTCCTCGACCCCTCATCCCCTCATTAAGCATAATAAATTCCTTAAATAGTGAATTTATCGTTCCAATCAACCTATAACTGCTATTTATTCAGTTTTATTTCCTACTGTCATTTCTAGGGGTGTAAATTGCCAGTTTCTTGGTGTTATGATACTCTATCGATATTTTTTCGACATATGGGATATTTGCAAATATGTATGTAAGTATGATATGATGTAGGGCTGGGATTGATGTAGGACGACATTATAAACAGATTTAATGCAGCGATCACATTTCACCTGAAGAAAAAATGCAAATCATTTTTAAAGTTTCGTCATTGTGTTTTATTGCGGAAAGGTTCAAGACTGTTAAATGAAAATTAAGACATAAACTTGATTGAATGATGAGATGAATGAATTAGAATGAATTGTTTTTTTTTTCCACCAACAGCAAGTCATACAAAGCGATTTCTTTTTTGTTTTGTTTATTTGTTTTGTATGAACCTGTTCACCGTAAAGGGTTACGGCAGAAGCAAAACTTAGCCGAACACTTCTTTCCCCTATCTTAGACAGACAGAAATATAATATATACCAGTGCAAACATACATACATATATATGAAAAGTGCGTGATAGTACGTTATTACTACTGTTATCATTATATGTATGTATTCTTAATATTATGTATTATTAATGCTGTTAATGTTATTAATAATAATAAATCCCCATGTTGGTTATGCAGGAGCCACAGAAGGAGTGATTCAGTGGCTAAAGTCAGTCTCTTAAGTCCCATTAATGCATCAACATGCATCTCCAGTGGTCAAGATGCCCCCCCCCCCCCCCCCCCCCCCCCCCCCCC
>CAAKHB010007805.1:78155-102785 GCA_901007665.1 Aeoliscus strigatus
CATGTTACACGAGTCCGTTAGCCAGAACGGGGCCACCAGCAATAATACCTGGCCTATAATAATAATAATATTAATAACAACAACAACAACAACAACAACAACAACAACAACAACAACAACAATAATAATAATAAACATGATTATCTTTGTATGTTCTCAAAAAGAGCAATTTTGTTTGGAATTAAAAAATAAAAATTGAAAAAAGGCCAATATGTAACGAACCGGTTTTCACTCACCTGCTGTGGGAAATGACCCATGAATGAACTCCTCTTTGTCTCAAAACCTGACGCATTGAAACTTTGCAGATGTTTGTTTTACCTCCCTATCCCCCCACCCCACCCCCCACCCCAATGATACTGGCTGGTAATCTTGTCTTTTTTTGTTTTTTTACCTGCAGCCTGCTCTGGTTACCCGTTTTGATCTTGCATACCCAGGTGTGACCACCGCAAACTACATGGCAAGTTTAGTTTTCTTTCTTTTGCTTTGATTGGACCTCTGAACACCCCCCACCCCACCCCACTACCCCGTAGTTGCGTGGTGAATCTGATGTCCCTTCAGTCGTGCATGGACTAGGTGTTGGTGTTGACCTCCATTGTCCACTGGCTCAGTCCCGTTCTTCTTGACCTTTTTGTCGTGGGTGTGTTGTTTGTTGTTTGTTCGTGAACCATGTGCTTGCAGCTGAATCCCATTGTGCTTGTCGTGGTGTCAAGTGTTTTACTCCGTCTCTGTCTGTTCAGATATGGACGAGTCATGTTCACGCAATACGACGACAAAGATGTTCAATAGATTGTGGTGCAGGAGGCTCTGACCTTTGAAAGACACCCGTGTGTGGACGCTGTAGGTACTACGAGTACTAATAGTACTGTACCTGTTCCTACACACCTGTCTGATTCCATTCACACATTCTTACACTTTCTATGTGCTTGGAAATACAAGCCGACGTGTACCGAAGCAACAACCACGACCAAAACTGTGATATGAACCAAACTGTAAAATTGTGAACTGTTCCATAAGTGTTTTTCCTGCTGAGACTTGAGTCTTTTTACCTTTGCAATGTTTTCAACGTGATATTTGGCCAACTTCATAATCACATTAAATGTGTCTGGCTTCACTGATGTTGAAGTTAGTTCGCTGATGGATTTTTGTTTCCTGTGGTTTGGATTATGAGTGTAACCACACATCCTCTTTGGATAATGAGGGTTTTTATGGAGAGTTCTGGGCATCGGATAAGTATCTCAGTGGATGTCATGTCTCCTTTCACTCATAATTCAGAAAAGGGCCCTTGTGAATGTGTGTTCCAGAACCCTTAGTGGTTGTTACGTGTGTTGGAGTAAACAGCAAAAAAGAGCAGGAGAGAGGAAACTCAAGAAGTAAAAATGTCTCATAATGTGCGGATGCTCTGGTCTCAACGAGCTGCCTCCAGACCAAACATAATAATGCACCACAAATAAATAAGACATTCTCATTCTCATTCTCCCCTGAGAGCTGCGGCGCTCACTGTCTGAACAAACAAACCAAAATGTACTTTTCTTCTAAGAACACTACAATTACTTTCTGTTCAAAACACGATTTTCATACATGTTGGATCAACTATACTACGAAACTATGAAACTATGAAAACTGAGTTATTTGCATTCCACTTTCATCACATCCTACGGTAGTAGGTCGAGGGGGGAAAAACAAGCTGTTCTTGCGGCAGCGAAGTACTTCACTAGGTATTCCACATACAACTACAACAACATTCCCATAGACAACAAATAAAACAGCTGTGCGTGTACGAATCTTTGAGATGGAACAAAAGACCTAAGTGAGACAAAAACAGTTTGAACTGAGATGATACTGAACTCAGGGTACTCGGGGGTGGACTGAGTTAAGGTCACATGTGGGGGGCTGTTTCCCGTTGACTTCCTGTCCACAGCTTGGACTCGGGAAATGATTTTGGAATGAATACAGTGTGAGAAGTGTCCCCTGTCCAACGCCCCCCTCCCCCTCCAAAAAAACCCTCTGCGGTTTCTGCAGAAGATGCGTTGTCATAAGCAATGAGCAGTTGCCAGTTCTTCCTCCTTCCCCAAAAGAGTCTCTCTCACTCTCTCTCTCTCTCTCTCTCTCTTTCTTTCTCTCTCTCATTCTGCTCTCTCTCTCCCTCCGAGCATCATTCCATCCCTCCCTCTGATGCTCTCGCCTCTGTGCAGCAGTTCACCGATAAGAAGCACTTACTTCAGATGGGCAGCTGCTGAAGCTGTTTGGGCCGTAACCGCAGACCAGAGACCTTCCTTGTTATTTCGTCTGGTTTGACTATGTTCGCCTCTATATGGTATGCCAAAAAGATAGGGAGACGACTTGTAGAGAACAGCCGGAGAGCTAAAGTGCTGAGAGAGAAGGTAGGTTCATCTGTATCTACTGATGGAACCAGGAAAAAGGCTAAATTTGTTCATTAGTGCTCTGGAACCACCGCTGAGCACAAAGCGTCTTCTGCTGTGGTCTGTACTAGATGGGAACCTGTTGATTGTGTCAGTGGTGTTATTGATTTGATTGTCTTGTTCATACAGTTGGAACAGACTGAAAATATTTTTGTTTTTCTGTGAAATCTTGGTTGTGGCATCACAATTGTATAGAGAACTTTCAGTCTTCCACAAAGGGTGAAGTTTTCCCAAAATATGTCACAAAATATAAACCCTAACCCCGTCACCCATTCATCGATGAATGGGTGAACATCGATGAATGTCTGTTCTAACTGCGAGGAAGAAGGAAAGAGTTAATAGAATCATAGTTGGGTTCATCTGAGCTAAAAGCCAGTTGATACAAATTGTTATATGGACTGGTGGTGCAGAAGGGTGTGTGGATACTACTACGTTATTATTATTATTACTGTAATTACTACTAGTTTATCTTTGTTAAAACATCATCATGTTATTGAGGTATCAAATATGATACTTCTCCACTTCTAGGGTAAATCTTTCCTCGTATGACCTCCGTTGTACTTGTGGCTCTCCTGCACTCATATGTGGCGTTGTGGCGTTTTATTTTGAAAATGAGCGTTCTGTGTTTTGATAATTGACCGGCTTTTCTGTGTTGTATTTTGTGCCACGTCCGGTTTGAGCGACTGCTCCAGGGACGCTTCCAATGTGAATCTGCCTTAAAGGCCTGTACGCACTCCGCAAGAACAGAGACATTTGTTGAACAAAATTCATACCGATCAGGACACTTTACCTTTTTTACCTGCTTGACAGTTTCGGCTGAGCCTTCAGCCTTCCTCAGCCGCGTCACCGCGTGTTGCTGGCGTGGCTTACATCAGCTGGCTGCACCCCTCCACCGCTTATTGGTCTGAGGAAGGCTGAAGGGAAAAAAGCAAGTAAAAAAGAACACCTTAGACCTTTTGTCTGTGATAAGAAAAACAAAATTCCAAACTAAATTGCAGTTTACAATCAGCAGTGTTGGATCTGGTTACTTCCTGTTTTTACTTCTTCTACTCTGAAGACATCTCCACATGTCGTCATTCCATGAATTCTATTCAAAGCAGACCAGATCATTTATGTGTTGAACTCAGTATTTTTTTTCTCAGAAATCTCCTTTAATTATAGAGAAGCTTTAAACAGTGGCACATAAGTAACAATGGCTCTCTGGTCAGATGCAGGCTTGTAATGGGCTTTTCCTGTTTCTCCATCAGTCAGCAGTTGTCCGGAGAGACTCAGCTGAAAGCTTTTTTCACACTATGTCACTGTGCATTTATTATGTAGTGTGAGTATTTTGGGCACAAAGGGCAACTCCAAAATGCAACTGAAGGGGTTTCACCACAGATGAGGTTATACTGCGGTGGAGAGTAAGAGCAAAGCGGTGCCAGTGAGGCAGGAAGTGAGTCCCCAGCTGACAAGAAAGGATTTTAATCAGGTTGTATGAGGTCGGACCCATTTGACTGTAAAAAATAAGTTGCTGATTGTGTGATTGACGGTAATTAGATATTATAACGACTCATTACTACTGCTGGCTGGAGAACACATTTCCTTCACAATGTGTTGCTGATCTTAACACAGCTGCTCATTTCATTCATTCGTTCATTCATTCATTCATTCATTCATTCATTCATTCATTCATTCATTCATTCGTTCATTCGTTCATTCGTTCATTCAGTCAATCACTATCTGCCACTTATTCCGGTTATGGGTCACGGGTGTATTGGAGCCGATCCCAGCTGTCATTAACATAATATCATTCTGGGTTCTTGGTTGTGTAATTGTCAAAAACATGTTTTCGGTTTATTGAATTATTCAGCCGTGTGGGTTCTCTTTTAGGTAGTACTACATTTGTCATAAAAAGTGGCAATTTAAGCTTTTTTTGAAGAAGAAGAAAACACATCTTGTATTGACATTGCATTGCAGTTTGTCATACCTGCCCCACAGGTAGGGGGTGCAAGATGTGGTAACGATGTTTCGGCTCACATCTTATGAGTGGGAATAATATATGGATAATATGGCCGTCTGAGCTGGGGGCCAATGTTTTATATTGCTAATACTCATCTTATTGGGTACTGATTGACTGTGGGATCGTCCCTGTCACCAATGTTTCAGTTTTACATTTTTCCTGTTTTTTGATCCGTGAAACTTGGGCCCTGGTAATTGATTTTAAAGCCGCCTCTTTCTCATTTGTTCTTCTTCTCTTCAGCGCCTTCTATTACACTTCTATTTCCATGTCTTACCTCGGTTAATCTGGTTCATGGTTAATTTAATTCACTATTTCCCTCACGGTTGTTGCTCTGGCAAAGGCGCCTTTTGCTGCAAAAGCACATCCATGAAATTGATATAAATCAATAACGTAATTTGCTGATGATGATTCGTCAGGGGAGGTCGCAGATCTCATTGTCTTGGTCGAGTCTTCAGGCAGAACACAGTTTCTGTGTCTGTAGGTGAGTATCTGGCTTCATACCGACAAACACACCGACCAAAATCATGGAACACATTAAAGCCCTCACGTGTAATGAAAATGGGCCAGGGCTTGATCCTGAATGTCGTGTGGATGAAGTCACAAGTGAACAAATTACTACAAACCTCCAAGGATGTCAACTACATTTAAGCTGCTGGTTTGTCTCATTGATCTAAAAGCTGTTTTTGCCCAAATGAGTTGTACGTGTACGTTCCACTTATCACGTTACATCCTTATCAGTTTGACGTTCACCTGTCAGTCAGTTCTGAAGTGTCAGTGAAGTTCAGCCCTGGCTTGTGGGCATTGTGTCAAAGGGACGTGGTAAAGGGCATTGCCAGAGTTTGAAGGAGCTGATCAAGAAGCTGAATCTGCTCACCCGCCCCCCGGGATCTGATGCATTCCACCTTCACCACAAGATTTTTGAAAAGATGTTCTTGTGCTAGGTGTTAATCGATACACAAAACATTCTGTGGTATCACACATACAACTACACCGTAACAACATTCAGATTCTGCAGGTAACAAATGAAACAGTTGTGTGTGTACAAGTCATTAAAAGGGACATAAAGGAGCTAATTGCAACACAAACCGTAAAAACACAGCTTATACTGACAGATAATACTGCTCTACTTTTTTAGCTTTTATTTCTTTTTCATTTTACACAGCTCAGCCAGACGATGTTCCAATAAACCGGCACATGGTACCTATACATATACGTATAAATGCAAATAAAAGTGATTCACACAGTGAAATTAGAACAGAAAAGGAGATATTTAGTCATATCTATACCACCTGAATGTTCAGTTAAAGTCACAAGCAAAAGGAAAAACGGTCCCATGGCCTCTTTTTTTCCTCCCCGTTGTTATTTATTCTGACCAACGTCTGTTCCAATGACTGTCAAAGCTTAGATCCACTTTTGAGAATCTGGTGGGGATGTACTCTAAACTCTGGAATGCACTATCAGAGAGAGAGGCCTTGTTTTCCATGCTTGTCCCTTTTAAAGGTGTTTTTGGGAGTTTATCTCTCCTCTGATCGAGGTTTCCAGGACTACTACTATCCTGACTGGTAGTCCTGTAGAAATGAACATAAACTGAATGAAACCTCTCCTGATCGGCTCTTTGACAAACCGGCCTCTGTTCTTGCTCACCGTGGTGTGTCTCTCTGTTCGGTTGGGGGTATGTTTCCTCTTGCTCCACCTCTTTCCCTGACATGCTCCATTGATCTGTCTGTAATCTAGTTTTGGCTTCCTGGCAGAGCTGCCTTCCCTCAGGCATTAATTATGCCTCAGTGTGGTTTATATCAGCGGCGTCCAGCACCCAGCACTCCATGGCCAATCCAATCGGATCCACTCATGTGGCCCAGCCGCTGCAGCTCTCAGCCAATCAGATATATTGAGTATGTGTCGCAAGTGTTTCCCCTGGTTGACACCTCCTACCCCCAACACCAACACCCCCCTTGAGCATTTTTTCCCATTTGTCCTCAGCAGTGCCCCTGCACCTATTGCCCAAGTGCTCTCCAGTGTTAAGGTTTCACCATGTTGCCACAAAACTCAGCTGCTCAGGGGAATTTGTTGCTAATCCAAGCGAAGTCCAGCTCATGGATGAGTTGTTTTTGAAATGCTGGTATCTGGAGGCACGGCTATCTACGGAATACACTCTTCTGAGGATGTAAAGGGGAATTACTGAGCTTACTGAGTTTGTAGAAGCCGTCTGATGAACTCAGCCAACCAGGTTTTGCGAAATGTCCAAAACCAAGTTTCTGCGGAGCTTTAAGTCAACGCGGCAGTGGGACAGCATGATAAACAAGGCATCCCTGGGCTACACTCTCAATGGAGGCAGCGTCCCAAACCTTTTATCTCCCCCACGCTCTGACGGCCAGGGCACCCTCAAGAAGAGACTTTCTATGGATGTGATGCGGGGAAACCTTAGTCTGAGTCCAGAGAAATGGCCGTCTCTAGTCACGGTCTGCAAGTGGAAACAGACCCTGACGGAGAAGCTGAAGAAGAGACAATTTGGCACTGATACGAAATCACAGGTCAGAAAGCCCTGATTGACACCCTGGTTTCGTAAGGTCTTGTGTTTTATATTTATCTGTGTGGTTTTCTGCAGGATATCTGCACAACTATTTTACTATAATCAAAGCAGGATTTGATAGTGTTGGCCAAGAAGGAATCATGCAGGAAACCAGCAACCTCACAAGCAACTTGATGTTAACGATGAAAATTACAACTTTACCTTTATCTTTCATTTTGGTGCTCGTATGTTTGTTGTGGGTGGCAACAATGTTTGTTAAAATGGAGCAATACCACTGAAAAACGTTTATTTGTACACAAAAATGATGACTGTTATCAAAATTGATATCATATGACATCAATTGATATCATTTTTGATACAATACTGTTACATCATGCATTTGACATTTTCAGTAGTCTCGGTTCATACCAGCGAAGATTGACACAGATTGTGACCAGTAGTTATGAAGTAGTTGAAATCTCCATCCGCTTTCCACGTCTTCTGTATCCACTCTGATCCACTCCTCCTTCATCCCAACACTGAAATCAAAGTAAAAACAAAATATTACAAACATCAATTGTTTTTAGTTGGAGGTATTTCAATATTTCAGTATTACGGACGAATCTTAACACTTTGTAGTATGATGTGGTAAACATTAACATAAATTAATACATGAGATGATATCAGACTCAGTATTCTTACATATATTTTATCGATCCTTATTACAGATCAAGAAAAGGGTAAATTCTCCCCTAGTGCTTCTCTGTTTAGCTGCAGTATTCACTCTCAACACACATGCAATTCATATTTCAATTCAAAACTTGTACATGAAGGTTGGTTGATTGATTGATTAATTTCTAGAAAAAGTAAAGAGAAACACTGATTTAGTTCAAAAAGGAGTAGAAGGAACTTTTTTTAAATCTAGTCCTACCCCTTAAATCTAAATATTTGTGTATTATACTGTAAACAGACACATGCACACATACTGTGTATACTGTATATATGTGTACAGATATGTATACTATCCTAATAGTCATCTGTATATACATAATCCTAATTTTTCCAATTAATAATCATAATGGAATCAATAATAAATGGCTGTTCAACAGAGCTACAGCCATAATTTGTATTAAAGCGTCCAAAGCTTGTGACAACAGCTGAGTGTTGGAAATGAACGGTTTCTCCCCCAGCTTATGCTGAGGAGGACCGGACGCACGAGCACGGAGTTAAAAAAAAAAAAAAAAGAATAAGGATGTCAGCACTGAGCTTAGAGCAATCAACCAAGCAACATCTCACACACACACACACACACACACAGATGTTTTTCCTCTAACTGGAGCATGCTGTGGAGGGATTATTCTCCATCACTGACTGTCGCCTCTAGTAGATGCAGTGAGTAAAAATAACAGGCGTACACATTCTCAGCAGCAGTAACCGCAGTGTGATGAAAACCATTTGTATTCTATCACGTCATCCAACCCTGTGCTGATGTCCAAGTTGTCGTCTGTCACGTGACGTTGATCCTGCAGGAGCTGGATGTGTCTTTGCGGCCCTCAGATGTGACTGAATATTTCAGCCGTGGGAGTAAAACTTTGAGTCACATTGATTCAATACAAAATAAAAAATATTCAGACATATATGTGATACTGAAGAAAGTATTTATTATTTAGAAAAGGTGGGTGGTGTGTCAACATATACAGATGTTGCAACCAAACAGAATTGGTAACTTTGGGCCCAGATAAACAGTAATAAATTGAATCAATGTGCACATGTTTTGTGAGTGATCTACCAAGAATAACTGTGAAATGAAAACAGGAGTAACAGGGTAGAGACAGCAGTAATTAAATTAGGATTTAGCGTATTTTGTGTCCACCACAGAATTGGATGATCAGACAGCCTGCAAGCGCAAAATAAAATCTGATATTATGGAATTAGAGGTTTTAATGCAGGAGCTCAACAAATATTTTTGAATTACAGTACATACAACTGCATTTTCTCCTGCCTGTATTTTCCACTCTGGGGTGAAAACGCCGTTGTGCATATTCACTGAGGCAAACTAATGGACAGTGTGTACTTTCTTGTTCAGTTGAGAGACGCAAATCTCAGTTAGCTGCTCAGCTTGATGTCGAGTTTGCTGAGTAATGGTCAAAAATTAATTGAAATAAAATAAATCTTGAATAAAAAATAATGAAAAATATAAATACATTTTTAAATCCATTTGAATTTTGTGAACGTTTAGTTAAATGTGAAGGTGTAATAAAATATTTAGACGTAAATATTGTAAATATAAACTTTAGCTAAATGTGTCGTATGTAAATGACACTTTCAGCTACATGTGAAAGTTGCAGACTGAACATTTGGAAAGTAGACAGTGGATAAATGTTCAGTGTTAACTAGGGGCTTTCACACCTACCATCTTTGGTGTGGACTTTTGGATTTTCGGTTTGGTCTAAACCAAATTTACAGATGTGACTGCTCCCTCGGACCAAAGAACCGAAATTTGCTCTGAACAAAAGAGGTGGTCTAGAGGTGGATAGCTCCTAGTTTAGTTTGTGTGCTTTATATACAGTTTAAATCATTTCACATCTGGAAAAGATATTTTAATCAAAAAGTGAAATACTATATTTTTCTGTCTGCTGTGCTTTTCTGTGTGCTGTCAGTTGTACTGCAATAAACTGAGACGGACTATTAATGAAATTGCACTTAAGAACTTCCAGGTTGTGATCTATTACAAATTTACATTAAACACAGGCAAACATTTTTAGTTACGGGGTTTTATGCTGTTATTTACTGGTCCAGTCCACTTTGGGCTCAATGTGACCTGAACTAAGATGAGCTTGACCCCTGCTCCGATAGATCTTAGATGAATGAATTCATGACAGAGTCCTGGTAGACGTGGGGACGGAGGAATGTCTGTGGCGGTTGAGTCTGGACAGACGAACTCTGAATGGTCCACCAGCAGCTGGAGCTCCATCGTTTGTTCCGGTTTGGAGGTGTGGGGGCTGTCAGGCAGCTCTGACTTATTTATTTACTGTGGTGTGACAGCCAATGACAACTCACCACCCCCCACACACCCTCTCTCTCTCTTTCTCTCTCTCTCACACACACCATCATCCCACCCATCCACAATCCTGCTGCTTTTATCAGCTTTTCACCCAGCCATCATTCTCCCTCTCATTCACCCCCACCCCCACCCGGTGTCTTCCTCTATCCCCCTCTTTTCTCTTCTCTCTCTCCCCCATCCGTTCTCTCTTTCTCTCATTTATCGCTTTCCCACTCCAGAGCCTCTGACACACACACAGTCACACATGCAGTCACTGCAGTCAGCCGGCCGTTCATCATTCATCATCATTCGTTTTGCCGAAGCGAAGTGATTCATCCGTCTCAGCAGCATCCGCGTCTCGTCCGGCGAACACAGAGATACAAACTAGTGAAAGAAGGAAGAGGTTGGTGTCGCATGGTGAGAAGGTGGCAGCACCATGATCGCTCACCAGTGCAAACAGCAGAGCTGCTTTGCGGACCTGGATGGAAGCAGAGACTGTGGGGGGGCGCCGTTTCCCTACAGCTGGCGGCATCAGCACCCCAACAACCACCAATGGCATCAGCAGCGCTCATGCCAGCAGCTCCACTACGGATCGGTCCCCGGCGACGCCACCCTACCCCGAAGACGTCTTCCTCGCATGTCAGTCTGGCGTTTGGACCACACGTCTTCTGGGAGCCCTGGTCGCTTGGGCGCACACAGAGCCAGGGGAGGGGGAGGCAGCTGTGACCTGTGGCCCCCCCAGTGCGGTTACAAATACTATTGTCAGGCTGTCGATCAGGTAAATGTCTGCTGCGGTCAGAGTAAATCAGCCGATGACTAGATGTTAGATGAGTACAGAGTGCTGGTTGGACCTTTCTTTGACGACATGTTAGTGGATGGTTGAGGATGACTGAATGAAAATATCCCACTTACATGACTCCTCCACTGCTTTTTCCTCAGTAGCTTGAGTATTGTTAGTTTGCCAGATGTCAAATCAAACTGCTGCTAAACAATTTTAAAACAAGTGCGGTGGGTGTGTTTTACTGATGGCCGGACCCACAGATGGGCTCATGTTTGTTCTCCGTAAGAACAAACAATTGTGAGAATCAGTCACTCTGTGCTAGAGTTTGTTTGCAGCATCTCCGTGGAACATCCATACTTCGATTTCAATTTCAATTCAAGTGCCTTCTGATCTTGTCTTGTATTTCTTTCTCTTCATTTTCCATTTGGTCCAGAGTCTTATGATATGTAGTTACCCCATAATATATGGGATGAATCCTTGGTGCATCTGTCACAAAAGCTGCTGTGTGAACAGGACAGACTGGGCTGTGTGAGAGCAGACTGTTTGAGTGTGCGTCTGTTTGTCCATGAACGGCGTGAGGTCTGAGGCACTAAACACAACATATGTGAGATTTAATTTGTGTAAATCCATGTGTGCAGCAGAAACACTCGTGTCAAAAAGGTGTGCAATCACAGATACAGCGTCACCATGGCAATCTGCAACCATCCTTGGAGTACACTTGGACCACCTCTGCCTTGTTTCTAATATACTTGCTTCTACATGTTATTGCTAAAACACATTTGTTGTCATTTTCCTAATTTTTCATTCATTTAGTCATTATTCTTTATTGTAATGTGTGTTTTCCTGTCCAGACTGTTGAATATAAATTGAAGTATTCTTGCTGCAGCACATGGTCAACAGCTAGTGTCCAATAATGGTCTCCCCATGTCTGCGTAGGTTTCCTCCAGGTACTCTAGAGCAAGTGAAAGATGGTGAATCTACTGTTAACAGAAGATAGATCTTGTTTCTGTGGTAACAGTCAATAAGCTCAGACCACATACGACCGCCAGTGATACCTGTGCGCCTTTTTTATCACACGACCAGTGAATGACAAGGAAATAGTAGTTTTGCAAAACTGATTACTCAAATAATTGTTTCAGAGAGAGGAAGCTTCAAAGAGCCTACAGGTTACCAGTGACGTCTCTTCAACCACTTTCAACACACCCAAACACTCTGTCAGTCAACGATGCTTTCCTTCATCAGAAAAACACATTTTCACTTGCACTGAGTTCTCGTTCACTGTGCTGTGTCGTTCAAAACTTGTATAGATACGTTCACCAATGAAGACAACAGAGTCCCCCTTGGCATCTCACGGTAGACTCACCCTTTTGGTCGAGGCTGAAGGCCATCCGTTAGTAACCTTGAATCTGCTCACGTCTGATCCGTCGCTGATGGCTGCTCGTGTGAATGTTGGGTTTCGATGTAGTTAGTTCGACAGAAGGTCTACCGGTAATACAAATAGACTCTGACTTGTCGTGTCCTCTCCACCAGGCCAGCCCTGCTCCCATCATCATCAACACAGACACTTTGGATTCTCTTCCCTACGTGAGTTTGACATGTTTATTCTTTCCTGTTTTCAGTATGAACGCAGGCTTTTAATCTGTGAGTTGCTGTTGTTGTGAGTCGGTCCTCCTGCATTCCACAGATTCCATCTGCAGCAGTGTTTTAACACCAGAACAGAAACAAATTCGTCCACAAAGCTTTGCTTCATATGTTATTGGTTATAACTCATGTCTGTGCTGAATTATAGTCATAAAAAAGTGAAAAAGTCATATGTTTGTCTTTGACAGGCATCAACTTTATTTGCATCAAATCACAAATCATCATTTATTGTCGCTTCATGATAATCAGCGTTTTTCATGAACAAATCATCATGTAACATTGATAGATTTCATAGACTGGACCGTGTTCTGTTCCTTTGACTCCGTGATGACAGAGCTGCTCCGGTAATTAATGACCTCAGTGATTCTCTGCACGTTCATGCTGATTATCCATCATCTCCAATTGTTTCCGATGAGCCCAGCTATATTTAGCATATCCTGTCTGCAAAATACCTGCACCCTGAACACTCAATATTCTATGACTCGTCAGATGTGTGAAAGACCGAACAGATGTTTGTTTGTGTCTTCAGGTGAATGGAACAGAAATTGAATATGAGTTTGAGGAAATCACTCTGGAGCGGGTGAGTATCTCAAATGTTTGAGCTCACAGACGTGCAGACGTCAGGTTTGATGTTTGGAAGTAGTTCAGGGTTGAAGTAGAATCCAAAGTTTGACTGTGCGAGTGCAACAAGTGCTGCTGTTTCTCTTCAGGGTGTAAGTCAGCAGGTCATGTCGACACAAGCTGAGATCTAAGACATAAGACTTGTGTCCAAGTTCACAAGTTACACATGTCTGGACTACACACAGCATAAGGAATTCATTTTTTTTTTTTCAATTAAATTTTATTCTCCACGTCCACATGGAGACGGCACCAGAAGTGTCTTGAAAAAGTTTTCTGTGAGTGGCGCTGTAACGTTCACACAGACGTACACCAAACACCGAGAAGAAGATACGTGGTGGAAACAATAACCCGACGAATATGATCGCTGAGAATCCAAACAGAGCTAGAAAGCAGACATCTGTGTGGACGGATACAGATACATCAGAAAACACCGGCATCCGCCATCATTGTTGTGGGCGGGGTTAGCACATGCAGGTGAAGGGAGAGGTGGAGCTATGACATCATCAGCTCATCTTCAACCATCATACAATAAAGAAACGTTCACTGATTCACCTGAACTCGTCTCCATGTGGACATGACGTCATTTTCAGTTTAGTTCTGTTGATAAAATCAATATGTCCAAGTAGAAACGTGAAGGTGAAGGTGAGATCTGCAGTCTGTCCATCCTCTGATCTTGTTATTTGAGTGCTGCACATGATTTTGTGTCGTACCCTCGAACACCTGCATTGTTAGTGACCTGCTTTTCATGGCTGCAGGGTAACTCTGGTCTGGGCTTCAGCATCGCCGGAGGAACAGATAACCCACACATCGGTGACGACCCTGGCATCTTCATCACCAAGATCATCCCTGGAGGAGCTGCAGCGGAGGATGGACGCCTGAGGTCAGTTCACTTCCTGCAATAAGGAGAAACAATTCCTCAACTGTCAGAAGAAAGAAGCTTTCTTTAGATGATGATGCTCAGATTATCTCTCTCACCACTGGAAGCCGATTTTGTGCGCTTACACCTCCGCTCATTAATAGGAACTGTTTGCGGAGTAGTGATATGGAAAATAAAAGTCCCCAAACAGCTTAGAGGATCTAGATCATTATTATTATTATTATTATTATCATTATTATCAGCCTTTTAGAAGTGATGGACATTGCTACCTCGACGTCTTTCACATCACTGATCCTTGAAATGAGTGCACACAGCTTCAGTCAGGAGCAGACCACAGGGTGCGAATCTCCAGCTGTGAATCACACTCAGACTAATGGACCCTGAAGGGCCGATGTTTTAAGGATGGAGTAGAAGTGTAATCTGTGTGAGGAGGCAGGTCTGATGGGGATTTGCTTCTTGACAGCATCATCATAGTGCGTGAGCGCTAAGCGGGGTAAATGCACCAACTCAGCTTAGAAGACTTCTGGAAGCTGTTGTTTGGAAACAAAAAAGACTAAACCTGCAGTAGCTCGACCATTTTTATCAGATAAACGATTTATGTGTGGAACCAATGACGGCCACCCACCAGGAGCAGGCGCTGAAGGGCCTGAACATTTCCTATTTATGTAATAAATATGAATAAATATATGTATAAATGAATACGAATAAACAAATGAAAATAGAAATTTAAGTGAAAATAAATATAGAAATGATAGAAATGATGAATGAATAAAAAAGAAGTATAAACTGTAGAAACTCCAATACCAACAATAACTTCCTGTTCACTGACATTTATATACGAGAAATTGTGTACTATACAAAACCTTGCGTACAAGTGTATATGCACATGTGTATGGGGCAGTCAGAATCTTGTACTTTTATTCAAAACAGGAGTTAATCCAACTTTATGAAGGTTAGATCAGCTGACTCAGTTTTTGAATGTTGCTCCTGATGAAGACCTATTATCATCACCCCCCCTACACTAATCAGCTCATTTCCTCCTCCAGAGTTAACGACTGCATCCTGCGGGTGAACGACGCAGACGTGTCTGAGGTCTCCCACAGCAAAGCAGTGGAGGCCCTGAAGGTTGCAGGCTCCATTGTACGTCTGTACGTTCGACGTCGGAGGCCGATGCTCGAGACAATAATAGAGATCAAACTCGTCAAAGGACCAAAAGGTGAGTTCAGAAACAGAGCATGGTCACAGTCAGGGATTCTGTCCATGTTCACTCGTCCTCTGTCATCATCAGTCAGAAACAGGAACAAGTCGTTGTCATATCGTTGTCATGAAAGCAGGTAAATTGTCACAGAACACACACAGTGACGTCCTCCATTACTAATGCACTTGATTTAACTCCTGGCTGCAGCTATTGGTCCATTAAATATCTGCTGATATATCACATATCTGTATCGGCTTCTAGGCTCCGCCCCTCCTATCAATGCAGCTTCTCCTGCGCTGATGAACAGTCTGTATCCTCACGCAGGTCTTGGCTTCAGCATCGCTGGTGGAGTTGGGAACCAGCACATCCCTGGTGACAACAGCATATATGTCACAAAAATCATCGATGGCGGAGCAGCACAGAAGGACGGACAGCTGCAAGTTGGAGACAGGCTGCTCATGGTGGGTGCTGACTCCCATCAGGGTCACAAAGACGGTCCAGTTCCACTTCACATCCAAAGAGGATACAACATTTACATTTATGGAAACTGTATGTCAAACAGATGTTTTAGACCAAATGATGATTTGTGATAATAATGTTCCATATTCACTCGTAGTGTTTTCACACTGACTTGGTCCATAATTTACATACTTTTAACATTTTTGTCTCTTTAAAACATCTCTTTTATAACCTTCAGATTATTTTTAGTACACCAGGGAAGGAATGTTGTTGAACATTTGGCATAATGACAGTTAATGTTCATATTCAGTGTAGGGACGCTGCCATTATCGTATTTATCAATTAATTGCAATTATGAAAGTTACGATGAGCGTATTGTAGGGATGGGGGTGTGGGGTTAGGGTTTAGTTCAGAGATAGCGGCAGCGTCTCTCTCAATCTGATTCAAATATTTGACTTAAATTATTATTATTTTGTTTCAAACACATGTGTGTTCAGCTTTTGCAGAGCCTGAGCAATATTTAACATAAATAATTAGGATAGAAAAAAAAATATGTTTCCCTCCATGTTATAAATAATCAAGAAAATTGTAAAAAACGTGATGAATGCAATTATTTGCTTGACAATAATCACACAAGGAAAATCTATAATTGTAGCATCCCTAATTCAAAACAATTCAGTACAGCAACAGTTTCCTTGTTTCAGTTTGTTCATTCATATTGAACTATATATGAATATTAGAGCATTTTTACAAAAAATAACAAACATTTTAAAATGATACACCCTCATTTTAACAGATGATCACATGAACATGTATTCAAACCAGTAAGTAGTCTGATGCAGCTCTTTCTAGTCCCACAACATCACACTAATCCTCCAGCGCTTAACTTAATTATCTCCCCACCCTTGTGTTCTCACCCGAAGACCATCTGCCATATTTACCAGTCCTCCACAGAGCAGGTAGGTAGGACGGAACGGGACGAGAAGAAACACTCAGACTAAGATGGCCTGTGTCTGTGTGCACAGGTGAACAACTACAGCCTGGAAGAAGTTTCTCATGAGGAGGCGGTTGCCATTCTGAAGAACACGTCCGACGTGGTCTACCTGAAGGTGGGAAAACCCACCAGTGTCTATCTGTCGGACGCCTACGGACCTCCTGATGTCACCCGCTGTGAGTCCTCCTCTCTGCTCTCTAGGCTCATTGGCAGGGCCGTTTCTAGCTCTTTGGGGGCCCTATGCGAGATGCTGTTTCGGGGGCCCCTGTTTTGTCAAACTACACTAGATATTCCGATCCCTTTTTAGATGACCCGCGTCTATTACACTTGACCCAAGCAATTTAAAGGGATAATGACAATACAAAGTAAACATTGGGCATTCTCTATACTCCAATAAATAAAATGACAACGGAGGCAGTGTTACTAAAAAATATTTATTTTAGATTTTGAAAACCAGCCCAACATAGGCCACCACCTAGAATAAAAATACAATGAATAAGCATCTCTTTTCAAGTGCAAAAAATGAAAACAAACAATAACTAGAATTACAGCGTCACTTCTGCCATCTTTTCGTTTGGGAAATGTGACATATGGTTTAATCTGAAATGGCTCCCTACCGACCAAGTCTGTCCTGAATGAATCTGAGAGAACTGAGGCCAGTCAGCTGGAGCAGTCGGTTGGATCAAAACTGGCGGATGGTTGTACATCTGCAGGAAAAAAAAGATGGACCTGCTGCTTGCTGGTCAGGTGCTGGTGAGCGTGTAGTACTAGGTGTTTCCTTGTCAGGCAGTGCTGAGGACGGACCTGCTGCTTGCTGGTCAGGCGGAGCTCCAAAATATTTTAGAAGTGAAGAAGACAAAGCCCCTTCGGTTACCAATTACAATAGATTATAAGCATATTCATATTATGCAATTACTTTAATTTTGCATGAATACAGAATACAGTTATCAGTCATACATTTCGGCAGATGTCACTGGCTGCGACAGCACAGCAGCCCAAAAATGATTTTGATTTTATTACCCCACAAATACATGCCACAACTCTTCTATCATGGCATAATTTTGTCTATATTATACTTTTTAAAAAGAATATAGTGTATAAGAAGAATATTATGTTTATTTATATAAGTGTTTATTTCCTCAGATATTGAGGTTGGGGGCCCCTTAGTGGTTTGTAACCGCATAGTCCGCATAAGGCAGGAAACGGCCTTGCTCATTGGTTCACTTTCAGCAGTCGTAGATGAATGAAGGAACGTTCCTGCAGGAGCCTGCATCTAACAGACAGGGCGTAGTGTTGGCAGTCTTTTGGAGTCTTTTTGGCCTTTATCACTGACTGTCGTGACATGAGGGCTTTTGTCTAAAGTCATATTACAGTTTTCACAGAGCGGCTCCTTGATTGTGTCACATGAAATGTCTCTATTTGGCATGAAAGCATCTTCAACTTGAACTCAAGCAGATAATGCAAATAAAAAGGGAATAAAAGAAAAAATAAAACTAAAAGAAAAGATAAAGTTATTGCATGAAGTGGTACAGAACAACAATGGGCGATGACATCACATGAAAGCAGTTCAAGGTGGATTGGACCTGATATTGGAAGCAAAATAGATTTCTAGGAGGTTAATAAATATTAGGTGAAGAGAAATGTTTTTTAAAAATACCAAAACATTTATAACTGTCTGTTTCTCCCATTGTTCACGGTCTTTCTCTCTCTTCTTGTGCAGCATTCTCTCCAGCTATGGAAAATCATATCTCGTCCCCCATCAACAGTAGTACTTTGGATTACAAGTCTGGTCTCCCCCCGATTTCCCCAGGGAGGTACTCCCCCCTGTCGAAGCGCTTACTGGGGGAGGAGGATATAAACAGGTTGGATGGTTTTTCCTTCTTACGGTAATTGACCTTTCTGATTACCAGTTCACAGATGTGTCGTCCGCTGTCGTCTTCATCACGTTTGTATCACAAAGCCATGAAGTCATTTGTACACATCGTTTACTTGTTGTATCTGGATCATACGTCATTGTTTTTTTACGTCCACCAGGGAGTTTGTCTGTGGAAGTTTATTTAAAGGAAGATCTACTGCAAACTGTAGAGCTACAATTAGGAATTATGTTACTAATCAAGCATTCTACAGATTATTCTGTTATTATTATTATTATTATTATTCTATTAATCTGATGCAAATATGCCTTAATTAAAGCACCATGCCTTCATACTAATATACCACATTGATTTAAGTGTTAGATTAGATTGTACTCTTAGATTGTACTCACATTATGACCAGTTATGTAGAAATATAACTTAATCAAAGAGACGTCTTTTTTTCCCATCATATCTTCATTCTAGACCAGGAGCAGTGGAAGAATCGAGCTTTTACATCTAGTGAGATGAGTTCTTCGATTTTTATTTCTGATCTGAGGTCATTGCGGGTTCAGACATGCTTCCATTTCAGACTGAAGATAAGAGTCATCCGTCACATACACGCTCCACTCAACTTTATTCATCGAGCACATTAAAAGCAGCCACAGTCTCATCTGGGGTTGAACACCAGGGGATAAAAGTGCAGGTACAATGAGCAGTAAAATGTATTTATGTACAAGTGGAGGAGTATTTCAGAGTGATAACAAAAGCTCAATCAAACTGAACGACCTGCACGATAAGCTATGCTAAGTGAGGATTAGTCCACCATTCTCTTAAGAGGTTTAGGATTTGCTCCTGGCTAAGATGCGTCTCTAATGGCTTTGCAGATACTCTGGCCCACGAGTTTGTCTCTGTTGTGTGTACGTTCCACGGTGTTGATAAATCTGAACCCAGTAAGAAAATGGACTCCAGGATGGAGTTTGTTCAGTTGAATGTGTGTGTGATTAGTGCTGAGTGTGTAGGCCTGAAGGGAGTCGAATGGAAGTGTGTGAGTGTGTGTGTGTGTGTGTGTGTGTGTGTGTACAGGAGGATTAATGCTTAACAAGAGTGCAAACACTTACACTTACACACTTACAGACTGGAACACACAACACACAACCTGTTGGATCTTAAACTTTCTGCCAAGGACATTGAAGGTGTTACAAGTAGTGGTTGTGACTCACGTCTCGTTCTGATCAATAAATCGTCCTCCAAAGTCACTGCATGCATCAGTTTGTGTATCAGTCCGATGGCAGTTGTAGTGCAGACACACCGGTTCAGTGAACATCAGTGGAAAGAATCAGGGCCCACATGTTTTAGACCAGGGGGCCACATGTCGCCCTCCAGAGGGTCTAACCCGCCCCCCGGGTAACTGGGTAAATAAAAGTAACCGGGTAAATATAAGCAACTGATTTTCTGACAACCAGAGGTCAACAAGTTATCTTTTTTTTATTTGTTTTTTATTTGTTTGACAGAAATGTCAGGTTGTTAATATAAATGACAGTTGACTCATATTTTATTTTTGTGACGTACTTGTACTTATTTGCACTGAAACACAGGGTTTATTTCACTGGTCAAGTCCACTGAAGATCAAATTGGGCTGAATGTGACCTTAATAAACGGAGTGTCACCCCTCTGTTTTAGACACACACACAGACGCACAATTTCACACCATATAAAACATTGAATTCACTATATTCAGTAAAAGAATGATAAATTAAATCCAGTAGTGTGATCTGTGCATGAGTAAACGGTACGTTACTGCCCCCCGCCCCGTCATGTACTTGAAGGAGGAATGGAACAGTCATAAAGACATTTATGGTGTGTGTGATCAGCTGATCTACAGATTGTTCTCCTCCAGTTTCACTCTCCATAAAACCGAGAAAGTGCTGTAGGTCAGAGATTTTAAACTCAGAAAGCTGACTCAGTAAAAGGCTGATAAATCTGAGCTGAAGCAGGTCAGCTGAGGCAACCGTCCTCTACAGGGTCACTGCGCTCAGTCCTGATTGGGACTGACTGGTCAGCTAGTTGCAGTGTGAATGACTCAGCAACAGTCACAAACTGTCCGGACCACTTTGGCATCCACGTCTCATCACCGCGTCATGACTGAGAGTCATACACACCATTTCCCTCTGGGCTTGTTTTTCCACCATTTAATCAGAATCAGAATCAGCTTTACTGGCCAAGTATGAAGACTGGTACAAGGAATTTGTTGTCTCACCAGCAACAGTTGAATAAGAAGAAGTAAAGAAGAACAGACAGACACTCGATACATTTTATGGACAATATGAACAATATCTACATGTGGGAATTGGAAAAAGTCAAACTAAGAGTGCAGAGGGTCAGATAATCAATGTTTTTAATGTAATTAAATTTAGAAATTTGTGAACTCGTGGTTCAACCCATGTAGCGTTGCAAAGGGGCGGGAAATTTCCAAAAGAAATTAAGTTTGGATGTTTTGTTCTGGAGCTGATCCCATCTGTCAACGGGTGAATGTCAGAGTACAACCCGTACCAGTAACCAGTATGGTAGGACAGACAACCATTCACACTCACATTCACACCTAGGGGGGATTTACAGTGACTGATTAACCTCAGCATGCTGTTGGAGGTGGGAGGAAGCCGGAGAATCCGGTGAGAACCCACACAGACACGGAGAGAGCATGCATAGGACCTTCTTGCTATGAGGTGACCGTGGTAACCACTGTACCACCGTGGCGCCCTGGAAATAGTCAGTGATTTGTGCATGAGCTATTGCTAGGTATAGCTAACATTTAGCATCAGACTTATCAGCTGTCTACTGTATGAAAACATGCTCATGTGATATTTGTATGTTAAACATTAATAACACCTATATCACATATTTACACCAGAATATCATCCAAACCAATGTCACTTCATGTCACCCACGGGCTCAAACCTGTGGCTTCAGTAGTCCAGTTCCAGAAATCACCCCTACATGTGATGGAGGAAGCACGGTGCAGGGAGGGGGCGTGGCCTCGGCACACCTGCATTCAGCAGAGAGCTCTGTGCATGTGATTGAAGAACAGCATCATAATCTCAAGGCATATTTGAATGAATGTCAGTGATTTTTGTCCCCCGTTCGTTCTCTGTTGGCTCTTGTCATGTCGATTAGTCCTGCCTGAGTAGGTCAAACACACACAGAGAAGGAAAATAAAAATAGACCCACATCTCCGTGTCCCTCCACAGACAAGTCAGCAAGTAGATGAGTTGTTCTCATCTCTGTGGAGTACGCAGGGATGTCTGATATGAGTGACAATATTTGGTCTCTGTATCAATCAAACTTTATTTATACATCACTTTTCATACAAGTGCTTTTAATGATAAACAAAAAAACAAAAAACAAAATTCCAGCCAAAACGCATGAAGCAAAAATAATTCAAAAACAGGATCAGAGAAAAAGCTATGGTGAAGAAAGAAAAATAAACAAGCAAAGATTAAAATCAATCTACGTCAGTAAATAAATCAGTAGACAAAGACGAGAGAAATTAAAAATAAATACATAATTGTCAAACACAGGCCAACGTCTCAAAGGATCACACCAGAACGTTTCCCCTTCTGGTGTTGGGAGGGTTTGTGACGTCTGTCCGATGTTTGTTGTTTCCAGTGACAGACAGGGAGTATTCACCGTATTCACGTCTGTTGGACGTGGATCACGTCTGATGAAGATCGGTGTTTTGTTTGTGTCTGTGTCATTGAAACAGTGTCCCAGTGATATTCTCAAAGGTTTACTGTTCTCTATCCTGTCAGAAATCCCTCTCTCGATGAAGGGGAGGGCCACAAGTTTGACTCGCAGCACTTTCAACTGAGGTCAGTTGTGCAGTGTGTTTATTTCTGCACAGCGCCACCTGCTGCATGACCGCATGTTTGCATGCAACTTTTGAATGAAAAAACAACCGATCTGTGCCTTTTTAGTTCTGTGCACATTAAACACTTCCGACCATTAGCTGTATTTAAGATATTTAAAAAGTCTGCGATGCTGCTGCTTCTTCAATCATATTCATTGATTTGAATGCAGAATCTGAATCAGTTTATTGGAAATTAGTTTGTCACAGCAGCTCAGACCAAGAATAGAAAGATAAGATGGAACAACAATTACACAAAGTAAATAGAGAATTAGCTACAAACTGAATAAGCATATACAAGTATTAACAAATATTAAAATTAAATAAGACTAGAATTGTGTGCACATGTCAAACATATTTACATGGTAGCACCATATGTACAGATGAAAGTATGTGACTGATAGTCGTGCAGGCATGTGTCACAAACATGTCGGTCAAATGTTATATGATGGAAAAGATGTTTTGAGGATGGTTTTGGGAGCACCCTTTGTATATTTTCCCTACTTTCTAATGTCCTCTCAGTCTTATAGCAATGTCCCTCCAGTTTGTGATCCCAAACCCTGCTGACCTCTGCTGACCCCTGCTGACCCCTCCCAACCTCTGACGACCCTTCTAACGTCTGCTCTTGTCTCTCACTCTACCGTAGGCCACCTGAACCGGTTTACAGCACTGTAAACAAACTAAGTGACAAACCACCCTCCCCCCGACACTACTCCCCAGTGCAGTGTGACAAAAGCCTGCTTCACTCTGCCCCTCTCCCCAGCTATCACATAAGCCTGTTCCCTGACTTTGACTTCACCAGGTACTTTTCACTGTCCCATGACGCCATGTAAAGGCCTCCGGCCTTCGCATATCGCCAAGTCATCCTGTCTCAGCTCTTGCATCCTCATTTGCCCCACCCCCACCAAACACATCTCGGGGTGCTTTCACACCGACAGGCGTCCTCTCAGTGTGTAACTGACATAGTCGGTGGTGTTCCACGTAACAACATTCCCATCGACAACAAATAAAACAGCTGTGTGTGTTTGAGTCATGGAACAAAAGAAGAGAAGAACAGATACAAGCAGAGTAAAAACACAATTTATTCTGACAGATAATACTAATGCCATTTGGTCCATTTGCTGTCTGCGTCGTTGTATAACAACTCGAATTCTGACTCAGGACCAAAGGACCAAAACTAAATCTCAAAGCTTCAAAGGATCATATGATCGGAGCATTGACTGATCCATCCGAATCTTCATATCAAACTGAGTTATTTGGCTCGAGTGGTGAACACAAGCAGAGTAGGAGTAGGAAGAATTCGATCTGAAAGGAGACTCATCAAATGACTCAGACCAGAGCAAACAAACAAAGGTGTGAAAACGCTTTCTGTCGTGTTTTCTCAGGCTTGCATGAATGAACCCGATCGCCAATGTGCCGCTCTGATAAATGCATTTATTTATATAACGTTTCATGATGCATTTAAATGTGCAGAATTCACTTTGTGGTGACATTGAATGCCACTGGTGACATCACTGGTGTGGTGACACTGTATGTCTCTGTATGCTCCAGTGAATGGAACCAAACATCGTCTTTTGTTTGTTTTGCTGTTAAAACTTTGTTTGTTTTGTTTTGTTATTGCAGTATACTTACTCTTAATACATGGGAGCTAGTTTGAACTGATTTTATCAGTTCCCCCAATCCCCAATCATTCTGATAACATTTCATTCGATCTGTTTTATCTTTGTTATTATACACGACTAATTGTAAAAGATGGGAAAGCTCATTTTCTACATTGTGCATTCAGAAATATGTATAATTATAATATTGTTATATTATTATAGTGCTGCAGTGGGCAGAACAAACCTACATCAATTGTAGATTTAACTGTCCATTGATGACTTGATGAACGTCCTGCAGAGATTGTTGGAACGATTCCCTGAATGTTATCAAACAAAACTCCACAGGAAGTCATTAGATAATTTGCATAAAGCAACGAATTTACAATATAATATTCCTGAATCAACCTGAAGTTATTAACTCTTTCTTTCTGCTCAAGACAGAAACTATAAATGTAAAAGTTTTCATTTCGCTTTCACCAAAGCATAAATTCAAAACAGAAAACACAAGATTGGATCAGTAATTGGAACCACATAAACCTCATACAAATGCCCTCCAAATGGCTTTGCCTCCTGAGAGAACTGCAGTTTGTAGTTGTTCCAGTAGGTGTCAGTGTGTCATAAAGTCCACTGAGATGACAGTGCCTGGGTCTCAAAGTGAATCTGCTTTACAATAAGGAGCTGGTGTCCTTATAAATTATTATTTGTATGATTATTGTATTATTCATTTTCA
>CAAKHB010007805.1:103607-123676 GCA_901007665.1 Aeoliscus strigatus
GGTTATTTGTGCAAATAAGTGGGTTATAAGTGGGTTAGCTGCTGGGGCATTTTTCATTCTGTTCACGTAAATAACGTTGGATATTGAAATGAACAAACACATCGTATGTGAGAATAAATATCAGCAGTGTCTCCCCGTGACCACAGATGCTGTTTGAATCTCCTGGTGCAAACAGGATCGAAGCAGAACAACGTTTCTCAGTCCCGGTTCATACCAGGTCATCAGCATTGTACGTCTGTAGATCAGCTGCTGATGTGGATCCAACCAGCACACCAGCAGCGTGATGAATGTGTGCAGATCCTTCCGACACTGGCCTGGTTTTACAGTCTAACAATAACTTGCTCCGAGTACAAACTGTTCGTATCCGACATGGTTCTTTCCATTGGTTTGTGGATTGTCTAACAATAGCCAATCAGGAAACAGTTCAGACCATGTTAGATACATGTCTTGTGCTATTTGTGGCAACAAGAAAGTTAACAAGTTAACAGTGTTCTTTTTTCTTTTTTCCTGTATTCTCAGTTAAAGTTGCCCAAAAACTACCATTATCAATGTCCCCTGCTCCTCATCCGCCATGTTGGTTCACACCATGTTTGCCCATGAGTTCTGAGGATGGAGATTGTGGGTGAATCTGTCTCGCTGAACGACACACGATACAGAACAATGTTGATGTGTGTGTTGTTTCAATCACATTTTTACAAATTGGTTGATTGAAATCATTTTGGATCGTGTGTGTTGGGTCTCAGAAGGGAATAACTTCAAGAGGCGACGTGATTGGACGACTGTAATGTAAACATTACCGTTGCTGCATGTTAAAGTGTAAACATGGTCATTTGAATGGTCTTGTTGTTGGAACAGGTCAATGGCATCAACCTTCAAGGGGCGACGCACGAACAGGCCGCAGCTGCCCTGAAGGGAGCTGGACAGCTGGTCACCATCATTGCTCAGTACAGACCAGAGGGTGAGTCCATCCATCTCCTCTACCCTTTGGGGGTCACTTAGAAATTCCTGTGTTTTTTAAAGAAACAATTTAAATTAATCAGAAATATAGTCTGGACTCTGTTAACGTGGGAAATGACTGTCCTAGCTATAAATAGAACATCTCCATGGTGGACAGAGGGCTTTTCCACCAGTCACCACTCCTGAGTTCTAATACAATGTGTTAGTTGATCATATTAAAAGGCGAATTGATGGCTAATTGATGATTAGAAAACCCTTGTGCAATTATGTCAGCGCTGCTGAACACTTTTGAGTAGAGAAGCTATAAAAGTGATTCTTGACTTTTGAATATAGAATATCCATTCATCCATTCAGCCATCATTAAAATACTGTAAATGTACATGTTATTGTTATGTGATGTTATTGTTATCATTATTAGTATTAGTATTATTAGGATTGGTATGTACAGTTTCTATGTTAAACCACATACACTTGACCGTTACCATTCAAGTGGGCTTGAGGTCATCTTAAAAACAAATTACATTTATTTAAATGTGTTGAAAGTGTTTTCATCCACTGATTTTTGTGGAAAATGTTTTACTAAAGGTCTAAAAACAGTTCAAAAGTTATGAAGAGAAAGAAAAAGAAAGAAAACCTTGCAATATCACCCCGATAACTCTTGATTCAAATACTGAAGAGTGTAATGCTGAAGAATGAAAGTCACTCCGTAGTTCGAGTTGAACTTGGTGTCTGATCATTGAATCTTTTTCTGTGTGGAACACAGAAACGTAAATTAAAAAAGCAGATGTAATCTGGGAGACATTTGTTCCTTTTCGGATTTTTATTCCAGACGCAGATGCTGTCCGCTGGATCATGTTGTGTTGTGTCTGATGTTGTAGAGTACGGGCGTTTCGAGGCTAAAATTCATGACCTGCGAGAACAGATGATGAACCACAGCATGAATTCTGGCTCCGGATCTCTGCGGACCAATCAGAAGAGATCACTCTATGTCCGGTTGGTTGGTTGTTTCTGATTTATTTCACACTGCAATGTGACACATATGGTGTCTTTGAAAACCTGTGTGATAATATGGGAAACTCTGTTTGTGCTCTTGTAAAACCGGGAGAAACAAGGTGACAGTAGAACATTTCTTATTATAGTAATCCCAGTGGGCGAACAGTCACTATTCTCTGTGACCTGCTAATTCAAATAGAGCTCACAAGAAGAAGAAGAAGAAGAAGAAGAAGAATATTGCCTTTCATGGCCATTGCTCAGAAAGAACAAAAAGAAGATTTTTGTCTGTGCTGCATAAAAAAGAATAAAATCAAAAATATTAAGATAAAAAACCCAAAAGAAACAGGAAGTAAAAGTTGAATAAAATAAGGTGAAACCAGACTGGAACAGATACAACTTTCACTAATGTGGTGAATCGTGAGTCGTTGGAGAACTAGACACACACGTACCATGTACCTCATTGGACAGAGCTGCGACCGACACAGTGACGTCATCAGAGAGTCAATGTCAGAGTTTGTTTCGGAGAAGAGAGGACAAGTTTGATGGAGACACTGTTGAGACTTTGCTGGTCTTTGAAAGAAACGTCCAACTCATTTCCTGTTGACACCAAAGACGATTCAGACTCTTCATCAGCAGCAGCCATCGTTGTTCGTACATCATACAGAACCACTGTTGTCATCCTATTAAGCCCCGCCCACAGACTGTACGTGGCTTTGATGGCTCCGCCTACATCAGATAGACCCATGTGATTGGTCCAAACTGCTGTTGTTCATAATGTTCATGTTCCTTCCTTTATTTTACCAGATAGAACAGTTGAGATCAACATCTCATTTTCAATGATGACCTGGCAATAGGGACCGGGCAGAAAAAACAAGGTGTGCAGACATCTGCTGATGGTACTGTAGGTGTGGATTTCCAGGCTAGAACGTTCTAGCAGGAACAGATGACGACACGTATTTATGTTATGTGTTGCTGTAGTTTCAGTGTGAAATAAACAGTCTGTGTGACGGCTCATGAGTCTGGTGGTTCAGGTAATGCCTCGCCTAGAAGGAGGAATGACAAAAATCCTGATTTGCTCCCGCACAGGACATTGTTTGACTACGAGAAGTCCAAGGACAGCGGCCTCCCCAGCCAGGGGCTCAGCTTCCGCTATGGGGACATTCTCCATGTCATCAACGCCTCGGATGACGAGTGGTGGCAAGCTCGCCGCGTCACCCCACACGGCGACAGTGAGGAAATGGGCGTGATTCCCAGTAAAAGGCGGTAAGTATCAGGTCCACCAGCCTCAGGATGACAAACAGGTCTGGTGACCGACACGTGCGGCCCTTTGCCTGCAGGGTGGAGAGGAAAGAGCGGGCCCGTCTAAAGACGGTGAAATTCAACGCCAAGCCGGGTTCCTTTGACTCCAAAGGGGTGAGTGCGTTGAATGTTGATGGGAAAGCTGAGCTGTGTTTTAACCTCCGGTGTGTGTGGGCTCACTGAGCCTCCTGTGTCAGATGATCTTTGGATTCTCTTCAACACACTTTAATCTACGTTCCCCTCGTCAGGAAACATTCATCCAGATCACCGCTTGAGCCAGTCAGCCCAGTTCATTGTTTGCGTGTGTGTGTTTGTGTTTAGTTCCATCCTGTCCTCTAATGCTGTTTCGTGATCCGCTCTTCCAATAATCACCATTTTAAACTTCAAACCTTCGAGCTGTTTACTGTCTGAACCTGTTTTTGTGACGAGTTAGTAAAAGTCATTGCTCTGAATCCACATGAACCATCAGCAGCATTGTTTCTCCTCAGGCCATAATGGTTACTGTTCATCGCCTGAAGTCTCAGCGTTGTGTTCCACCTTTTCTGTTTCCACTGCATGTGTTTTCTAGAATAACTCAGAGCATGATCTGTCTCTTTGTCATCTGGCCTCACTTTAATGTCTCTGATGCAACTGTGGCACATCAAGAAGTCAGAGTTGAGGAGACGTATTTACCTCCGGTGTGAAATATCACAATCAAACAGCTCATACATTGATATATATATTATTATTTCCTTATTATTATCAATCAAATATGGCTCATCAAAAATATGCCAGTTCAAGTTCCCAATCAGGCTTCCTGGATTGCAAACTTTATGTTTTATTTATAACAATAACAAGTAAGTGTAATGACTTTAGATTGATTGATTTTATTTATTTTCATATTACTTCATATTACTTTCATTATTATTATTATTGATTTATATATTTATGTTTATTTTAGTTTATTTATTTATGTATTTTATTCTTCATTCTATTCTCTGAGTTGTCTTCGCTGCACAAATGCCTGCCTGTGTGACAAAGGTTAGCGACATGAAGTCATGTCTGAATGAAACAATGAAAGCGTTGTGAATTCATGTTGTCATTCAGAAGTGGACCAGTGGTACCAACGCAGAATACGTAAAATGAAAAAAAAAAAAAAAATTCTCTTCTTGATGTCCCACTTTGTGCAAACAGATGTTTTGTCCGCATGAACCCAGCAGCAGTCAGATGTTTGCCTCGTGCTTTCTCTCCCTTCACAGTCATTCAATGACAAACGTAAAAAGAATTTCATCTTTACGCGAAAGTTTCCATTCTACAAGAACAAAGAGGGTGAGCAGGACGGCAGTGATTCTGACCGTAAGTAAGCTCACTGACACACGTTCCTTCCACGCAGAGTCCGTTCAGGCCACATGTAGGACTGATGTGCAGGTGTTGAGTCCGTCACTGTTTCCTCTCTCTCTCTCTCTTTCTCACGCTCACTCTCTCTGTCTCTGATGCTGATCGGTCATTAGGGGTGCAGCCAAGTTGATGCTTGATTCAAACATCGTTTGACCCAGTTCTCGTACATATTATGGGATCTATCTCAACATGTCTGGCTCTTCAGTATCATGTGCTTGGCTCCCCCTGCTGGCTGCTCAGTGCAGAGGCAGATGGGTTCTCGTTCGTGGCTCTCGCTCATGTTGCGGCTCCTTCCTCTTTTTTTCTTCCACTCTGGCTCTCTTTGGCCGGCCGATAGGACTTCCTGGGGATAGGTGATGATGGGTATGGGACAAAGACATTCCGTAAGTTGGTCCTGGAATGATCTTCCAGTCATCTTTGGCACGCCCCCACTTCCACCAGCCCTCCAACACATGTACACACACACACACACACTGACCTCTCCATCACGTGTCCTGCATGAGCTTGTCTCACTTCTCAGTTTGTTTTCTGTGTGTTAACTGTCACTGAACACAACATTCAGGAGTTTCTGTTTGACATAACAGATTAATGAGATGTTCTGAGAACGTATTCATCCCTGTGATGTCCCTCTCGTGTGTGACGTACGCACACTTAGGTTCCATGAGAGACATCAAAAAGTCAAAACATGATAGCACTTGATAGCAAATATCCACACACGGGCGTTTTCAGAAGGAAGGGTGTGTGTACCGTATATATGTCAAGCAATTCAGATAATTTAATGAAATGAAATTCAACCTTAGCAGTGAATTAATGGAGATGAATGAAAACAAACTCTCTGTCCTCCTCCAGCGGAACCGTCCTGCAGACCGTTGCACGTCGCAATTGAGTTGGTAAAACTGTCGCAAATAGATTCACCCAGATGGCGTTTGAATATTTCATCCGTTGTAACGTGACGAGCCCAGTTGCTAATGCTAATGCTAGTGCTAGCATCAGACGCTAAGCAAGCTAACGGCCGTGTGGATATTACAGAGGGGATGTTTCAGACTTGAACGTCCCGTACTGCACAAACTGCAGAGGACGTGATGAGTGATGTACTATTTTTCTTAGTGCATTATTTTTTGGATTCATTGAAATGAACGTGTTATGTTGACAGCCCAATAAATATATACACTCCCTCACCGGAGCCAGCACAGGAACATTTCCCGTCTCTCTGCTCCACTCTCTCGTGTCATCATCATTAATATGAACTGAAGTTTATCTGAAAAAAGAAGCTTCCTTCATTAAAAAAAAAAATCAAATAATAAGATGGGTGTGTGCTTTTTGTTGTTGTAAAATATTTCTGTTAAATACCTCATTCATGTTACCATTTAAATTTCAATCACACAGAGGTGTCAACTGCATTTATATTTGTGTGTTAGTTCAGGGCTCAGATGTCTCCCCCAGGGTTATTCTTGTTCTACACATTTTTCATTTTTATATCCTGGAGCTCCAAGATTTCGACTTCATGTGTGCTACAACCATTTTAAGAAAAAGCACACACCTTCCCGATGCCTCCAGCCTTCCTGTTTGCTGCATGTTTGCATGACTTCACCCGACCGAATGCTATGTTTGTCACCTGCAAGACAAAGAATTTCTGAGTTGGAAGTTGTAATGCGATTGGTTTTATTTGCATGTTTGTTTGATTTTGGGATTTATTGGGGTGACGTTGCAGTTAAAATAATGCACATTCTGCATATTTGTTGCGATATAAAAATAAATGTATTTAATGAAACCTTAAATAAATCAGTAAAATCAAAGATATCATGAGCTTTAGGAGACATATGTCAAATATGTCAATAACAACAAAGGCAGAAATTTTGTCCGTGTTGTATTTCAACAACAAATTCAAGGCTGAAATCTGAATCAGTGAATAGAATGTGTTGTGATTTCACCAGAGATGAGTGAGGACAATGAATGAATGAATGAATGAACAGTCCAATAACAAACTCTTTCATCATATCAGGGAGTCAAGACGAAGTGATTCTCTCGTATGAGCCTGTGATGCGTCAAGAAAGTAAGTCCAGTCATCACGCACATGCACACACACACACATACACATACACACACACACACACACACACTTCCTTGGTTGGGGGGGCGTTCACTTCCTGTCTGCAGCTCGGAAAACGAATGCATTTAGACTGGGACAACATTATATTATTATTGCTGTTATGTCATATCACTGATGGATGTCTATGGATGACGTGACAGTACACACACTGCACACTGCTTGTCCTCTTCTAGTCACGTATGCTCGGCCCATCATCATCCTCGGACCCATGAAGGACAGGATCAATGACGACCTGATATCAGAGTTCCCAGACAAGTTTGGTTCTTGTGTACCACGTAAGTCATAGAGGAAGTACAATTCATCAAGTAGTGAAGTATTCAGCCAGTACGTCTGTGTACTGGCTGAATACTTGAGCTCAAATAATTCAAGGTTCAACTTGTGATAGTGAAAACCATCATGTCATTGTTTGCGTTTATTGATCACTGGTCATGTTCATTGATTACGTATGACAGACTGATCATCCACTTGATTCGTTCATCATCCACTCTGGGTGCTCAGTGTATTAACTTGTACTGCATACATGTACAATTACTATTATCGACAGTTGCATCCTGTCATCTGAAACGTGTATGTTTTTTCAAGTACACATCTGGATTTTCACGGTAAACTGGCAGGTGTCAATTCACCCACCAGACTATTATTCAGTCTTCAGTCTGTTATCAGAGGTCACAGAGAACAAGACAATCACCTCATCATGTAAAGTACGTAAAGTAGTAAAGTATTTTTCAAATGTTCTAATGCCTTTGCTGCAACCAACAAATCTCCAGCATGAATCAAAATAGCAGCGTATTTTTCGCTCTGTGGTCAGTTTGCTGAGAACTGACTGTAATCCAGATGTGGATCGAGCAACAGAAAGTGTCATTTGCTGTTTGAATTGTACAGTAATTTGTGTTTCTGCCGTGTGTGTGTGCGTGTGTGCATATTATGACATAACCATATTCCTCAGCATTACTATTCCTCATCAGCTATTTAAATTTTTTTTAATTTTGCATGCTTAATTCACACATGTCTTTTATTTCAATTTGTTTCTTAAACTATAAAAAGCCGCTAACAGCTCAGGGCACCAAGGTACGTAAATAAGAGCAGCTGCTTTCACCCCTTTTACGTAGAAAGTGAAGTTGTTTTTCCCGTACGTCATGTTTACCTGTTTAGTTGTTTGTATAGAAACATTTGCGGTACATAATGCCACTTCCTACAATTCTGTAGCGTTGTAACCACAATGAACCCACTGGAATCCACACATATTTCATCCATTTTTCTACGTCTGATTGAACCATCTTTGCCCATTAGTAATCAATATCAGTGGTGTGTCACGATACTTACTGTCTTTAGCCGTCTGGTTTTAAACAGAACTGCAGCATATGATGTTTTATCATTGCAGTTACAGTGTTATAAACTTTCCCCTCTGCACCAAAGATACGACCCGGCCGAAGAGGGACTACGAGGTGGACGGACGAGACTACCACTTCGTGATGTCCCGAGAGCAAATGGAGAAAGACATTCAAGAGCACAAGTTCATCGAGGCCGGGCAGTACAACGATAATCTCTACGGAACCAGCGTCCAGTCTGTGAAATATGTGGCTGAGAGGGTGAGACAGTGCGTTCAAGTATTTCCATGTCATTACACACACAACTATCTCTAAGGCAAGTCTGTTTGTTGCATGATTATGTTATATTGTGATGAGGTGCCTAAATTGCATTGAAAGCACAAGTTAAAATGATTATTACGTTACCATACGATATTGGAAAAAAAGAGAATAAAAGCAAAGTATTGTCATATCATAAAGGTACAAAATACAGTAAATCATGAAAAACTGAATTGAAAATGGTTAAAGCAAGAGCTAAATCAGTCAAAAGTAAAAGAGCAGTAAGAGAAATGCTGGAAAAAAGATTAGTCTTTATTATTATGGAAATTTGCAGTGTCACAGCAGCAAAGCTTAAACATTAAGAACAATATAAAAGTGTCATAAAACAAAATTATTATAAGTGTGCAATATGTCCAGGTGTACAGCAAAACAAGAGAAAATAGCATGCTACAATACTAGATAGAACACCTGTGTAGTAGTAGTACTAGGAATAATACTAATAATAAGAAGAATTAATTACATAACGTACACAAATGTAATTACACATTACAAATGTGTAATTAAACCCTTATGTCAATAATACAGTTTGAGTAACATATAATCAATTTCTGGAAAAACGTAGTCTTTTAAATCTAGTCATTCAATAGTATTATTTTATGATGGTTGGTAATTGATGTGTTTAGTAATTTTAGAACAGTTTGACTGTACATACATGAAACATTTGAAACAGGGCGAACTTGTACAGTACCGTTCCAAACACTGTGTGTACATATAAATAGTTATACTGTCTTAAATAACTGTATAACCGTGTTACTGTGTCAGTCCTCGTCCTCTCGTGACTCTGTTCTCCTGCGTTCAGGGGAAACACTGCATTCTGGACGTGTCTGGAAATGCAATCAAACGTCTACAAGTAGCACAACTCTTCCCCATCGCCATCTTCATTAAACCAAAGTCGATCGACTCATTAATGTGAGTACTGGTCGAACACCGTCGACCGTATGTCCCAGTCTCATCTGTGTTGTTTGCTTGTAAAGCTGCGTTTGGCGTCTGTGCAGGGACATGAATAAAAGACTGACGGAGGAACAAGCCAAGAAGACGTTTGACCGAGCACTGAAGCTGGAGCAGGAGTTTGGCGAATACTTTACAGGTATGATGTAAATAGATCTGTATGAAAATTCTGTTCTTTAAAGTTGGAACGATGGAACGATTTACCATTGATGAAATCTGTAAAAAGGAATCGTGTGTTGACCACTACTCACTTTTGTGAGCTCCATTATCTACCTTATTTGTAGCCTCCAGACAACTTTGTGACGTAGGTTGTGTTCACACGGAGACAAATTGTATTGGCGCAGACTTTGCCAGACTTCAATAAGAACATGTAAAAAAAAACAAACATGAAAACGGTTTTACTAAATATAGATTTGTATGAGAAATAAGAAATTGCACCGTTTGCACTCCTACCTCACAGCAAGAGGGTTCGATTCCATGAGGTTTTCTCAGGGTACTCCGGCTTCCCCCCACATGGTCAGTCCAAAGACACTACAGTGTAAATTTGTAGAAACGTTGAATGAATGAATGCTCAGCAGAAAGACAAATCACAGTCAGGGCTCTGCTGTTTGTACACATTTTACATTTTGACTTGTCAGCCGACATAAAAGTTCCCTTTTCTTTTCAGCCTTGGTTCAAGGAGACACCTTAGAGGACATTTATAACCACTGCAAACAGGTCATAGAGGAACATTCAGGACCGTATATCTGGATCCCCTCCAAGGAGAAACTATAATAACTCACCCCCTGGAAGGGAGTCCGGACTGCTAGGAACTAGTAATAAGTTGTAACATATGATAACTGTATGGCAATGATAAATTATTATTACTATTATTATTGTGAATATGTTTTATTTTCTATTCTCTCTCTTTGGTTTGGTTTTTGCATCATTTTTCACTCAACATGAATGTTTCTGAATGTAAACCACCACAAAGTGTTTGTGTCTTTCACCCTTTGATTGGTTCTGAATTTGGGTGGCGAGGAAGAAAGATGAAGAAATGAAACTCCATTCATTACTAAAAAAAATGGATGATGCGTCCACATCAGCACGGATGAGGAAAGGAGGAAATATAGCGCAAGCGGCCGTCACAACCCGACGCAGATAATCCTGTTTGTTCTGCATCCTTCCTCCCGTTAAAGACTGCTGCTCTGCTTTTTGCTTCTTTACATCTTCAATGTGTTTATTTCCCGGACAGGACGTGGATTTGTGACTTACATTCATGGTAGAAATGTTGCACTGACAATGATAAGCGAAGGGAGTAAGCTGCTAAACGCTGCACAGAGGTAATACAATATATTTTTTGCTACTTAAAATGGGCACAAAATCACAGTGTTAGTTATGACTAAAAAGTTTATTTGATGATGAAATGTCCGGTTGGTGATGGTGCTCACAGTGTCATGTAGAAAAAGGAACCGATGGAATTCATTTTTTTTAAACAGGATGAAGAGTGAAATTGAGGCGGATGTGTAGTGAAAGTACAAACTGGATCAAATGCAGTTAAATATTACATTCTGCAGCAGCATCACGATGAATAATACTGAATCCCTAATTAGATCCCAACACCAACAAGTTTCCTCTACTGCACAACCCAAACTTGGAAATTGGAACCAGTGGACCAACCTGCTCTGGAGTCACTGGTGCTCTGGGGTCCAGACAGAGACTCTCTCTTATGATGTGATCATTCAATCAAAAAGAAGTTTGTGGTTTTAGAGAGTGGTGAGGTGTAAATCAGCTGGTTTCACGTTCTGGTGAATAATTTAGGGCTGAAATACGATTTATTGTCCGCTCACAGGTAAAGTTGAGCTTTCAGAACCATTCGTTTAGCAGCACTGGACACGACCAGCTACAGAAACAGCGATGAAACAAACTCATTCTTACTTAATTTGTGATGCAATGTTATCACGATATTGCAATACGTGAACTATTGTGACATTATATGTTGCGTTTTGTCTTTACCATTTTCAAAAAAGCATGTCACCAAAATAAAATGGGTTTGAGATTTCAACCAAAATTGATGCATCTGACAAACTGATGTCTAAGCTAAGTAACTAACTGCCTTAAGGCCAATTTAAGTAATGAACAAAAAAATAGTATACAAATAAATATTGACTTGTACAATATTGCCACAGGAAATACATTTTCTGATATATATACACACACACACAGTAAGGTCTTAAAATACAATGGAATACCTACATTTGATCAAAAAACATTATAGCAATTAAGTTATGCAGTCATACTATGTGGGATACCCCCCCCCCCCCCCGACCCCCAATAATGAAACTAAACAGCCATGTGATATGTGAGTGAATTGCCACCTTAAACTGCATGTTTTCACCCAGTGAAGTGTAGTGAAGAAGGGATTTATGTTTCTAATCAGTGGGACGTTTCAAAGTGCACTTAACTTTGGGGACAGACAATGGGTACTCGGTGATAAGTTTGATGCTTCCAGCTTAAACAGCAAATCCATCTGGTCGCACAGACGACTGACCCCTGACCTGCTCGCACGGACCTCACACTGCTCCTGTGGTACCGGACAAACACTCCATTTCTAAAACAGACAGTGGAAATATTCTTTTTAATGTACCGATCTTCAGTATCCTCTTTCTTTTGTTGTCATCAAATTACTGAGATGTTCTTGGGCTGATAGCAGAACTCTTACAGGTTTTAGCGTTGACGCATGTGGTTTTAAATAGTTTTTCTCTTGTTTATCACAGAGCACGACATCATTCTTTCTGGAACGTTTCCATAGGTCACCACTTGCCTTAACAGAGTAGGTTTACGGTATATCAGAGTTTAAAGTTTATAAATGTATTTCCTCTTAGAATAGACCATTTAATCAGATCCTCCTTCAAGACCAGTTCGATATGCCACGTGCAGTTTAATAGAGATATTTCATATGATTTATCGTGAAGACAGAAATAACCTTTTCAAACGCAGATGAAGGGCCACGTTTAGTTTTTCCTGGCCAGCAACATGGTAAAATATGTCGTCATTTAGTGGCTTGATAATCATGCTGAACATTCTCGAGTAATGCAAGGTCATTGGGAATAATGCTGTTGAGACCAGAGTGTGTGTGTGTGTGTGTGTGTGTGTATGTGTGTGTGTGCGCGTGTGTGTGTGTGTGTGTGTGTGTGTGTGTGTGCGCGTGCGTGTGGAGGGAATGTCTGAGTTATGCATGTTGCAACAGTCTGTATCCTGTGGATGTGCAATATTCAACATGAGCGAGGCTTTCAGGTACTTTTTTGTGTTAAAAGACAAGATCCAAATGCAGATGTGAATGATTCCATCATGTGTTCATTTGAAACCCAAAATAATAATAAAAAACCTGTGTTCTTGGAGTCATGTTTCACTCAGCAGGTTTTCAATATTTTTCCTAAAGCACAGTTTAAATTCAATGTAAACAGTGATTTTCCTGAGGCGAGTTTATGGTGCGACAAGAAAATAAAAGTAGAATAAAAAATGTATGATTCGGCCCAAATTGAGATTCTTCCGATTTGAGTTTGCAAAGAAACCTGGCACAGCGGCAGAGATCAGAGCATAAGGACATTAGTTCCTCAGCTATCTCCACCCAGTTTACAGCTGCTGTGGCCTGGAAGCACATCCAGATTGATCGGCCACCAACCAACCTTTTTCTTTAATATTATTCAGAAGAGATGATGCGAACATGTACATGAACTGTTTATGAATCACAATATCTATATACAGACAACACACGTTTAAGAAAGAATCACAATAGCATGAATCACATCCTGCCTGGAGAGAAAAGTAGTATTTAAAGCAGTGCTCGTCCTCACAGATCTATAAATGTACTAAATTTAACAGGACAGTTCAACATGCACCCCCCCACCCCCCCTTTAACCTTTCATGATGCTTTTTTGTCTGAATCTGATTGCTTACACAGTCTGTGTTCCTGTCAGAGCAGCTGGTGTATACGTTTAAACACACAAAGTAAAATGACAGTTATGTATGTACATTACAGTCAAATAAAGGTCATTCGTTTGGAAGAAAAAGGCTTTACCTTTGTTTCCGTTCTGTTCTCCTGTGCAATTCCAAAACCAAATTCCGTTAAGTGTATTTCGTGAATGCTTTCTTCAGAGTCGCTGCATCACACAACTTGAGCAGCAAAACATCTGACATGAACGTGGAGAGAAATGTTTTTAACATGAGCTAACGAATAGATCATGAGACAGAACCTTTACTGGTGAGAACGATCGATCTGTTCTGCTTCCATCAGTGTACGGCCACAAAAATAATGGTGAAAGGACGCACCCTTGTGGTAGATAGATAGATAGATAGATAGATAGATAGATAGATAGATAGATAGATAGATAGATAGATAGATAGATACAGTAGATAGATAGATAGAAAGATAGATAGATAGATAGATAGATACAGTAGATAGATAGAAAGATAGATAGATAGATAGATTCTATATTATAATCTTATTTCATGTAAATTTATCACCTCCTTGAACTGATCTTGATGAAATGAAATGTGAGCTAGGGACATTTTCAGCATCTACCCCACAACTACAGCTGTGGCCTGTCTCTGTGGGCCAGTGGTTCATATGTCTGCCTGTTAACCCAAAGTTTACGGGTTTGATCCCACCCAGAGACGGAGGTTTGTTTTTGGTTTTACTATTGAAAGAAAATGAAAAACAAAGAGGAAGAAATTGAGCTCAGAGGTCATGATTTGTGTGATATTTTAATAACAATTTGACTATTTGTGACAAAGGCATGTTTGGATGATTAATGAAATGATTAGTGGAGGTCTGACCTCTCTGAGTGCTTTTCTAATTATTAGTATCATTATCATTATTATAATATTTGTTATCCTGGTAAGTGCAGTACATTTAAACAATATGAGACAGAATTTCACACTGTGAACATGGAACAAAGATGTTTTCTGATGCTAAGTGTTTGTTGCTGTGAATGTTGCTGAAGAGGATGAGCAGCTTCAGTAGCTGTGGCTCTTGACCTCTGCACTGATGTCCTGAAGTCCTCCTGTGCTCACCAGGCCTCACGTCATACCGGCAGAGGTCATCCCACGTACCCCACCACTTGCAGTATTGTACTGTTAGTGTCAGCTGACTGAAGACACTTCCTCTTCCCTGCATCCTGGTTTGTTCTTGTCAGTGATGTGTTCAGCGTGTTCCATCTGTTGGTCACAGCGACGTCCAGTGAGGACCGTCACGCCACACCATCACCACTGCGGCAGTAATCAGTGCTACTCGGAGCAAAGAATGGATTAAGACGAGTTTTCCACTTTCGTCATTCTGACACCACTGAGCTGAAATCACACAAATCAGTCAATGACAGGTCGGGTCAGGACTGTGTCTCCAGATCATACAAGATATCAAAGCAAAGCAGCACAATTAACTGCTGCAAGTACATGAAACACTGGGCAACAACAAACTGCTGTATTTGTTGTACAGTTTGTCTGTACATTGCGATAAAATGTTTAGATATACCTAATAAAGAGACTAGTGAATGTGAATACCCTTTCACGCCATACAAACGTGAATTATGAATTGAATTCTGAATTATATGAATAAAAGAGTAATATAATATACCTCCAGACTGGTTGAAATAATCAGGTACTTTGAATATATATATATATATATATATGTGTGTGTGTATATATATATATATATATATATATATATATATATATATATATATATATATATATATATATATATATATATATATATATATATATATATATATATATATATATATATATATATATATATATATATATACACACACACACACACACACACGAGAGAACATGAGGGGACACGCTGGAATCTAACGTGGCTTCTCATTGGTCCAATACACCTGTCAATCAGGTTCAGTGTCCACTCACATCCACGTTTACATGCCCGGCCGAGTACGTTCAGTGTCAGGTAAACGCTGACAAACTGAGGCTGCCAACTGCACCCCAGTTCGACAGCAGATGTGTTCCAAGCAGCTATTGCGCCACAGGTGTCCCACATAGGTGGGACGGATACGCGTGCTTCACGTGCCGCTCGTCCCTCACCACCAGCCAACCTGCGCACGAGCACTCAGGAAGCTTCCATCCGGGGTGAAACGTCAAAGCGGCCGTTTGCATGTCGCTGTCGACGTTTTCTCGTCTGTGTTTTGTCCTTTCGGCAGACCCTCGACGGTTAACCGGCGCTCGGAGCCAGAAGTTGTGTCGGGGATGAGGTTAGCCGGAGCAGGCCGGGCTGCCTGTGGCTGCCTGGGAGCCTGCACACCGGGGGAAAGGGGGAGGGATGTTGTTGAGATGAGAATTTTTTCTTTCACCTCGAGGAAAACGAAAGTGATTTTTGTCACATGATGTGACTGAACAAGTGTGTATTTCTGCTCGAATCAGCGGCTGCAGCTGGTGTTTTAGTCTGCAGAGCTCGTCTTCGTGTCGTTTTCACCAACTGTAACGTTCATCGTGTGCAGCCGAACTGCTGCGTTTAGAGGACTTCTATCAATGCGCGCGAAATACCAAAAGACCCTTTCCGGTTGGGTTCACAAAATAAAAGTAACGGCAACCATGTTCTGTTTGCAGTATTGAAAGCTCCCCTCCGTGTGTTGCCTTAAAATACAGAATGAGACACTATTTGTAGGAAAGTACCAGATGAGATGGCTTATCTCATTGAACCTCCGTGATTTTACCAGTGCATCTACATTTACATATACTGACCAGACCTAACACAACAAGTTTCTCTGGTCAGTTGGGAGGCTTCACTTTCCACTTTGGACATGTCAATGCTAAATACTGGACTAGGGTTCACAGCCAAACCGTATGTTGCGTTGCCATGACAAATTCTTCACACTGAAGCTCAAACGTTTGACTATGAAGAAAATAATTTGACTTTTGGGACTTGCACAGTTATACTACACTATATCGTATTAATCACAAGTCACCATTCGATTTGCATTTTTTAATTGAGAATATTGAACTCACAGATATTTAAATTACATTCACAAGTAGAAAGGGGGTGGGAATACTCCTTTTCGAAAATGACTTGGGAATATGTGTTTCGATGTTGTTTTTCTTCTGTGTGCTCCTAGTGGAATGCCCACCTGCTCTACTTGTATTGTTTACGTGTTTGTTTTTCTTTTCCACGTCGAAATAAACACAAAACATTTACATCTGTGTATCATCCATAATGCATAGCACATCCTCTGTGAATGTATCTCCTAAATAGTGATGGTGTGGCAAGAGGAAGCTCGATTTTTTTTAATTCACTGTTTTAATTTGGTGAGTAAATCTCCGTAGCTTCCGGTGTGTCACGCATGCAGTCCTCTGGCCTGACACAGCTGTGTTGAACACGGCGGAGCTGAACTGTTATGATGTGTCAATAAGTTAAGAAGGTGGACGCCGCCGACGATGACAGGCCCCTCCGGTACATGAGCGACATACTCGAGGTATGTGACAACATTTACGGGACGAGCATGACAGACAACTTGGGCTTTTATTGATTTCCCCGTGGAAACCCGGCCGCTATTTTCTCCAGCTCTCAGTCAATCACTGGGGGGGGGGAATTGTTATTATCGCTGCTGTGGACATCATGTCCGCCTGCTGGCTTCTCTGCGAATTCCCCACCGACATGTCAGCGATAACTCCCACAGTCCGTGTAGCCCCCTGACCTGAACAGGGCTCCTCAGACATGTCCTCTCTACTGTTTGAAACCAAATTTACATGACAACTGTCTCTGAGCTGCTCCAATCCCCCCCCCCACCACACACCTTCCTCCTCCATCGGTTCCTATCCGCATCAGACCCAAACCTGCGATGTATGCAACTCCAGCGACGGCTTCCATATCGCAGTTATTCGGTGACTTTAGTCGGCAGCCATTCGGCAGTTTTGCGTTATTGACGGGGAAAAAACCCTCCATTGTGGAACCATTATTCCGTGACACGTCCAGTTAGCTTGCAGCGCTAGCAGGCTAACTAGCTACTTTTATTCCGAGTAACACTGGAGAGGAACCCGAGCTAAGTTGCTGCTCGATGACACATTGCTCACAGATGAATGTGCCTGGACAGACAATGGCCAGTTTAATTAACCAACATGGATGTTTTCCTCCACCTCGGAGTGGACGGAATTATGATCGTCGCAGAGTTTGACAGGAGTGAAATATCCCCGCTGCTGTACTTAGGTTCTTTCTCCCTTCCAAGCCGAAGCAAGATGGACTCTCTATTCGGCTTGTCTGTCTTGTCAGAGCCCACATCGACATTTTACTCCGGGATGAAGATGTTTGGGGACATTAACTGTTCATTCACATCGTTTATTCCCGTTCCTGTGTGAATGTGTCGCCGGTTTTTGGCGAGAAAAGCAACTCTTCAGTCACTGCTGCCAGTCGAATCCGGGCATCTTTTTTTTTTTTTTCTACCTCCACAGAAACTCTACCTGCTCCAGCTCGCACCGTGTCGGTCGAACTCATCCGGTGGTTCTGGCCTACATGTTTGGGCGGATCAGAAGATCCCATCCGACAAAATGTCCCACCGTGTGTGAGTGTGTGTGTGTCTCTGTGTGTGTGTGTGTGTGCGTGCGTGCGTGCGTGCGCGCGCGCGCGCGTGTGGGGTCACTCATGATGCTTTGCTGAAGTTGTTCCTCCTGCAGCCATGTTGAAAGGAACAGAGATGACTAGCATGACTGAGAGCAGTGTCCTGTATTTTATAGGTCGTCGTCATTGCATGACAAAGACTGAGGCAGATTCATCTTCATCCACCACCCATTCAAGCATTTCCATAGATTTCCCATCAGTAAGTATCTGGCGCAAAACACATCCTTCTCTCAGGAGGAATTATGAGGAATATCGTCATTGAATCATTCACTCATTAGTTTCTGATTGCATTACTGTCATGCATTTTGGCTCCTGCAACAAGCTCAAACACATCTCGTCATTACGAAGAAAGGGAATGTGAAGATCACTGATTAAAGGTCCTACATGTAAGTGATGAAACGTCCGGTAATTATGCTGAAGAAGACGTCAAAGATGTTGTGGTGCGTTCCAGTAGTACTGTCTCTCGTGGTGACGTGATTTCCTGCTGAAAACCGAGTTGTTTGCATTTGAATTTCATCAGAAATTTAAATATTTTCCGTGGTATTCCACATACAACTACAGCGTAGGGGCATTGGAATGGACACAAAAGACTTAAGTACAAAAATGGTTAAAAAAAAATATTGTGCATCGCCATCTTGGATTGTGAACTCAGGTCCTCTTAGTTGGACTGAAGTCAGAGCGTTCCACTTTGCAGGATTATGCTGCGTTTCAGTTGTCTCAAATGTCCGAGTTTGTAACTTGTAGTGAACAAGTTTGAGTTGTTTGCATTCCAATGTCTAAAATATTAGGTTGGATTAAAAAAAAAACAAAAAAAAAACGTTCTAGTTGTTAGTGTGTAACCAACACATTCTGGGGTATTCCACAGACAACTACACCGTAACAACATATAGAAGAACCAAGTCTGGTGCATAGTATAAATTGATAGAATAAAATCACAACTCTGATATATGTTTGTCATTAAGAAAGCAGGATAAAGGAAAGTAATAGAAACCTTCAACCTTCCAAAGCACCTAAATAACTAATTCGTGTTTTAGTAAAAACTTAAGCCATCATACATTATCAGTTCTTCTGCGTAATGTTTATGTCTGGATCCTGGACACAGGATGATGCTCTACGCTCAACATGGATCTCAGCATGCTCCGCTGAAAGTTGCTCCTAATAAATAAAATAATCTGACGTAAATCTCAACTAATCTATAGCTAATCTAATATTAAATAGTTTCAATTAAATAAAATGAGTATTACAACATATACTCAACATCTTCATCTGGTTCTCACACGACTAAAAAGAAAAAAAATCTCTTTTCTTCGTTGTCATGTAAAATAAATGATTAAAATCAGTCTGTTGAATGTGATAAAATATGCAGAAATGCAAAATAGCAAATGATTCCTGTTATTAACCATTTAATTTTAAGCAAGCTTTCCACTTGTCAGCTCTCACAACTGTAACACTTAATGTATGAACGTAGTCAACTGTCGTAAAACTGCACAGTAAACTACAAGTATTTCAGTGTAATAAGAACAAAACAGTGTGCGCATGTTAGTCATATCTACAGAATGAGGTGGTGGAGGGGGATATTGTGATATTTTGCGTGGTGGTACTTGCAAATATTCTAATATGTTATTTCGCTTTTATTTTTTAAAGCAGCTCTCTCACTTTTTTGTGCCCAAGTCACTCATTACATCACTTGCACATTATTTAAATATACAGTTAATGACAAAGTTTCCTCATCCACAGCTTAGTAGACTATTACAATTGTTTTTTTGTTTTTTTTTAAAGCAAACAGCTAGTTTAGGTGCAGGGACATTTATGACAATGATGTGTCGGAGCACTTTGTTCTGAAATCCGACAGAAAACTGAAGAGATCATGCAGATGTTGACATTTCATTTGAAATATATAAAAACGTTAAAAATAAAAATTTTATATATATATATATATATATATATATATATATATATATAAAAATCACAATACTGAACATATTGCAATAAGGTATTGTGACTAGTTGTAATTTGGGCTCAATACACAGTGGATCATGTACATTTGAATTAGCGTGAACTGAAGAGTGAATCAGTTTGTGTGTGTTGGATGTTTACGAGTTTTTAAGTTTAATATTTGCCTCTGAAA
>CAAKHB010007805.1:127168-139730 GCA_901007665.1 Aeoliscus strigatus
CATACAGCCTCTGCAGTCTGAGATCCCTCCTCTCCCCTCCAATCCACATTATAAAGTTGAACTGAGCGGTGCTGTGTGTGTGTGTGTGTGTGTGTGAGTGTGTGTGTGAGAGAGAGAAAATGCAATTCATATGTCTTATCGACATGTACAGCAAAAGCTGTCTGAAAGCTGTGGTATTCAGCGTACAACTACACTGTAACAAATAGAACAGTTGTGTGTGTACGGGTCATTGAATTGGACACAAAAGACCTTAGTGATACAGTAACAGTCAAATAAAAGTTTATGCTTCGCTGCGGACGGCATGTTGGATTCTAGCATGTAGTCCTCGAGGTTGGACAGAGTTACAGGTATCTGCTGTGAGGTGTGTGTTTGTAGCTTCCTGTCCGCAGCTCGGATAACGACTCAAGAAAACAGTTGGAACGCACTAGAAGATCAAGAACAGTTATGTTTTGTTGAAGGAACATATGTGTTATGTGATCTGAGCAATTATCAGAGACAGACAAGATAAGTTCCGTAATAAAAAATTATGTATAATAATAATATTGATAAAAATGATGCCTTTCATTTAGCCTAGAAAAGGCACACAACACAGAACACCGAAAAAACAAACATTAAAAACAAAAAATAATTATATGTTTTTGGGCCATAAGAGGCTCCTGCAGAGCCTTCATAGTCCAGTTCATTAGGTGTAAGTGTCAAATCGGTTCTTCTCCTCCTCAGTACAAAGATGCCTTTATGAAGGCAAACCCAGGCTACAAGTGGTGTCCCACCACCAGCAAACCAGTGAAGAGCCCCACATGTCAGGCAGTTTGCAGCCAGCGCAAGAAAGTCTGGTGCTTCTCATCCAACTCATCCAAGGATTCCGCTACTGCCAAAAAAACGCCACAAACCGACAACATGCCACAGTTAAACTTTGCCATGGCAGGTGAGTATACGCGCCAACAGAGGGACATACGCGAGGGTCATTGAAGCATTCAGCGCTGATTCTGTGTCTGTCTCGACTCCTTTTCAGATCCTACAAAGATGGGCGGCCTTAGCATGCTGCTGTTAGCTGGGGAACATGCCCTCACCAGCAGGGAGGTAGGTGACTGACTTGCTACTGCAGCATGTGTCCACTAGGTGTCGTCAGAGGCATTCAGACATCATCAATGTTGTCTGGGGTTCTTTTCGTGATGTTTAACAAGTAAAATGCCTCCACAGGTTCCCCCCAGCACTAAGCCCAGTTTACCTGACACAATCGATGAAGGGAACTCCCCTCCAGATGAAAAGGAAGAGGTATGTTCCAATGTTCGTCTTACAGTGAGGACTTTCCTCACGTCAAGTCAGATTTAATGTGAACAATTGACGGCAATATACGGCGGTGCAGAAATATTCTGTTCAATCTAATAACAAGTGGCTGTGCCTCCAACGTGTTTATTATCATCATCTTTTTCAGTCCACAAATTTTTGGTTTGACCGGGATTGCTATACTGTAACACCTTCATGTCACGTGGGAAAGCGGTCTCCAAGAAAATTCTGTAAATACATTGATTGCAGAAAACCGACAGTAAAAAATACTCCTCACTGTGGCCACTGTACCCACAGAAACTACTTGTATAACATCTTTCCTCAGTTTCTCATGACTAAGGGATCAAAGGTTGATTAGTTGCCTTTACTTCTCACTAATGTGTTATTTGATCATGTTTGTATCTCCAGATGTTGTGTGAGACGATAGAGAAAGGAGTGTCTGATGTCACCAAAGGCAAGGCCCCGCCTGCCCTTCAACCCCTGGCGGAGGTATGATGATAGTTAAATCACTGTCTGTATACATGTGATCCATCTGTCCGTACTGTGATGGATATTCAATCTGTAACTCTGACCAACTCTAATGTCCGTGTGAGTATAGAATATAAACTGTTTTTACAATATTTGTAGGCCTTTTTTTTGGCCATTTCATTGACTTGTACCCAGAAAAAACTGCTTTATTTATTGTTAATCAACAAGCAAGAATGGCTTCCGTAATTTTAGTTGTCATCAATAGTTTTCAGCGACTGAATGATTTGTTTTCGTTTACAAAAATCAAAAAATAAATTCATACAACACAGTGCATATCTTCTTGAAACAAATTTTCAGTTTTGCGTATGTAGGTATAAATGTATAGACATTAAAAAACAAACATCAACCATAGAAATCCTCGGCTATCACCAGTATCTGCAAGACTTGTCTAGCTACATGTTGTGACGTCAGAAAAGACCAAGAAATAACAAAGTGTGGTACTGTCTGTTCACAGACATCTGTGTCTGTGACGCCTGAAGGAAAACCATGCCGACAGTCGGCTCTCTTCCAGCTGGCGGAGGTAAGTCCACACAGGGCCTTCCTGTTTGCTCTGCTGTTAACTGATACTTAACATGGTATGAAAACATCCATGGTCCTTGTAAAGTCACTTAGTCAGCTGCAAACCTGTGCTGAGGTTGAGACAAAGTCACTGCCTGAGGTCAGTTGTGTTCTATCTGCCTTCCCTGTCATATATCTGTGTCTAACACGAGCAGCTTTACACGAAAACTACTCATCAGATGCTCCTGAAAATGTCACCGGGGATTTGTGTTGATTGAACTATAATTATTTTAGGGCACATAGTTGACAGAATTGAATATTTACATTGTTTTTCATTTTATTCATATTTATCCAAGCAGCAATTATTTTATTGTTCTGCGTATATGTAAATTCTAGTCAGTTCCTTACAGATAAGGAATTAAAGGAACCATTCTCAGTGCTGCTGTCAATGTACCATCAAAGTGATCTTCCTGTCACCTGTTGTTGGTTTTCATCTCATATTTGTTTGCTTTGTGTTCCTTCAGATGTGTTTAGCGTCTGAAGCTGGAAACATAGACACAGTATTCCAGCCTGAAGACAGCTCATCCTCTGCCTCCCTCCAGCAAATGATAGTCAAGTCTCAGATCAAGGAGGAGGGGGAGGAGAAAGCCGACGCTGATCTGACATCGTCTTACACGTCAGCCCTGGAACCTGCACTCTCTCCTGTCACTTCTACCTCCACTGATGGCACTTCACCACATGTCAACAGCCAAAATCAATGTGTCAAAAAGAAGGGCAAAAAGAAAGAGGCGACCAAGTCCGATGACGACGACGCTCTGTGTCCAGCAAAGAAGGTCATCAAGAAGTGTAACGTGGTAGAATCGAATGTCGACAGTGTCTTCAGTACGATTGACTCTGTGGCCAAAGGAGTGTGGAGGGATTCGGAGGAGAAGCCCAAGAAGAAGATCCAGAGCAGTGCTGGTGACGAGAGCGCCGGTTTGCCCAAAAAGAAGGGCAAACCCAAAGTCAAGATCTTCGCCAAAGAAAAAGAGGAGACGGACGAGGATGGTAGAAAGTGCAGCCAGTCAGAAACAAAGGCAGAGGAGATGGACGTTAGTCCTGAGACTGGAGCAGGAGACACAGCTGTGGGAAGCACAGAGGTTGAGGGCAGCTCAGCAGAAGCCCACATGGTCTCCTGCAGTGCTTCACCTGGTAAGCCCAAAGAGGAAGAGGAGGGGCCAAGGAAGGAGTCTGGCACAGAGGGCCGCGCCTCCAGGAAGTCGGAAAGGAGCTGCAAAGGAGCGTTGTACAAGACCCTTGTTTCCGAAGGAATGCTGACGTCACTAAGAGCTAACATCGACCGAGGTATTTGGCTGAAATCAAGCACAAAGAAGTGTGCGTGAGTGTGTGTGTGTATGTAATTGTCATTGTATAGAAAATAATAAGCTGCTCTTCATCACTAGCACACAGCATCAGCTGTTTAACCTGAAATCCTCCTATTAATAATTCTACCCAGCAACCACTTGACAGGGCCATTTGTGTGGGTTTGTGTGTGTGTGTGTGTGTGTGTGTGTGTGTGTGTGTGTGTGTGTGTGTGCGTGTGTGAGAAAGAGAGTGTGTTACTAAGACAATAAATGAATGAGCTCACCTGCTGCCTCATTTAAGGCAATTAGATAACATATTTACATGGTGACTAAGTAGCTGCTAACCGCTAGCCGCTGCTCCGGGTGGATGCCGTACTGTCGCACCTTTAATTCAACTAGCACTCAGCGCATCGACCTTCCTTGGCTGCGTCTGATCAAATCATCAGCAGTATGACTTACTAATCAACGTATTCAAGGGTCAGTGGAGGGAAGCCGCCAGCCATGTTTGAGTGAGTGAATCCTGTTTTCATTGGGTCTTCAGGTAAAAGAGGTGCTTTCCGTGCCTCTGATCACGATGTGAACTGGAGCGACGACAGCTGGCCCGTTTCTCAGATGGGACCTAATAACCCCAAGAAGCTGAAGAAGTCGAAGTCCAAAGATGAGTCTTCACAGGGGTGAGTCGAGTCACGTCCATCCTATGTCTGCGTTCTACTTATAATTAGCTTAGCTAATTAGATTCTAGGAAACACAAGCAGGTCGAAATCCCAGATTTTTAAAACAAACAGCTGGCGCTGATGCTGGTAAAGGTCTGCTGTTATGGAAACAGGAGCCGCATCTTTGCCATGCTTGACAATTGACACTTGACACTTGACAATATTCTCATCCTCATCTCTCCTCAGCCTCGGCAAACTGGAGGAGGAGTTTGAGAAGAAGTTTAACAGCTTACCCCAGTACAGTCCAATGACGTTTGACAAGAAGGGGACGGCTGTCGCCAAGAAGAAACGGGCTGACAGCTGTTCAGCTGCAGAGGAATCTTCCAAAACAGGCAAAGGTGACAACAAAAATCTTTTGTCTCTTCATGTAATAAACACAATGACAGTTCTTTAATTCCTCTCATCTCATTCATGAACCTTCTCATAGGGGTACGTTCTCCACACTTGTTTGGGATCAGGTCTTTCGAGCATGTGAACTCATAACATATCATTTCCATCCTCTTTTTCTTCCCCCCTCTCTCTCCCTTCTGCTGTATCAGGACCATCTCCATCACAGAAAAAGACTTCATTCCACAAGATTGTTAGGAAGCACAAACACACAAAGGAGAAACCACGTGCAGTGGAAAAAGGTGAACCAGATTGTCAATGTTTGTGCTTTTAGCCGGGATGTGAACATTTAAAGTCCAGTCCAGACCAAAGACTTGTCACCTGTTCAGTGTCTGATAAAGGACCGTCTTGAACTGACCACTCAGCTGTGAGTTGGCGAAGGGCACCCGTGAGGGGCGTGTCTGTAGTTCTAGTGATGTCTAGAAACACAACAAACATGGCTGACTTTTGGCTGCAGGACGCATTATAAATATAGTTTTGCTATGTTAACGAAGTCCACCATGACAAATGCCATAGAGTGTGCTGTTTCGTTTTACGACACGTCGCCACACACCCTTTGCTCTGGAAATAAGTTAGGTCTTAATGACTCACTCACTTGCAGCTCGGTGCCTCTGTGTCACCTGTACTGTTGCGGAGCCGTTCTCGTGCATGTAGTTGCACGTTTCAAGTAGTTTTGCCTCGAGTCTTTGGTCTGGACTGAGCAAATTCAACTCTAACAGACTCCATCTGTCACTGTATCCAAACAATCATCAGTTTGAATTAAAAATCCTTCTTTTTAAAAAAAAGATCTACATGCTACAAAACAAAATTGTCCTTTTTTGTTCTATTCTATTTTGTTCTGTTCTATTCTAATAAAGTCTGTGTCCTCAGCAGCAGCAGGACAGACTGATGGCATCTCACGTTCCAAAGCCAAATCATGTGCACCTGTTGCCATAACATTCCCAGACATCCATGGGACCACAAGTATGGAGATGCTCGTTGGGAGCCAGAAGAGGAAGGCGAGGAAGACCAAGATCACCCACTTGGTGCGCACAGCTGATGGCAGGGTGTCTCCGGCCGAGGGTGAGTGTCTCAGCCACAAGGGGTTGAGGGGTTGTGAGGAATGTGGCTGTGTTGGCCAGCTGGAGGGAAGCTGTGCTGTTAGTCAACCTCCTTCCTGATCATAGTTTGTTTCCCACATGTCTGCAAGGTCAAAGGTCATGTGTAGGGGTGGACAATGAAACGGTATTATAGACATCTTCAACATATGCAGTAAAGTAAAAATATACAATAACTATCTCTTGGCTCTAAACCGCTCAGATTCACGTTCTGCATCAAATAAAACATTGACGTTCATCCAGTCAGTTCATTATCTGACCATCACACACACCTGCTTGTTTCTATAGCAACAACAAAACTGGAACAGTTCTCTCCTTTAGCTATTTTCTACTGTGTGTGTGTTCCAATTGTTTTGTGTGCTCATCTCCAAGTCGTGTTTCTGAAAGTACGAACAGGAAGTTGCCAACAGAAGCCCCTACCCCTGAACAGATTTAACACACCACACATTTTTTTTTTTTTTATTAACTCAGCTATTTGGCGATGACACTGGAACGCAAACAGTTGTTTTCCACCCGAATGGGAATGCATTTATGGCCAGTATATCCTGGTCAGGAACAACACGATATAACACATAAAATTCTTCTCCACCATCACGCTCGCTTCACCTCTGGAGCTTTGGGGGATTCCTGTGTCTATTAGGTTTTATTTAATTTAGGAAAAAAATGGATAATTAAACAAACAAGTAAGTGACTCCAACCTTTTATGAGGTTTCTTTGAGTACTTCTGTCAGCTATTGCAAAGAAATGATTTGTTTTATTGGTTTGACTTCCAGAGGAAAAAATAAGGGACCAGAGCCAGGAAGAGGAGAAGAAGCCATTACCCCAAATGAATTTATGCAATGAAAAAGGGTGCTATCCCAGGCGAGAGGAGGCCGAGAGGAGCGCCGTACCACAAGAGCTACCTGCTTTCTTCAGCCTGACTGCACTCGCTGAGGTGGCAGCGATGGAAAATGTCCACAGGTGAGGACGCAGTCGGGTGTGCTCAGGCCACCACAAAGATACGAGTCAATGTAGTGTTGTCAAAGTGTTGAATGAGCTGGGGGAAAACGGTCACACACTTGCCTTCCGGTGACACCTGAGCGTCAGAGAAATGACAGAGGGATGTTGTACACCTCAATCTGTTACACACTGATCATTATGGTGTGTTCCAGTTGTATCGGATGTCCAAGTTCGTAACTCATGACAAAAATGCGAAAAGGACAGAAAAAGACCTACATGCTACAAAATCAATAAAACACAGTTTGCACGGACAGATTATCCTGCACACCGCCATACTTGAGTTGAACTTAGTTATGCGTCAGAGATCTTAGTTGGGGGGTTGGGGGGTAGTTCCTGTCCGGAGCTTAGACAACCGCTACACAATAACATACTACTGTCACTCTCATAACAACACTCGAGTTAGATCTGAAATCTGATCTTAAATCTGAAAGTACAATTTTAGGGTCATTAAATCTTTTATTTTGGGGACATACTTTGTTGAAAGCAGTTAAAAATAAAAAAAGCAATATAGTATCGCAATTCTTATTTCCCCCACTGGCTGCCAGCTACAATGTCATTCATCATACTGTTACAAATCTAATTGTCATGTAATTGTCGACATTCACCATCCACCCGAATTACTTCCTCCCTAAGGTGGAATTAGACTATGAAATATTAATTGCACTTGTGATCAAACTTTGTCCGACGTCCTGTTTCAGAGGTCAGAGAGGCTTGTCTGAGGGTCAGAAGACGACCCCGACTCCAGTCCTCATCTCCTGCGCCGATCAGTGACACGATGCTGCTGTGACCAGGAAAAGCTACGACGTGGACGCTGGCAGTGGAGCTTCACTCTCCTCTGAGAGGACACTTGATCAGGAAGCTTTGTGAATCGTTTGACCTCGGGTTTTGTGGTGGTGGGGGGAGGAGAAAAGACCCTGTGCTTTCCTTGCTCCTCCTCCCTGCTCCTCACTATCTCAGTGTTTTCCCGGAAGCCTTCCTTTGCTTAGAGGGAAGATGCCTTTTGTAACTCCCTCTCACCGCAACTAGATGCTCTGTTCAGGTCTGTGGAAGAACCACTCTGTCCCTCGGTATACAGCTTCCCTTTTAGAGATGATTGTCAGCGATGAATCGTTTGTCAAATAGCTGCCTTTCTGAAGGTCAAGTCTTGCAACTCTCAAAAAAAAGAGATAGAATTTTAGGTTGCATTTGTTTTTGGACAAAAGCAGCTGTCTGTTACCTTTTTACCTCACAACCCTTCTGAAGAGTTCCCTCCACTACTGCTAGAATACCTCTGTACGTGAGTAGCTCCCGTCTTTTCCAGCTTCGACCCAAAACAACGTGAACCAGGGTAAAATGATCTTCTCGCTACACGCTGACCTGTGGTACATGAAGTGGGTGCTCAAACGAGGGGAGAGTATTTGCTGTGTACATACTGAGTACATACTGCAGTATGTGGTAGCTCCAAGTATTTCTCTTGGACTGACTGTGGAAAGCGAGTAGTCCCCTTGTTGTTGCATTGCACTAGCGTTGACTATAGCCGAAGGTGTTTTGTCATCTTTTATTAGTCGGTGGACAGTGTTCCTATATGCGTGTGATGTTGCAGCAGGTCATGTGATCGGGAGGTTATGTGAAACGGACTCATAAATCGCCTTAACCCTCCCGCCCAGTCACCACTAAACGTTCCACCAGCTTCTTGCCATGTCAGCCCTGACCGAAACAGGTTGGATTAGTGAAAATGCAGTTGTTTTTTTTAGCCTTTTAATCTTTTTATTTTTTCCTGAGTGTGCGTAGCAGTTAGAAAGGTTTATTCCTTTTGTGTGCAAAGGATTTCACAGAAAAGGCATTTTATGTGTTTTATACATAAAACACTAATTTGTAGCTGAAGTTGCTCTTCAAGAGCGATGCCTTGTCTCCACTGGACACTCACATCATAGCCTGTGACATGATGACATTTGCAGACACGAGCGCCAAACGTGAACAATCAACCTGAGAATTATTCATGCTTTGTGAAAATGTCTGAATATGAGCGGTGCTGCAATGTATTAGCCATTAATATTTTTGTATATATGAAATAGAGTACATAATTACTCTCACAAAAATGTAAGTAAAGTTTTAAAAGAAAAGTTTTAAGGCTCTCTTAAATAACTCATGAAATGAGGAAGTTAAAAACAAAACCAGGCTGTGTGCTGATTCTCTCCGAGCTCATGGAAACAAGGCATTTCACAAGATGTTCCACTTTTTATTTTCCTTATCCGCCTTCTGAGATTTTATCGCTAAGTAACGGTCTACTTGTAGAGGTCACGTGTTACAATCCGTGTTTTAGCCTTTTTTTTTGGCTTGTTTGCTTTTCTGTCTGAATCATTCCATGCTGACAGCACACATTTATTTTTATGAGCTGTAGAAACGAGGATAACTATGAATGGATGCAGTTAAACTGCAAGTGTGTTGCATCTTTTCCGACTGTTGGTAGAATCTGGAGCTATCGTGGGCTCTCATCCCCCTAACACACACACACGCACACACCTACTAGTCTTTTTATTTCTCTGTAGACCAATACACCATGATCACACTCTTAACTATTATTCCTCTTACATTTTATGCTTTTTTTCCATTTCCGTGTGCATTGGTGAAAACCCTTGAACAGATTTGTTAGCTCGTCATGAACGTCAGTAGTATTTCCTGAGGTCATGTTTACTGGATGAAGACCGTTGTGAAAAATGATCAATGCTTCCCTGCTAAGCAATCAGGCCCTGAAGTAAAATGCAGCTGCAGTCTCGACAGTGTACTTGTCTTTCGCTTCTTGGAGATGTGGAAGGATTTGTTTTAAAGTGCTTTTGGACAGTCATTATGCGACAGAAGAAGAAGAAGAAGCAATGGGCGGGTTTTGTAGAACTTCCTGAGTAAATTGAGCATTGTTACCCAGTGATGATGTTTTTATTAATGTTGGCCCTCGTCTGCAAATAATGCAGTAAAATTCCCTGTTCTTAAAATTCAAACTAAATACAAACACTATGCTTTACAATAACCCTACCATTATATATGGTATTTATATATTTTTGCATATCTAAGAAAATCAGCTACGATAGCATCGGAGCAGTATTCTATAGTCCGCCGCTGACACCAGTGCTGTTCTTTGCAAGGCAAAGCAACGGTCTTCCCCACAAAAGTAGAGTTATATTTGCCTCTAACACATACGTTTATTGACATTTGCCAAAGAAAAGAGATTTGAATATTTAAAAAAAAATGTTGGTTTGTGTTAAGAAAGCTAGCATAGCAGTTGCACCGCTGCTCTCTAGATGTGTCTAATCTTCAGGTAAACAATGTCAGCACAATTCATCCTGTGTATCTTAACGGGATTTCCTCGGCGTTTAAACGTCGAGTTGAACAGATGTGTGCAACAAAAGGGCACTGCTCCAAGCCTCTTTTCATGTTTGGTATTTGCACCTTATGACCCCCAAAACCAAAATGATCCTTCTTTTTAAGCAACTTGATTCTTTGTACCCAACACGAAAGGAAATTATGCATTTTGACTATGATATATGTAAGAATCCAGTCAATAACAGCTCTAGAAACAGCCATAATATTGTCTATTTCCCCTTGTCTTCCCTTTTTCTATCTAGAAAATGCTTCTACAAAGTTCCTATATTAGTTACTTAAATGACCATAACAATACCCTTTTGTGCTAGTACTGTCTTCTTGAATGTAATCATTTTGTACCTGTATTTTTCTAATTCAGTCTTTGATTGTACTATATGTATGCTACGATGGTATACTGTTCCTTCTAGGTGCATAGTCCGTTAACAAGCAACACTTCTGACCACAGCGTAGCTGCAGTCGGGGTTTTACTGTACCGTGTGAGAGTTCGCTGACTGATCACTGAGAGATTCTTCTACTTTGAGTGGTGGGACAATAGCTAACCCTGCTATTTCTATTTTCTTTGCGGTGTAAGTGAAAGTCTGTTCAGGGCGGTTTATATAACAGGGACACTCCTGCAATTAGAATAATAGAATGCTTGAGTTTATTTATTATTGTTCCTTTTTATAGGTTTAGTCAAATAAAAGAAATGAATATACAACTGAATATGCATCAATTTATACATGAACGTGTATAAGATTATCTACCCTTTACTGGAATGTAGATCATGGCCTCCTTTTCCCTGTTTTTTTGGTGTGTGAAGAAGAGGTAATGCCAGATCTTTTACGTCTCTTTTGTCTAATAGTTTGCGTGCTAAATCTAATTTATGCCCCCCCCCCCACACACACACACACACACACACTTCTCATCCTGACAGATATGTTTCGTGTTTAAAGCCCTGTTGTTACATGCAGCCTTGCCTTACTGGAACCTCTGCAGAGTGAGGGACCCCTCAGCCACCCCACTCGACCCCAAACACCCAACCACTCACTACTCCTATGTCATGACACTGTTTGCTGATGCAACTATTATTCCTTTTACACTTTCCGCTGACGCAACTATTACTTCTTGAACACCTATTAAAATTATATCTGTTACATCTCTGTGAAAAGATGTATTTATTCATGAAGCACATTTATGTTTGAACAACACTTGTAGATCCAAAATCAGCGTCAATCCTGTCATACGTACAGAACAAACAAATTCGAATTAATGAAGGATTAGAATAAAAGACACATCCATGGGAGAGTTATGCTGTTATGGTACCTGTGGAGAAATGATTTTTCACAAAACTGCTCATTGCATAGAATTACACTGTAGACACATAATACTGATGTAGATACAGTATAAATAAAGAAAGTAAACAAAAATGAAATAATTTGAGAACTGGGTCATTATTTCAGGATGCTTAAAAAATCCATTAAAATATAATAGCAGGGCATTAAAGTAGAGTCAAATGCATTAAATACTGAAATATTTACATTTTTTGCTATTTCTATTATGTCATAATAGAAATAGAGAAATTAAGCAATGCATATAATCTAGCAATCGATAAATATATAGTCTTTATATAACTATGTATGGAGAAAAATAATAGCTTTATAGATCGATACATGTGTTAATTTAGCTTTGTATGACGAATAAAGATTCGTCATACAAAGCTACGTCACGTAAAATATACTTCCGGGTTGTTCACGTGATTGTAGTGTCACATGACAGCTATCAGGCGAGGCTAAATCGTCTGTGCACAGTACGATGGCAGCTTTCCTCCAGTGGAGAAAATTCCTCTTCTTTGACAAAGACACGGTGAAAGATCCGGTGGATAATGGGAACAACTTTGTTCTTCCAAGCGGAATATCGGCGTGTGACTCCGGACGGGGTCACATTGTTCTTGGAGATATCCTTCCGCACTCTCTGGCATAGCTAGCTAGCTAGCTTGCTTGCTTCACGTCGGAAAATGTATTGTTGTCATTTCTGTCTCAGAAATTAAAAAACTACCTGTCCACCTCAGAGTATTTGTAAAGACCTAATGTTTGACCCTACAACTGGACAGGCTGCTTCCTAAATTACAAATATTTTAATTTTACTATATTTTCTGACATGTGACACATCACTAATTGTTTTGGACAGAAAAAAAACAAGCTAACGATGAACGAATGTGACGTCATCATACCTAAACATTAACTTGTCAGAAATACTAATGACATACTTTCATTTTAGAATTTATTGTCATTTGGTGTTTAGTTGCAGATATATTAAACATCCAAAGGGGGGGGGGGGGGGGTTGGGGGTTTTTTTTTTTTTTGGGGGGGGGGGG
>CAAKHB010007806.1:3367-14422 GCA_901007665.1 Aeoliscus strigatus
AAACAGTCAGGTCTTGCACGTCCTTCTGCGCCGTTCCTGCGCGTCGGTGGGGGGCGTCTGCGGCAGCCAGGCCAGACCCGCCCCCTCGCCCCCCACGCCGCTTTGGTTCCTCAGGCTGCGGCGCACTGAGCGCTGCCCTCTAGTGGCGACGGGTTTGAACACGTTCTCAACGTTGAAGTTGCTCTGCCACAGAGACAGATCCCCTCCAGGTCTTCCTGCCCACTTGTGTCCGTCGGCCGCCCCCCGCCCCGTCTCCTGCCGCTCGTCGCTCCGCGGCACCGAGCTCCTCCTCCCTCGCCGTTTCCTCTGTGCCGACTTATCATCCTCGCTGGGGTCACGGTGTGGGGGCAGCTGGGTGTCGGGCTCAGATCGGCCCTGTACCTCCACCTCAGGGGGGTCGGACGGTCCCTTGTCTGCCACAGTGACGGGTTCATCATCGGGAGTTTCGAACACGGGGGACAGAGGGACGACACCCAACTCTTGAATGTCATTGGTCGGTGCAGCTGCGGGGGAGGAGTCACAGATCACGTGACCTGTCAGAGAGAAACACAAGAACTTAACGTCACAGCTGGTTTCACCACGTCACCCTGAGGGCCAGTCCATGCTTGTCAACCCTGCGCGTAGGTGACGCATAGGGTGAACGTCAATGCGTTGCCTACGGCGGTCGTCAGCTCTTCAGCTGGTTGTTGGTACCTGTGCAGCTGGCGGGGGCTACCCGCTCTGTGATGGGGCTGAGGGTGGGCATCTTGGAGGCGTACTCCCGGGAGCCGTACAGGGAGCGGTTCACCTCCTTGGTCCAGCACCGCGCTGCTGAGAAGGTTTTCTGTCCAAACACAGAGGAGCTACACTCAACATGGAATGTTCCTGAAAGACGACAGGAGGAAACGCCCATCGCTTCCTATTCAGACACGTTGCTGTCATTACGGTAATCCCATCCGCTCTCAGAAGCTGGCGAGTTAATACCGTTCTGACAGCAACTTGGCAGCTTTCAGGAACCGTTAGAGGTCGCCTGTTTCCTGCACAAATAGACAGGTAATTACTTTACAGAATGTTAACGACTATTAAACATCAACCGGTTCCTAAAAGACGTTGCAGTTCACAGCCAAGTTGCTGTTATTAGACTTCCAGCGACAGAGTGAATGAGATTACCGTAATAACAGCAACATGGTGTGTAGTGCAACTTTCAGGAAGTGTTGGATGTTTTCTGATAGTCTTTGAAAGACAGCTGAAAGATAGTCGTTTAATTACGGTACTGATGACGGTAAGGATGCTAGCGTGAGCGTATTGGCAGATACGGTAACGCGGCTGATGTGTCCATGTAAGAACATGGCAGACTCACACAGGAAGTGGAAGGAAGCAGCTCACCTTCATCTTCCCGGAAGCCGACTTGGCGGCGGAGCGCGTCAACCTCTCTGCCGGCTCGCCGTCTTCTGGCAGCTGTGGAACAAGGATGGAGACGCATGACGTGGAGCAACGTTCCACTGCTGACAGCTGATAAACGGAGGTGGAGGGGGTCAGCTGGGGGGTGACACGTGACGACACGTACAAAGGGACGGAGGGGGAGGAGACAACATACTTTTCTCTTTCTGCTGGAGCGCTCCGGGGCCTTGCTGGCGACTTCCTGATGCCACACGGGAGAGAGATGAAGTGTCAGTCAGACACACCTGATGCTAATGTTAGCATGAAACAGAGCAACAGCTAACGCTAGGGACACCTGATGCTAATGCTAGCAGAGTCACTTGCTGTTCATGCTAGCAGCACCTCCCAGTGCAATACATGCTGCTAATGCAAGCGTACGCACGCGCACACGCACACCTTCTTTCTGCCTCTGGTTCTGCTCGGGGCGTCGGCGGCGTCCGGCGGTTGCTCGTCCGCATCTGGCAGAGACTCGAGCTGGTCGGAGGCATCGGTCAGGGAGGTCGGGTCGGACTCGGGATCTGGTGGAGCAGTGATGGACAGCGAGAATTTTACATCTGCTTTCGTTTGCTCTGGTCTGAATGGTTCATGGATGAAGAGTATGTGGGACCTGAGGTCATTGGGGGCTCGTCACAGAAAGCAGCGGCTAAATCCATCTGAGTTCCCCACAGATGCTCTGGAAAGGAAAAAACAAAGAAACTGCTGTCACTCCTCTGGGCGGTGGGGGCAGTGGGGGGGTGTTAATCGCAGATACCGACCGGCGACGTCCAGTTCGTCCAACAGAGGGAAGACGATCTGGGGGCAGAAGATACAAGATGGAGATGAAAGGTCCAAGGTTCAGTGAGCAACAGATGAAGGAGAACGTTTAACACTGACACTGTCACTGGTATACAACACCGTAATTACACAACTATTTGCGCAATCAGAAAACAGTTCCTGAAAGCTGACAAGTGTCATCGGTTCCTCCACCTGTTGAAGAAGGAGAAAACATCCATCGGTTCCTGGAAGTGAGTCATTACGGTAATGACTCACCAGTTTCCAGCTGAGCAAATGAGATTACTGTAATGACAGCAACATGGCTGCTGTCAACTCTCAGGACCTGATGGACCTGATGAACCATTTTCTGAGCAAATAGTCACGTAATTACGGTACCCCAATGTATGCCAGTGGTAATGTAGTACACATCGGTGTTAAAGGGCTAAACTGCAATAACTCAAAATTGTATTCTGAATTTTGTCTTATTTCTAGTAAAAAAAAATCTCTTAACACTCAAAATAAGTCATGTTACCTGAAAACTTTTTTTCAGATCATTTTCAATTGAAATCAACAGGAAATTCTGTCAATGGAACCAGATTTTTTGCTTAATGTAAAAAAAAAATCTGGACAGTTTTCTGCTGAAGTGAAAACGGGCAACAATTTGAAACAAGTGAAAAATGTCAACAAATGACTTTTCAGGTGATGTGTCTGATTTAAAGTGCAAAGAGATTGTTTGACTAGAAATCAGATAAAATATAAGTGAGTGTAGTTGAGTTGATGCAGTGAAAAGTTAGACAAACTCAACACAGTGGCGCCCTCTACAGGTGATATCTGTTACTGCATGTGAAACCAAGTATCAGGACATTCACCATCTTGGCCCCGTCTCCTCCTGTTAAAGAAACAACTGAAGTTTTTCAGGTGTGGAGGTGTCAGACATGTACCTGTACTTCCCCCCTGGCTCTGTCCTCTTCGGCTCCGTCCCCCTGCTCCCACGTCCTGTGGCTGCGTGGCAGCGCCAGCTGTGGCGAGGCGCTGCTGAGGTCGGGCAGGAGGTGCGCTGCCTCTGGACTCACCGCGTCGCTCCTCTGTGGCGTCTTCAGCAGCGAGCGCAGCGCTGAGCCTCTGGCGGGCGTGGGCACACGAGCCGGCGCCCCCCCCCTCTGCAGCGGCGTGCTGGGGGGAAGGTCCCTGTCAAAGAGCTCTGGTGACAGAGGAACACCAAAGTGCACCTGCTTCCTCTTTTTGTTTGGTGCCGGCGTCGCGGACGACGACTCGGCCGCCGCTGCAGGAAAAGAGAAGTTTGAGATTTTTACAACTTTACGAGCAATATCACAAGTCAAACCATGAATGGAACATCTGCTTTACCCTTCAATACGTCATGATTATGTATCTTTATACTTGTATTATCTTTCATTTCATAAAAAAGAAGAGTCACTTGTAATTAGTTATAACGGTTTTAATTTATTTGTAATTGTATTCACCTATATTTCGTAATCTTAGTGTTGGTTTTTAACCTAAAACCAACACTCAAGTTGAGAAACGTCACAGCCAAGTTGTTGTCATTACGGTAATGACTTGCCAGCTTTCACAAATGGTATTACCGTAATGACAGCAACAAGGCTGCTCTCAGCTGTCAGACGGCTCTACGACCCATCGCAGACAAGGTTCAGAGAACAGCAGCAGTTTTACCTTCCGGCTTCATGTCCAGCAGAGACAGCAGAGGGGGGGTGCGGAGGTCTGCGGGGTCATCGGCCACTGCTTGGCGGGGGCTCTGGAGTTCCAAGGGCCCGTCCTGTAGAGAGGGACCCTTTGAGTGTCCGAGACAGACTGCGCCAAGGTTTGAATTGGCGCAGTCTGTCTCTCAGCTCGGCGGTGAATCTGTCAGTGGCTTGTTCAAAGCGGTCAGAGGGTTTGTACCTGCTGCTGCGTCAGACGTGAAGGGGCCTCTCTCATCTGCCCCTCGCAGACGTTGGGGGGGCCCAGGCCCACGCGCCTCCTCTTGTTGGGTGCGGCCGATGGAGGGTGGTGGTTTTCTTTCTCTTCCTCTGAGGTGCAAAGGAAACAACGTCTCACATCAGAACTAAACAGGAGCGAATGATGTACCAGTGAAAGTCAGGTGAGGAACGACGACACCCGCCAGGACCCCGCCAGGACCCCACCAGGACCCCTTCTGCTCTAGGAACATGATGCTACGACCAACTGCACATGTGCCAAATGGGTTCCTGTTGAATTTGTCGCCCCGGATACGTGAACAGAACGCTTTACAGGCGGTGGAAGTTTTTTTAACAACTTTATTGGTCCAAAGACAAACAGACAATGTTCATATAGAGAGAAAATACAACAATTATCACTGTGGAGGAAAAAATCAGTCACAGATTTAGAGTTTGAATGTAGCGCTTTCAAAGTTGTTCTGTTATTTGACAGATGAGGTTTATTGGCTTTGATTTCATTTTCAAATTTGAAGAAGAGAAAAAAAATGGACATGTATCATTGATATTTTTAACTGCCAGTCATGGCAGGGTGGTGGTGGTGGTGGGGGGGTTCTTTGACTCTGAACGGAATAACAAGATCGTCTCTACGGGACACGGGGCTACGTGTCTGTGCTCTGTCTTCATTTATCCACTGATTCAGAGGTCGACGGTCCCCAAAGGCCTGTCATGGTGTTTGAGGGGGGAAGTGACCTGAAAAGTGACCTGGGTGCTGGGTGTCCCCTGCAAGGGGACACGGGTGGTTGTGGAGACCCTCCCTCAACCTTATCCTTCGACCCTCCACCCACACGGGCAGCTGCCGACCACACTGGAACACCTTAGCGTGCTCATGTTTCTGTCTGGGCCCACGTCGTCTGAGAGTTGTCTTCCTGTATCTACCCCCCCATACTCTCAATCCTCCAGTCCTGCCCCCCCCGTATTGTTGTATAGTTTTGGATAGGGACAGTAACTCCCGCTGCCGTGACAATAAGGCCTTCCATTTGTTCAGTACACAGAACGGACACACACACACACACACACACTGCCAACAACACGGTTCATCTCTGCTCACCGGACAGATGCTCTGTCATCATGAAGCCTCCTCCGGCGCTCACGTCCCCCTGTGGAGCCCCGACAGCGCCCTCCTCCCCCTCCATCAGGCTCTGGAAGACAGCCATCTTCTGCCTCAGCGTGGAGGCGACATGGGGAAGGGCGGGGCTTCTTCCTGCCAGCTGACGTACATGTGTGCTCAGTAGGATGATGAGGAGATTCACGATGATCATAGACGACAGGATTGCCATGCCCCGTGGTGATCGGGGCATGGCTCTGGGACCGTTTCAGCGCCACGAAAACCGACCCAGATGTTCTGATGAACGATGGACTTCCTGTCTGCAAAACGTGCCTCCAGAAAGTGGCAAGTGAAAGACTAATACATGTGTGGGAAAACATCTGAGCCAACACAAGGTAATAGATGAATACTGAAGACCAAACGATGAACGAAGTTCTTCAGCAACGTTGTCAGATTCACGTCAACACTATTTGAGTCTTATTATCACCGGTTTGTTGCTGCACAGGTGTTCAGAGTTTGCATTAGGACATCTTTAAGAAATCTTCTTCTTGTTTCCCTCCAACTGATAAATATTTATGAGGATCAGGATTATTTCCATGACAATAATCACACCTACAAAATTTATGTTTGACCGTGGCCCTAGTGTCAGTTTGTCTTCATCGTCTCATCACAGCTCGGTCCGGTGGGTTTGTTTAATGAGGCGTAGTTGGGGTCTATTGTTACGTCAAATTATTCAAATCATTTCATTTCTGGACTTTTAAATGCGCACGTAATGTACGTAAACAATACCGCGCCCATAAAGAAAATGTGTGCTGAGAAGCTGAGAATTCTTCTTCTCCTTTCGGCTTGTCCCTCTTCAGGGGTTGCCACAGCGAATCATTGATTTCCATCTTTCCCTGTTCTCTGTATCCTCTACTCTGACTCCAACTACCTCCATGTCCTCCCTCACTGCATCTATAAACCTCCTCTTTGACCTTCCTCTCTGTCTCCTACCTCCAACTCCATCTCTAACATTCTCCTACCAATGTATCCACTGTCCCTCCTCTGCACATGTCCAAACCATCTCAATCTAGCCTCTCTAGCTTTTTCTCCTAACCTTCCTGTCTGTGTTGTCCCTCTGATGACCTCATTCCTAATCCTGTCCATCCTGGTCACTCCTAAAGAGAATCTCAGCATCTTTAACTCTGCCACCTCCAGCTCTGCCTCCTGTCTTCTGCCTATCTCTAGTGTCTCTAACCCATACATCATAGCTGGTCTAACCACAGTCCTGTAAACCTTTCCCTTCACCTTAGCTGAAACTCTTCTATCACAAATCTCTCCTGACACTTTTCTCCAGCTGCTCCACCCTGCCTGCACCCTATTCTTCACTTCTCTTCACACTACAGATCACAATGTCATCTGCAAACATCATGCTGAGAAGCTGAGAATATATAAGATAAATAACATGTTTACTTTGATAAAGGAAATGCAGCAAAGGTTCTTCAGGGACTTCTGTTGTGATCAGGAGCTACAATGAAAATGAAATTAAGCTGACTGTCAAGGGGTGGGGGGCTGTTGGGAGAGGAAACACTGTTCTTTTCAGACTGCTGGCAGTGGTTGTTTGTGGTTATTGGTGCTGTCTCGTGAACGTCTGGAATAAATTCTGAGTAGAGGTCCGTTCATCTGGGAAGCTTCTCACCTCTGGAGTCTGCTGACCGTCACCGCCCTTCATTCTCTGCCGAGCCATGAAGCGGATGAGTGAGTTTGTCTCCGGGGAGCCGCGCACGCCGATGTTGGACCGTCGTCTCGCCTTCAACTGGGCCAGACGAGACTTCTCTGGAGCGGGACACACAAGACATTTGTTCACAGGTTTCCTTTTTGGACACTTCCAACCTGAAGAAGACATGTATTATACCTTTACGGTTTGACGACACCGGGGTGAAGCTCTGGACAGAGATGCCAAACTGAGAAGGTGTAAGTTGGGGGAAATGGAGAGGGTCTGACATGCCCATTAAAACAGGGGGGGGCAGGTTATCCTTCGGGTCTCCGTCACTTCCATCAGCCACTGGCACCTCAGCAGCCATCTGCAAACACATTAGAAATCAAATCGAGCCGAACCGGAAAGACCAGCACCAGTCTTCTCATTTCTGGACAGTAACGCCGAAACTAGTGATGGTTTGACCGGAAGGCAACGAACCCAACATTGTGCTAATACGTTAGCTGTAAGCTAGCATAGCAGTGACCACGAAACACCAACACTATGGTACTTATGTCAGGACGTAAGAGCCCCGTCTTTGTTTCAGGTTGTTACATGATCAACGGCCCAGGAGCACTTCAGACGTTTGTATGATGTTATTATCATCAATGATCTTACCTATTACCTCGTGAGCTAATCCTTGTGTTTGTTAATGTCAGCGCAACGACCCGCAGCGTTGGAGATATGAGATATGGCAACAATCACTTACCTTGTAATGTCAGGAGTAAAAAAAATTAAAAATGTTAAAAATATTGGTACACGCTTTCGATTAAAGGAAAACGATTCTTCGTATGTTTCTGTAAAACTGTTCAAATTACGCTCCACAGCCGCGCCACCGGTGACGCGCCGATCCCTCCGCCAGGACGTCAACAAAGTTCAAACGTCGACTTCCAACCCCTCCAGTGTATTTTTGTGGAAAAACGTAAAAAATACGAACTAACTACGAGTTTGATTAAAACGTGTCGATGGAAAACCGGGATACCGTATGTAGCGGAGGTACTAACTTTCGTGTTCGACGGACGCCGGGCAGAACCGGAACTAGCTTAATATGAATCGTCCAATAAGAATGCTGGATACGTACCACGTGTCCTAACCCTCAAAGACCATGGCGGATCCTCCCCTTTCTAATGATAGATTAAGAGTCGGTCGTTTCTTTGCATAGAACACATACGACGGTAAAATATGACAACCACATAAATTGCAATATAACCACATAAAGTGCAAAGGCAAAAAAACAATAAAAGATTATTTTTCTTCATTTAGAAGTAGAATCCCATTTATTGTCATTGTACAGAATAACGATTTTAAGTACAAAAAAACTGACTCAACTGGAGGAAGTAGTTCACAATGAATACTGAATAAATCACTGAATGAACCGCAGAACGAGCTGTTGCACAGCAACCGCACTGTGTCTATTGGAGGAAGTAGTGTGCAATGTAGTGACGGACATTTCTTTTTGATGGACTGAATCATTAGAATCTGCTCAGTAAAAAGATTTGTTCACTGAAACGTTCAGTTTTGAATGAATCTTTTTAGTGAACAGATTCTAATGAGTCAGTCCACTGAATTGAATCACTATAAAAGAACCCAAACCGAAATAACAGTCTCTCTCTCTCTCTCTCTCTCTCTCTCACACACACACACACACACACACACACACACACACACACACACACACACACACCCCTCATATCTGACCCTTTGTTTTCATGTCAGTTTTCCTAGTGTTATTCTAAGTGTACGTGAGGACCCTGAATGGATAAAAGGTTACTGATCATTCTAATGTTTTTATGTGGTACACAACAGTTCTTTTAGTTGTACGATCAATCAAACCACATCGGCTCAAACAAGCAGATGAAGTGTGTGAACATACAGTAATCCACCAACACACACACACAATCTGGGCTGTCGATGCTGGTTATCCAAAATGAACGGATGATGGGGGATTTCTTCTTCTGCTAGGTTTTATATCCTGACCTTCTCAAACCTGATTTACTTCCAAACGACGTGTTGTCCTACGGCATCCTGCACGTTTCTCTGTCTATCTCATCGCTCTGCATCTTGAATCTCGCAGCCATGTTTCGTTTGTTTTCTGGTTGTCAGTGGTTTTCCTTGTCCAGCAATGGCGACTGAAAGTGAGCGGATCTGGTTACCACACTAACTAGTTACCTTCAGGTCAGGTTCTGTTTTCACTGCAAACACCAACTGGACGCTCTGAGAGCTGGGAGAGACACAGACAGTCCAATCAGAGTTGTTGCTTTGCTATGACGACACCAAGTTACTGACTTCAGGCTACACCCTACCCTACACTGATAGGGTACGGCGTAGGAAAACTGTAAGGTACGATGTAGGAAATGGCGTGGGGTAGGATGTAGGAAACGGTGTAAGGTAGGACGTAGGGTCTTTGACGTCCTGTCAGGAACAAAGGAATCAAATCAATGTTCCTCTCAAACACACAGACTCATCTTTTTTTATTTGTGTATATGTACACATATAAAAAATAAGGACATTATGTACAATGATAATAAATATCAACATGTTTGTACAAGTGAAATAAGTTACGTAAAAACCAAACAATCAATAATGGGGGGGGGTAATAAAATAATACAATTTAAAATGCAAAATGAGCAAACCGGTGTGAGAGGAACACATTAAACATGCAGTTTTTTCAAGCATGAATATTCATTGAAAAATATGTTTTTGGCAAAACTGTTAGAAACTGAAGACGAGCCGAGTACCAGTTAAAAAGTAACGGTCAAGTTGTCGTCTGCTTCAAACCATGGTGATGGGGGGTCAGAGGTCAGAGCACAGGAAGGAGACGACGCTGGAGGGAGGTGAAGCTGCAGGTCAGAGACGTCTGGTGATGGAGGCAAAGTGGACGGACGGCTGACACGAGGGATTCACCTGGACTCGGACGACACGTGACCCAACGTGGCCGAACGTGGCCGAACGTGGCCGCCCAACCTTTTTCTTTCCAAAGACAAAATCCTACAACTGTGTAAAAAGCCCAAAACTGTTCAGTGAAAAAACATGCAAAGCTGTTCGGTCTGTTGCCGGCGGCGACGGCTGCGTATCACTTCAACCTTTTCCATATTGAACATCCATCGAGGTGCTCGGCCCCCCGTCCGTCCTCCGGCTCCCCCCACACATACACCTGAGAGACACAGAGGACCAGAGACGTTAGAGGACAATAAAGACACTCCACTGAGCTCCTCCTCAAACATTTCATTCATTCTTAAACCTTTCAACACCTGCCGTGTCTCTGGTGATACACTGGCGCTTACACACTGTGTAGTACAGTGATTACGTTACTATCTGCACCATCAGAAAACGGTTCCTGAAAGCTGAGACGTGTCACTCGGCTCCTCTCCCTGGTGTGAAGAAGGAGCTAGAAGGAGGAGAAAACATCCAACGGTCCCTAGAAGTGGACAACAGCCAAAATGCTGTCATTACGGTAATCCCACTCACACTGTTGCCAGTAGCTGTTGACAAGGACAGCGACTGGGATGTGAAGTTCAACTTTCAGGAACCGATGGATGTTTTCTCCTTCTCTGTTTCTGTTCTCTGTCATTTTGAGCGTTCGCAGCCTCTGAAATGTTTTCTTTGCTCCTCTGACGGTGGTAAGCTGAATATCTGGGAAAACATGGACACGTCTTGTTTTAAGACTAAAGTGAGTTACTAAAGTAACAACTGACTATCAAATTAAAAAACAAAAATGGAAAAAAACATTCAAAGAATACAAAAATCAAGTTAAGTTATTCCTTTAATTAAAATAACATAAAACTAGTGTTATATTTTCTGAAAAAAAAATCAAAAAATATAATAAAAACAATGCAAAACTATTAATTAACAAAACAATTATTGATATAATACTTTAGTATTTTAATAAAATAAATACAATATGTATAAAATATTACAAAATCAGGTTTTCCTTTTATCAAAAAGAATCAATTAGTTAGATACAAATAATTTAAAACTATGACACTGAGTTAAAATAAAATAAACAAAAAACTCTGAATTAAAAAAAAAGCAGAAAATACCTTAACCTGTGGCAGCAGTCAGTCCTCTGTCCCCCATCCAGGGACAGGTCCACAGGCGCTGTCTCCGAGTAT
>CAAKHB010007807.1:0-15338 GCA_901007665.1 Aeoliscus strigatus
AATGTAACACACACACACACACCGAATTGCCCTGTGTGTGTCTAAATAAAGCTGCTGTACCAAAGGCCTTCTTCTAAAACACCAGCGGAGGTGTTTCCACTGAACCAGGGATGGTGGATGTGAATGAATGAATGAATGTGGAATCAAACCTTCCTCTATCATGATGAATCCACTCGGTATTTACATGCACACACACTCTGCTGTAGGGGACAACAGCTAATTTATTAGTTATTGCAGAGCGTCAGCAGCATTCCAAGTGAACGCCACACGAGATATGAAGAACTTTATTGAGATGTAACATTTTTACTCCTGACTGCCGAGCTGATTTTTCTGACGTCTCAAAAGGAGGACAAACCTGAATCTGTCAGTGTGGGGAGAGGAGAGCATCATTCAACATGTAGACTAGGTCTTTACAGGAACTGTTCAGGTGTCGCTCAAATTGTAATCATGAATATTTCCACAAGTAGTTGAATTACACATTTATCTCCAGATTACAGTGACTTCCACCTTCTGTAAAAGGGTCCAGAATATTCCGGTGTGAATAGACCTGCAGTACACGTGTGGAGATATTTCATCAAATCCTGTTAAAACGTCTCGTGTGGCTTCTGAAACCTGCGTTTCCCCCCAAAACACCATTTTCCGTGTTTTTCCTAGCTCATAACCTGACATGATGACGATATGCCGCCGACCTCCCCAAATGGCAACAACTTGTGTCATGTGACTTCATGAGTCACATGACACAGGATCATCATTTTTTTACAACGACTCTTCAGGTCTCAGAACACTTTTTTTTCTTTATCGCTCTCAGGTAATCAAACGAAGTTTGTTGGAATCTGTCAGCCCCAAGTTTGGCGAAGCATTGCATGAGCCAACTTTTATGTTCACAAAAACTGACATCTGCCCCCCGCACCCCCCTCACAAAAAAAATCTAGATATTTTGGGAGACTGAGCTACTGTATTGTGCAGCTTACCCATAGAGTTGTGTGTTCTCACCTATACTACCCCTGATATCTTTATTTATTCCTCCCACACGAGCAGAAGCATGTGCACCAAATCACAGACGCTCACATTATTCCAACACGTATTTGTAAACAGCGGCCGCCATCCGAGGCGCTCGTCAGACGCTTCCTGTTGTTTTCCATCCTGCCTCTCCACGCTCCTTCAAGTAACCTTCGTCTTTCGGAGACTCTGCAATGCAGGCTGTCTTCATTTAGGTGTTTGTTGGGTGGGCAGGGTGGCGACTGCATTATTTATGATGAGGCGAACCGGCGGCGAGTGATAGGCTCCGAACAGACACGAGAAAAGCCGCTCACACACCGGCAGCGAAGCAATCAAATGCTCTTTGTGTGTTTAGCGATGCCTCATGACACCTCATTTTAAACAAAACGTTGCATCATGCCGTGCTGGCAGCCGGCGGGAGGACACAAAATGAGTAGCTTTTAAAATTGGTCGTCCGGTGGGAGCATGCCAGCATCTTGCCCCCCCACCCCACAGATGTTGATGTTAGAGGTGTTGCAGCTGATTTGTCAAAAAGGAAAGGAGTGGCAATCTAGGAAATGTTGAAACACAGATGAAGAAGGACGTCTCCATCTCCGCCCCTCATCTGTTTCCGTCCCAGAAAACGACACATGGGGGCTGAAATGGGCAGCTCTAATGAATTCATATTACAATGCAAATAGCAGCCACCGCTGGATTTCTCTGTTTGTCGGGATTTTCACTAATCCCAGACGCCGACGAGTGGCTGACAGACTGACTTGTGATGTTCATGTTATAGGAGATGAATAACGCATGAAGATGAAGTGTTTGGGTACACACCGGGCTTTCAGGAGGCAACTGGGCGAGTGGGGGTTGGGTGTGTGTGTGTGTGGGGGGGGGGTTCAAAGGGTCCGCAGGCCAGGTCAGCGGAGCGATCCTGTGTTTCTTCAGTATGCAGGGCAGGTGCTTGGAATCCAGCGAAACCCTCTTCAATATTAAAACACCAACCGCATGCAGTTTTTCTCCTGCTCTCGTCAATAATGGAGGACGCACGTCAAGTGTGGGAGCTGGTTGCTGAACGCTCAGTGATAAAGATCCAGTCCAGTCCAGTCCAGTGCAGTTTACATTTAAAGCAGCATAATCTGCACCTTAGGGCGCCCACACGTCCTCTTTGGGCCTTTTTTAAGGTTTCACTTTGACTGTAGCTTGCTCTCTTTATGTTGTTTACACAGTTCTGACCAGCCTCTTTCACTTTGCGCGTCACATTGGCCGGTAGGGATGAAACGATTCCTCGAGTCATTTGATTATAGAAAAGTAGAAAAGCACTCTGAGACCTCGGACCCCCACCAGTCAGCTCATTTCCACCCAGTACTCTGACCTTCCATTCACTGATCTCTTCTAGTAAATTCACTGATCAAACATGACTTTGTCACAAATAGTTATTAAACAAATCATGACCTCTGACCTCTAGTATATAGCCACTAACCACTGGCCCACCGAGACAGTCCACTGCAGCTGTTGTGGAGTTCTAGAGGAAGAATCCTTCAACAGATTCATGGATCCATGGTTCTAGAACAATCATCTGGTCCTGGTCCATCAGCAGCAGTTACTCAACATATAATACGTTATAATACGTTCATGACTTTTGGAGTTATTTTGGTAACAGACAAACAGAAAAACGCTGGATAAAACAGAACCTCCTTGGTGGAGGTAAAAATCTCACACACACACACACACACACACACACACACACACACACACACACACACACACACACGAGAATAAGTGACCCAAGCACATGTGGACAGAGCAATAGAACAATACAATATCAGTTTTATCACTTGTCTCTTTTCCAAGCACAAGTAGTGCAGCATTCTCCCCACTGACCAAAAAACAAAATTAAATGCACCTAAAGCCATTTTTTGTGTCTCAAATAACTTTTAATAACTAAAAACAGGAAGAAAATCCTCCATGGGTAAAAACATGGGTACTGTCGAGCCATAGCCTCGGCCATGTATATTTTTCGTAATTAGATAACCACAGGCTGCATTTGACAAATAGTTTGATCTTTTCTTTGCCCAATCTGACTTCAATCCCTGAAATGGTTTTGGGTATTTGCCTGGAGGCCCAGTGTTGGCCTCATTTTCTGATCAAAAGAGTTTCCCAGTCGTGTCCTGGACAGATCTGGGATTAAATGGCTAACTTTGATGAGTCACTTAGCGAAATTACAACCCTACTTCCAAAGATTACCCACCCACTATTTTTCTCTTTCCCCCTGCAAGGCTTGATCTTTCTTTCTTTTTTTAGATTCTAATCTAAAATCAAAGTGTCTCAGAAGTATTTATGAAATCCTCTCACGTCTCTCCAATCTATTTCAATTAAATAGTGACTGGGAAAGAGCTCACTGACAGTTCTTTCACCAAGAAACATTTTTACAACGACCAAATCACTAAATGCATAAAGAAAATGGCATTTATCAATGAAGTTCCAAAGCAAATCAAAGAAGATGAGCCACTTTTACAACAAAGATAATTCCTGTAACGTTTGTCTCCATTACGTCTGTTCCCCCACACAGTAACATGTCAGTATGTGTCAACAGACAAATGTCCAAACAGTAGCTCACCATTTGCAGTCAAACACAAATAAAAAGTACATTTACCTGGTGCAGAAAGTAGAGGGAGAATAACATCCAAATATATTCCCACAGGTACATTTCAGGGAAGAGCAAAAAGCTAGTTTTACAGTTGAGGTAATAGATAAAGGGACAAAAACCCGAGGGTAAGATTGAACAGCAGTTGTAATTAGCAAACTAACAACAGGTGTGTGAGTCGGCGTGACAGGAGGCAGGTGATTGGAGGAGAAACGCTGCAGTGGGAGTGGCCAGAGTGGTTGGAAAAAAGAGCGGGAAAACAACAAAGACAGGAAGTGAAACATGAAAGCCATTTCAAAATAAAGCCAAATAAAATAAATAGCAACTAGTGAGAACATCAAAGTCTTTCAAACCAAGTAAGTGGAAGACTTCACGATGTAAAACTGATATAATATATAAATAAATCATGAGCATGTGCAAATCATGATACATATATGAATTTAGCCCTTAGTATCTGTAAATAAGCAATGAAATGTTTCTGTGTTTTCTGTGTGAAAGTAATGACCTGCACATCATATAGATAGAAGATATTGTACTGTGTGCTCTTGAAATGGCTCTCGAGTACTTTCACTTCCAAGAAGTACGCGCTCATTTGCTGCTGAGGTCAGGGTGACTGCGCAGAAAGCATTGATGTGCATAAAAGCCTTAACCTGAACGATTCTCTGAGTGTCTGAGCACCGGTTCACCTCTGTGAATAGAATGTGCTTTTAATACAAAGTGAACAAATGAGGAGATCTGTCACGGGGGGAGAGTGAGAGGGTGGAGGCGCTCTAAGACATGTCAACCTTTGGTTCATACAGCGCCCACATGAGCACAGGTGACTTTTTTTTTTTACCTTTCTGCCCAAACTCACAATCACGCCTGCAATATTTGATCTATATAAGATCTACGAGCAGATCCACATCTCCTCAGTCCACAGAATCGAGGTATGATAAAGGTAATTTTATTTATGTGTGGGGTCTCTAAAAAAAACAATTAAAAAGTACATACATATATAAATATATTGTTTTCAGTGAGTCAATCGATACACACATGTTGTATGCATGCACACGTCTTTATTTCTCTGTTGAACATCATTATTATTGTATCATTTTGTTGACACCCTACACTGACTGTAGCTTCATTACTGATTAAAATAGAATGATGCGACAGATATATCATGGGAACCATGCCTCACTCCATGGGAGCTCAACTCATAATTTGAACACAACTTAAAGGTCCATTTGAAATAGGTCACACCTTGCAAGAACCTTTGTGGGGTCAAAGGTGAAGTAACCCAATGTGAGCCTGACGCCCGCAGCAGACTGTCACTCTAACCCATCAGTGCATCATATGTCAACTATAGAAAACCCAACAATATCCACTTTAACAGAACGTACCATCAATTTCCTCTCTCACCCAGACCTGAGCTTAAAATTTAACCCCTTTTTAAGGTGGGATTGTGTACATGACACGCTATTTAAGGGCTTTAAAGCCATTTCCCAGGAAGGGCCCTAACACGGGGCGCTATCAGGGTGTATTGGGAAAAGTCACCATCATGTCATTGTGCTTTCTGACAGGGGTAAGAGACAGGAAAATCAGAAATGTGAATCTGATCCACTCTGTCGCAAAGAGCAAGCCTGCCCCTGAACTGCTGTCATGACAATCCTGAGCTCGGCTGACAGAGGACTGATACCTGGGCTTTAAAAGAAATGAGAACAAAGGCAAGTCTAGGGCATCATAATCCCTTCGGAAAGGTTCTCCATCTGTCACAAACGGTGGTGACCGGGCACAAGTGAGTTGGAGAGAACATTAATAAGAGCCTTGTAATATTTCTGCTACCGCAGAGCAGCTGGTGGTGTGTCGGCAGCAGCTGCAGGTACGGAGGGATGTGATGAGCCGCCTTGTTGCTTCAGTGTGGAGAAAAAGCAGCCGTATATGTATGAAGGAATTGTCCCCGTATGTACAGCAGCAGGGGGTTGTCTAACCCAGTGGTTCCCAAACTCTCTACTGGGCCCCCCTTTGGTAAATAAGAACACACTTCATGACTCACCGTTGTACAGGTGAAACCAAAGGTATGAAAGATAAAGATAAAGGTAACGATATGTGTCATCATACTTTCTGGTCTTTGCTTTGGGAGATAATAGCTTTCAAAGCTGTTTTTGTTTACGCAGGAGCCCCATCAAAATCTCATCCATGTTATGTGAGCACAGTGTGACTGGGATTGATTCGAGCCCCCCACTTTGGGAACCACTGGTCTAACCCAAAACAAGTGTAGATGTCGGATGTAGAATGTTGGTCATGGTCACCTGGCAGGTTGTGAGGATGTCTGAGAGTGTCCAACCAAAGACGCCCTTTGACATGGTGCCGTTAGGTCTCTCACACGGTTCGGTTGGGTCTTATTGTGGCGATACATATGTTTTGCTACTGGGTTTCATTAGTTTCACTCTTTGGCTTTGTCTAGATCACTGTGTTCCATTACTCTATCTCGGTCTAAGATGCAACAGGTCAAGATCAATCCTCGAACCTTTGGCTGCTGGCGTTTGTCTCCGCATCGACAGATGTTTCCTTTGTGTAGATTGGAAATCACGTGTACGAAGTGAGATGGTGAGATGGCGCATTGCTATGTTGATTTCAATGACCATACAGTGCATAATCTCTCCCATGATGGTCCTTCTGAGTGGCACTGAGGTGTTCACGCCATATCAGGGAAATCGTCAAGAATACATATTCCAGAAGACGCCAGACATGTTGGAGCCGGCTTTCATTTGTTGTGCTTTCTTCGCTCCCCATCAACCAATGACTGTCTCGTCTCCTGATCCATCTTACTCATTCACATGATGCCATGATGGCGTAGCGATAGCAGTGGCTCTTTTTATAGACACATTTGTCTTCAATGTGTAAGTGCACATGTACTTCTTACACCTGTCTATTTTCTTTCCCTCCACCTACTGTTTGGCAGCAGACATAGCTGGTGGGTGGTGTTTGCTGCCTGACTGTGGTTATGTGGAGACCTCTTGACCAAGAGAAGGCCTGTGGGTGTAAGAGGCAGCGCAGTGTATTGAATCAAACCTCCTGTGATCCTGCATGCGTCCGACACCTTTGGTCATGGCGTGTGTGTGTATGATTGTATCTGCTTTGTATGTTTTCAACAGTCCAGTTTGATCGTCGTATTTGAAGGTGCCAGCTGATTTCCCTCTGGAGTTAGAGCTCAAGTGACTTCTTTTACATCATTGTAATTTTTCATATTTGCTCACAAATTCTTAATTAATGCTATTTGATGATACACTGTATATGTATATATATCTATCCCTTTTTAACTTCCTTTTTTTCTATTTCAATCATGTTTCACACTATATTTGCAATCCTTTCACTTGATTCTATTGTACCTCCTCTTCTCCTCTTCTCCTCTTCTATGAGCGACACACACAGACACACACACGTCCGTTCCACTTTTTGTTATTACTGTTTCTGCCTTTTTTCTTTGCAAATTCTAAATTTGTGTGTTTTATCCTGGTGTTAAATTGTCCTGGGTGTGTCCATGTTTTGCTCCCAATGAACACTGACAGTTGTGCTGGACTCTCAAAAGGTCCAAAAGGAAGTTTCCATGAACTATTTAATCCACTGTCAAAACACGCTGGCCAGAATTTCAAGGTTCCACTACAAAATATATATAAACAAATCAACATTCTTTAAAGTGATCCAAAGCTGATTTCTGTACCTGTTCACTCTTTCCTCCCTTAGCTAAACAGGTAAATATGGTTCAGAATAGTAATGAGCACAACAGTGTGCGGCCTTGAAATTATGCCTGTCTCATGCTCACCCTTGGGACACAGTTGAACAGTTCAGCAGTGAAGCAAAGCGAAGCGGCGAGAGAGGGAATATGCACTTTGACTGGGCGAGTGCGAACGCCAACCCCCTCGGCCTCGCTGTCTGACAGCCTCAAGCTGTTCAGCTCCTGACTTGTGGCAGTTTACAAAGTTTTTGTTTTGGTGGCTCCAAAGCGAAGGGCTTAGCCTTTGTTAAGCATTTGGACAAATGGCAGGAAAAATAACAAGGCTAATGTCAATTTCAACTGTTCTTACTGTCTCTGCTGTGAACTGTATCTGTTCTCACCCCGTAGGGGCTCCTGGGAAGCTGAAGACACAGGTACACCTTGACTGCCTGTGTTAATGCACTAATAACCTAATGCTCTTAGACCATCAGCCTGCACCATACTGTCCAGATGTTGACCACAATGGCAGTGCAACATTATCCACAATATATTCATTTCCATGTGAACTGATTTTCAGGTCTAAAATACCCGCTGGTAGCCAAGAACACAACTAAACCTGAGCACTTACAATAAGAGAATAAAAAGAGACGTTTTTGCCAATTTTAATTATGATGTGAAACAGTTAAAACATGAAAAGGCTTTCTAGAAGTAATAGTAATAAGTAATAATATGTGGAGGTAGTCTGAATTCTTACAGTGAATTTGTTAATGCCTATGTATTGTTGATTTGTGTTTCATTGTTGTGTTGTGGGTTTACACGCTGTTGCCTTTAAAAGGGCCCACCTGAAGAGGTGGTGGTGTAAGTTGTGTATCGGCTACGTTCTAACAGTGATGATAACAGTCGGCGTCATTAACTTAGCTTCAGCCTACACCTCAATGGTGCTTGTAATGAAACGTACCAGCTGTTGTTGAATTACACAAAATAAATCAAAATAACACATTACATTTTATTAAAAGCTTTTATACTAGCTGGGAATGTGGACACTTGACGGTTTGGGACCCTGGAAGTGACAGATCAAAAGAAAACAGGGGGAAATAGCAAGAATAAAGACAAATAGGAGAGGAGTGTTTGAAAACTGACCTTTTACTCAGGCTGCAGAGGTGTCACTCCATTTGACAGTCCCAGAAAACTTTTGATAATGTCACAAACGTTAAAGGTAAAACTAACAAGAGCTGTGTAAGAAAGCACAGGTGGGAAAACTTAGAAAATAAGATGAATAAAAAAAGAGGATTTAGCTCATCCGCATTTCCAGAACATTCCAGTGTGTTTATATTGTACACACCTTATCAAACATATATATATAGTCGGTGAAGTGGGGCTTTGGGTGTTTTATTGGCCCTCAGCTGCACTTTTATCACCTTCCTCGACATAAAGCCTTTACAGTCAAGAGCAAGTTGACTCACTTTAATGTACTGCAACCGTGAACTTGTCACAATGAACAGACGCTCAGTGGAGCGAAAGGAGAGAGGGCCAGCGGGGGTGTGCGTGTGTGGGGAGGGGGGTGGACTGCGGTGACCTTGTGGGAAAGGTACACACCATCTCAGTTCATGAATTGGCTCCAGATGGGAACTGGCAAGTGGGAAAAGCGGAAGAGAATTGTATCGACAAGCCATGCCTGGCCGGGCCTCGAGCAAGGCCATTAGCCATGTTGTCAAGTCACCGGGGGACGCTCCATCAGTCTGAGATTTCACTTCACCTGAGTGTCGATGGGAGCTCTCGCCGGCCATGCTGCGGTGTGGCCAAACACTGAGGCCCCGTGCCAATCAGGGCGCTGATGAGAAAACAAAAAGCTAACAGAAGAACTGAGTGCCACTGTTATCGTAACAGGATCATTACAACAACCTCCTTCAGTAGCCAGAAGTTCCATCTGAGGTTTGTTGAGGTACACTCGGATGGGACCACCAGAAAATGCTCCGTCAGGGGCCCCGATTACAAATGAAACAGCAAAGAAACAAGTTTGACTGGGTCTTCAGCTGTGTGATCCTCTCGGACTGCCCAGAACCTCAGATTCATCCCAGACAAGCAGCTGTCCTGCTCTGCACGTTTATCAGTGACATGTTCATCCATTCCAGACGCACAAAGGCTCTTGTCATCGTCAGCCTGGACTAGTACCAACAGGCAAATCACTTCCACGTCACGTTCCAACCTTTGCTATCATCTTTGTCTCCTCAGGTCTAAGTTGTCTTCTCACCCCTGGCACCATTGTCAGGACGCCAGAATCAGTTAAGTAACATGTGTTTATACTTGCGTGAGTCCAGACTAATGGGGTGTGACCCTAACTCTTGTTGAAGTGACATCACTGACTGCGACTGAACAAACAAATCACACCATTCTCCAGTCACTCTGTTGGCGTTCTGCCTCCGCTAGGACTGAATTCAACGGTCCTGCCCACCTGAAGGACTGTTCACCACACAAACGCCAACATGATCCCTCCGCTCCAGTAATTCTAACCATCGTTCACCGCCCTCGTCCACCCAACGGGGGGCCCAGCCTTCTGCTCTGCGGCCCCTCGTCTATGGTCCGACCACAGAATTCCACGTGGAAGAATTTTAAAAAGAGCTTTTCTTTGAAGGTCCTTTCCAATTTCATTTCTTAAACATATGGTGCTTTATGACGTGTCCTTCTCTATTTAATCTCCAAGTTGGCTACTCGCTAACCTATTCTGTGTTAAAGTCTCAGGAGACAATAGCATGGTTTGTTCAGTGTTGTTGACAAGATGAACTATTACAATGACTGCTAGAGGACAAATAGGATTGCCTTAATAGTCTGCATAGACATTGTCTGCATTGTTGCATACGAAGGTCAGCAGCAGAAGAGAAAACAGTGTATCGAACAAACATGGCTGAGTGCCTTGAAATGAAACGTGAAGGTAACGTCATCGCTGCAAAGAATGAGTACATTCTGTGGATACTGTGCAGATGAGTCAGACAGATCAATACCCTGACAGCAGCACACAGACACACTGGTCTTTGTCCATTTTCTGTTCACTGACTGTGGTATATTGTAAGTTATATCATCAGACCCATGCATGACGCGGGTTCCCGCAGTCGAGGAAAAACGGGCGTGTTTGAGACCTTTTTTAAGACGCTCCAGGCCAAAAGCCGTGTTGTAACGTGAGCATCCAACGGCGGCTCCCGTTTTCTGACTGTGGTGACAGACTGTGATGCGGAGAGGTGTCTGCTCTGATTGGAGCAGGATGTTTGGAGTGAATACCGTCAAACGCCTGTGAAGCTCCTTCGTCTCAGCCGAGCCACAGCAACACGTCAGTCAAAGACAGGCCCCGATACTTCTGTCACCACCGGAGAACATTTTTGTGTGGGAGTGTGAATGCATAAAAATAAAGTTTGCAGATGAACTTCAATTTTTAATAACAGGAAGTCGACAATGTTTTAAAGGCAAATTCAAAACTACCTAGCGTTTTACACGTGTGATTAACGACGAATACGGACAAAAGGTTTGCTGATGGCGGCTCCCAATCACCTCCTCTCACCCCCTACACCTGTTTGTTAAAGTGGTCCTCCTCTTTCGTTGATAGTTATCACCTCTTCCATGCGTTGGCGTGTGGCTGTGTGTGTGTGTGTACATGTGTTCACTGTCTGACTCCGTAAGCCAGGGGAGTCAGGGGAGTTGTCAGGAGGTGGTTGGCCTGGTTTCCATCGCAAAGAAAGATGAGCAACCCTGGAACAAAGAGGCAACCTGCTCGATTGTGTCAGAGGAGGAAAAGAAAGGGAACTTCCACTGGCAGTGAAACTCACAACCAACCCGGGGTGTAACAGTCCGTCTGTATCGATGCATGAATTGGCTAAACAACAGTCAAATTGTAAACCATCGGTCCATATCGTCAACCTTTGGGTGATACACTGTTAATTTTGAAATTTCTTTCACATGCCAAACTCTGTCGAACAACACTGAGAAGGGATTTTACTGTCGGGAAATATCTGTGATGACTTCACAGAAACGGTACAATGAGTCTTCTCCACCAACTCGACTCCACACGACTTCTTTATGTTTCTACTGGTTATAGAACCTGGTACTGGTTACGTTCTTTAGTTCCTCCTCCACTGAGGTTCCATTGAGCTGAGCTGATACTAAACATGTGACTTGACAGAGGGACGTCCTCTGATTGGTCCCTGCAGACAGAGGGACGTCCTCTGATTGGTCCATACAGACAGAGGGACGTCCTCTGATTGGTCCATACAGACAGAGGGACGTCCTCTGATTGGTCCCTACAGACAGAGGGACGTCCTCTGATTGGTCCATACAGACAGAGGGGCGTCCTCTGATTGGTCCATACAGACAGAGGGACGTCCTCTGATTGGTCCCTACAGACAGAGTACTGTCCTCTGATTGGTCCCTACAGACAGAGTACCGTCCTCTGATTGGTCCCTACAGACAGAGTACTGTCCTCTGATTGGTCCCTACAGACAGAGTACCGTCCTCTGATTGGTCCCTACAGACAGAGTACTGTCCTCTGATTGGTCCCTACAGACAGAGTACCGTCCTCTGATTGGTCCCTACAGACAGAGTACTGTCCTCTGATTGGTCCCTACAGACAGAGGGACGTCCTCTGATTGGTCCCTACAGACAGAGGGACTGTCCTCTGATTGGTCCATACAGACAGAGGGACGTCCTCTGATTGGTCCCTACAGACAGAGGGACGTCCTCTGATTGGTCCTTACAGACAGAGTCCTGTCCTCTGATTGGTCCCTACAGACAGAGTACCGTCCTCTGATTGGTCCACATACACTGTGTCTTGATAGTGAAGAACAGACGTTTGTGTGTGTTTGGTGTCTGTTTGCACGTTTGCTATCAGAGATGGATGGAGTCAGACTTAGAGACTGCAGGGGGGCGGAGTTCCGTGTTGGTGTTGGTGTCCTGCTGCGCCTCTCTCTTTCTGTGACAAAAACGATCGCTATATCTCCATCTCCTCCATGTAACGACGGCTCATAGCTATATGGACCTCAGGCCTCTAAGTCACGTTGAATCAAGCTCATATCTTGGCATATCGGCCAATGTCAAGTCGTTACGATACAGTATCGTATTAGTGTGAAACTGGTGAGTTACACCCAACACATCTTATCTATAACTTGTCTTTTCCTTGAGTCACAATAAAGAGGACAAATCCCTCGTGACAGCGGATTACAAACATCTCTTGCACATACTTAGGCTGTTGGTGAGAGGCAGTTTGCTTTGCTGGACTCCCTGTATCAGTTGATGGATTTTGCTAGGTCCAGTGTGCAGCCTTCTTGGGTTTTGCTAAATGAATTATGGAGACCTGAGTGGCTACTGTTTTCAGCTTCATGCACTAGATGCACATTATCCTGAGCCGGTGAAAGCTTAAATACCTGCTGGGCCTCGCTCCGACCCTGCAGCTGCCATCAACATCCCACAGAGAGTCTGGAGAGACTGCATGGACGAGAGGGAAGGGGAGGACGACAACTAGATCGATTAATTGAATGAGCGGAGAACTCTTGTGCAGATCGGGTTGCAGTGCTGTGATAAAACAAAGTGCACATTAAGTTTTAAAATGAATAAAAACAGGTCCTAAGCCCGGCGATGATAGCGCCTTATGCTGTGGTTCAGACAGGCCTCTGCTCTGCCTCACTATCAATATTTCAGTTTGTTTATGTTTACCTTCATTTTGTTGGCCGTGCTACGGCAGTTTGCTTATTGTTTTTTTTAAATTTTCTTCACGTGTCTTTGTTTGTCATAACACAGATCCCTCCAATCTCAGATTGTCTTGTGCAGAACAAGTTTTCCTAGAAAATAAAAGCAGAAAACATCCTGCCACACACTTTCCTTGTCACGTTTGCATTTAAATAAATGACACAGTCTTTAAATTATACATGATCCAAGGTCTGTGTCACTAAAGCGTACAAGGCAAATTTTCTTTTTGTCACCAAGCTTGGTGAGTTTTCCTAGGAGAACAATGTTTTTTGGGGGTTTCTTGGAGTCATGGAGGAGTGGATGTTGTCGATGTGGACTCATTAGTGTCGTCCATTTTTTTTCCGTCAGCCAATTAATTGTTGTTATCACATTCCCACTACTTCCTGTCGTCCTCTGGAGCTATTTCCTGTGTCCCACCTCTTTTTCATTGGCTGTGGGCAACATGTGCTTGCAGTTGGGTCAGTATCCCGTGCACACAACCCAACTGCGTCGACGCAAATAACACAAAGATGTTTGATTTGTGGTGGCTGAGGTTAGGTCGGGTCCGACTTCTGTGACAAGTTGTGAATCGTGAGTAAACTGAAGTGAAAGTGTGCCCAACTTCAGTGGAACTGAATCCGCAGCGTCATTAAACCCTGACACGTCATGTTATCCCCTAATAACCCCCAGTCTAATGCTCAGTCAGCTGAACGTGTTGTCAGTGATCTATGACAGTGACTCTTCCAGGAACACGGCCGGTGTCGAGTTTGGGCCAAATAACGAGATCACAGGTGCACGGCATCAGTCTGTGCTGCTGTCAATGGGATTATCTGTCCTCTGGAGCTGAAGCTGTACCGGAGGACGGCAGGGAGCAAAGAAGCTGGGGAAATAGGTCAAGCACACTGATAAGGGGAAGTGTGGGTGGGGGGGTTGAAGACGTCTTTCCAGTCACTGAGGGGGGCACTGAGTTTGACAAGAACATCACCACGTCAAGAAAAAGAGAGAAAGCTTTTGTTAAACTCAGTTCAAGGAGTTCTCTTCTGTGAATGAACACTCACACTCTCCTCGTGTTAAACTCACAGACAGTCTCAGATAAGAAGTACATAAACATGTATTATGCCTCAGACAGACCTTCCAGAAGGAACTGAAGGTTTTATCAGTGTTAGGTAGGACGAGTGCAGTGTTTTGATAACCATCTAGCAATATGAAAAAAATCTTACCTCGTGCTGAAGCTGATAAGTGGTGAATGAAGCTGAGGAGGATCCACTCTCAGGGACCTGAATAGAAAATACAACGCACACGTCGACCCATTAATTCACTTTCTTATCTGGAACCAGTTTGTGCACGACGGCAAAGCAGCCTGCATGTACCTGTCCATTCTCTTGGTCCTACTGGGAGCCCCCAAGTGTTCCCAGGCCAGGCCTTTACCCCACTGCGTACCCTATGTCATACCCTACAACGTACCCTATGTCATACCCTACACCGTACTCTGTCATACTCTACACCGTACTCTATGTCATACCCTACAACGTACCCTATGTCATACCCTACACCGTACTCTGTCATACTCTACACCGTACTCTATGTCATACCCTACAACGTACCCTATGTCATACCCTACACCGTACCCTATGTCATACCCTACACCGTACCCTCTGTCATACCCTACACCGTACCCTATGTCATACCCTACACCGTACCCTATGTCATACCCTACAACGTACCCTATGTCATACCCTACAACGTACCCTATGTCATACCCTACAACGTACCCTATGTCATACCCTACACCGTACTCTGTGTCATACCCTACACCATACTCTGTTATACCCTACACCGTACTCTGTCATACCCTACACCGTACTCTGTCATACCCTACACCGTACCTCTGTCATACCCTACACCGTACCCTATGTCATACCCTACACCGTACTCTGTCACACCCTACACCGTACTCTGTCATACCCTACACCATACTCTGTCATACCCTACACCGTACTCTGTTATACCCTACATCGTACTCTATGTCATACCCTACACCGTACTCTGTCATACCCTACACCGTACTCTGTCATACCCTACACCGTACTCTGTTATACCCTACATCGTACTCTATGTCATACCCTACACCGTACCCTATGTCATACCCTACAACGTACCCTATGTCATACCCTACAACGTACCCTATGTCATACCCTACACCGTACCCTATGTCATACCCTACACCGTACTCTGTCATACCTTACACCGTACCCTATGTCATACCCTACACCGTACCCTATGTCATACCCTACACCGTACCCTATGTCATAC
>CAAKHB010007808.1:9531-22908 GCA_901007665.1 Aeoliscus strigatus
CATCCTCTCTCAGTGTGTGTGTGTGTGTGTGTGTGTGTGTGTGTGTGTGTGTGTGTGAGTGTGTGTGTGTGTGTGTGTGTGTGTGTGTGTGTGTGTGTGTGTGTGTGTGTGTGTGTGTGTGTGTCAGAAATGGAGATGTGATTGTGGAGCCAGCCTTACCAGCTGATCAGTTAGGCACACGTAAATAGACAAAAGATGTGGATGTTCTGCGAATACTTCATCTTTTTCACGCACAGCTGCACACACACACATGCACACATCAACCCTTGTGGACCTTGTATCCGCCCAATGCACTACTTTTGAAGGTGTCCATTAGGACTACAAATGGAGCTATGGAACCATGCATCTGAGAGGAGAGAGGTCAGCTGACAGCATGTTTCACTCACTGATGTCTTCTGTCTTTCGTCTTTGCTGTCTGTCTCTGTCACTCAATCTCAATATGTCTACCCACTTTCCCTTTATTCTCAGCTGTTACCTTCTCTGAGCCTTTCTACAGATACCCTCGTTCTCCTTTTCTCTCTGCCTCTGGTTGCCTCCTGGTCCATCTTTGACACTTTGAGAAGCAGCTCAATGTCTCTCTGATGTTTGATCTCTTTGGTAGGAATGCTGCCATTCAGAGAATCCTCTCCAGATGTGACAGACGAGACAAACGACAAAAATGTACATGCTGACACTCCGTTCATGCCACAACATTTGCATGTCTCCACTCTAAGGTCATGCTGAATTCAAGATAGAGATTCATTTGTTGGTAAGAGGAGCGCTGTGATTAAACAGAGAGGGAGGAGAAGAAGAAGCTTTAGGGCCACCCATCACACCCTCGCTGCTCTCCTCCTTCTCTCCCTCTGATTCTATAGCAGGTATGCTCAATGTATGGTGCATATTAAAAATCATTGATGATGCTAAAGCTTTTGACCAAGAGGCGTCAGGAACCTATTAACTTTTATCAGTGGCTAGGATTATTCTCCTTTGTACCAAAAGATAAATGTTCTGCCACTAGTATAGTAACAGTATAGATAAATAAAGTTTAGTTCCATTTTTTTATATTCTGCTGTTTCTTAAAACTCCGTTTTAAGTGAGAGGGTTCCTGGCTCAAATGGACAACAATGTATGATATATAGGATATATAGGATATATAGGAAATATGATGTGGCTGGTTGGTGAAGAAACCCCACAGTGTTGATGTACATAAGAGCAATGTAACAGAGCAAGTGTGAAATCCAAGGGATGACTTGAGATGTGGATCTCATTCTAGCAGTGGCTGCTAATTATTGGATATGTGTGTGTGTGTGTGTGTGTGTCTGTCAGGTCAGAATTAGGGTCATTCTCTCTGGCAAAATCACTTTATCTTCATAGAGCTGAGCCCCTACTGTGAGACAGCGCTGGCAGAAGTGACGATTGTCTATGAATACTGATTCCCTGATCACACATTTCCCCTCTCTCTCTCGATCACACACGCATACAACCTACCTTTTTGATGAAGAGACAATAACTAAATGAGTCTTAATTACAAGTCATTTTTTCATGAATAAGGGAGTCAAAGTTGCATGGCTAAGCACTTTTTTCACTGTACAAGTGAAAAAAGTGAAACGTCTATTAGATTAAGGAGCATAAATGGATTATATTACTTTTTAATCTAATAAATCTGCCTGCACTTGTTTCAATGCGCGTTTATAAACACTTAATGGGAATGACAGCGTATTTGAGTGTGTGTGTGGGGGGGGGTCTGGTGTGTTGCTATTAGGGTCAACAGACGTAATAACAAACAATTACTATTTTACAACAAACTAACTACCTAACTACCAACTAACTAAGACAGTCACTGGCTTAACACCCTAAAACAAAAAACACAATGAGGCTTACCGCATGATAACTTCAAACACCCTATGAATGCAAGTGTTTTCACACTATTTACAATAATCATTCATATTATCACAGAACAAACTACAGAGTGGTAGCAGCATCACAAAGCAGAGTTGTTCACGCACACTCAGCATCATATGGTGGTTTCTGAACAATCACACAATGTACAGTGCATACACAGAAAATATGACCTGCGTCATAACAGAAATGACGCAGATGTGCAGAAATTCCTGTGTCATCAGCCCACGTGTGGTCCCATGATCTGCAGCCTGGGGCAGTGGGTAACTGTGGCTATGATTTCTGAAGATGTTTATCCTGCAATCAATCAAGACCATTGGTGGACACAGTCTATTGACCAAAAAAGATGGAGGATGATCTCTACGATGTAAAGAGCCCCCGATTCCCATGATCCAAACAGGATTCAGCTGAACTGTGACTGTAATAGTGACTCCACAGGGATAGGAACAGCTATGGAGTCATGGGCTAAAGATATCCAGCAGAGAAGAGGACATAATGATTTCTTTGCTCAGGAGGCAAAGATATGATTGAACTTTGATCTCAGAGTGTGACCAACAGTCAGTGAACAGTGAACAACAGTCGCCACTTATATACGACTAAATGTATGGACACACTTCCTTGTCTTTACTGATCCATTTACTCGTCCTTTATGAGCCAATCATAGCTACTTCCTCCACACTCCTTCGTAAGTTGCTCCATTGAGAGAAATCTATGAAGAGCGGATCCTGTCATGATGAAAGGTCAGTGGTACTACAATGAACACATAAACGTGTACTCATATCAAGTAAATTAATGCCCTTGACATAATGGATGACTGTAGGTTACTTCTTAATGAATTCATATGCAGAATTCTGTCTGGATTCATTAACATCTCATTACAACAACAATGGAACAAAATGGAACAAATGTGCACAGTTAATGCTTCGTAATAGTGACATGGTATTTGTTAATTTGGCATTAGGTCATTGAGTGAGTGGACAATGTTTGGTGTGTGTGCGTGTGTGTGTGTGTCGGGTGGACAGGCATGAGCAAACAATCATTTGCAAACGTCAGTTGTTTCTTTTTCAGTTGTAGTTTCCGTGACATTTAATAATGTCACAGTATGAACGGCTGTGTGTGTGCGTTTGTTCTGGACACTGGTCAAATGTCCGCTTTCAATATGTTTTACTTGGATTAAACAAGACAAGCAACTTGTTTATTGAAAAAGTAGAAGCATGATTTGTTGGAATTAGTGTGAATGCCGTTTTGTAAAAGGTTTATGTGGGTTTGAAGACGGAGATGTCGAGGTGGAGATGGAGGAGTGATGTGGAGGAGTGGCTGGACTTCTGATGGGGGACGGTTGGGTAATCAGGTGGAAGAGACTGTGATCAGTGACATTTAAGAGGTAAGCCACACTGCAGGGCACATCTGCTGGAGAACACACACACCACATGATACTGTCAGCTCCGATCTCATGATGAGCAGACAGGCAGACAGGAGGACAGACAAGGTAAACGGGAGCGGGAGGGAGAGGAAGCGAGTGAAATCAATATGTCCCTCTGAGACAGCAGCCACTCTCCAAAGAAAGTTGTGCAAACAAATGAATGTGAAAACACCAAAATAATTTTGAGTGACACACACACACACACACACATACATAAACAATAATTAGTGCTGTTTTACTCTCTGTGCTGCTTTTTTTTTTTAATCCCCCAGACTCGCACCTCCAACTTTCCTCTGTGTGTTTTCACATCCTCTCATTAAAAACAGTCTGTCTGAAAGTAGGAAACAAAGTGCAATTTATATAATAATTCTAGTCAGCCTGTCTGGAGCCCATGAGGAGAATCTAGGGCCAGATTCACGAAACCTTAAGAACAAAAATCTTCTTAGTTATTCTTAGTCATTTCTTTTCCTGACTTTAATCTTTAAGAAGAAAAAAAGAAAAAATGATATTCTCAAATAAAGTTCTTAAGTAGTTCTCAACTTTCTTCATATGTTTCTGCTGAAGAGAAATGGTTAGAATGAATGGCATTCTTGAAAACAAAGTTCTCAAATTTGTTCTTAATTTTTTTTTCAAGTTTAAGACATCATTGACCTTGTGTTTTAATTCCTGCAAGGAAAACCTACGCCTCCAGTATCATATTCTTGAACACATTCTAGTCAAGTTTTGTGAAGTAGGTCATAATTTAAGCTCCTCGTAGATTCCACTACACCTGATATCAACGTTTATTTTTGTTTTATTTGGTGGAGGGTCAAGAGCCTCTGTTTCATGTCTGTTAGTATAAGATTAGAAACAGTTAACATCTTTTCCTCCTTCATGATTTGCTATGTGACCACCTGAAGGTTTATTCATTGGCTTGTGCAATGCATATTAATGCAGGCCTATTAGAAGAAGTTCGTAAGTAGGAAAAATAAAGAAATTCCTATGATATGCAACTGTTGTTAAGAAAATATTGAGGAACTGAACTTATGATTTTTCTTATGAATGTTTTAATTTAGATCTTAACACATTATGTATGATTTTTCTTGAGAAGATATTGGAGAATCTGGCCTCTGATCCGTAAAGGGGCAGTGATTAGGAAACTGTGTCGTGGTGGGTGGGGTGAATATCAGTTTACTCCTGGTCGTCCATCACATTATAGCCATGAGCTTCACACACTCAGTCACTCAAACCAGATTCACACTGATACTGAGAGACTTCACAAACACGACTGGATTCAGACACGCCATTGTCTGATAATGTGTCCACGCTGCACCTCATTCAACACTTTTTTTTTTTACACATACTCATGCAAACAAACCTGGACATGCAGTATGAGAGGCAGACGTCCATATGGTACGCCTTCGGCCTCCAGTGTGCTTTTGTTTAATCATCATTATCACTGAACTTTTCAGACAATTTTTTTCTGTCTTGTTTAGTTTTTTTTCTGCCCGTACATTAGACTGTGTTTGTGTGTGTGTTGCATTTGCCCAGGCAGCCAACACATACGTCTGTCTGCCCAAGCCATCATCCCTAGTGACAGCTGCCACTGTCCTGACCTTGGACACTGTGTGTTACGAGGGTTTGAAGTGATTGACAAATTGCATCCTTTCATTCATTATTGAAGGCAGAGCTCAAAACCTGGGATATCACTGTTACAGCTCTGTACAGCAGACAGAGGTAAAGGAGGAAGAGAGGGGGGTATTTAGAAGGGTGTGCACAAGGAAAAAGGTCATCTGAGCAGAAACATCAACGCGAGAAGTAAAGGTGAAGAAACACACACACAGGAATCAAACAGCAACGCCACAGTTCTTATTCTCCAAATGATACTCAACTGCTTCAACTACTATAACAGCCACACAAAAAATAAAGGAATTCTCCGATTAAAATTTAAAACCAATTTCAGGTCATGAAAAAAAGAGGACATTTAAATTTTAAACGCATGCCTCATTTACAGCTGTGACAGTAATTCATACCAAGGTGTCACATGAGATTTGCTGAGGTCATATGTGAACTGTTCACATCACCAGGGAAGAGACATCGTATTCACAGGGTGATGAACCTTTGGGACATTCTCAACAGAAAGCTTTAATATTTTAAGCTGTCAGCTCCTTACAATGCCACCCTTACTTCCCACTTCTCACACCAGCTCAAGATTTTATTGACGTGACTGGAACGAGTGCCATAAAGTGACCTTCATGAATCCACTGTGAAATGATGGTGTCAATGAGCCTCAGCAGTTTAAATGCAAACAAATCCTTGCATTAGACTTCTGGAAAAATGACATTGTCTCTGCAGAGACCCATGGTAATATCTGATACAGCAAACAGTACCTTTAAACCACAGGACATGATCTGTACCGCCTGGGAGACATCTTTCCACAGAGGACACATACATTAGAAGACCATGAATACAACTGTAAATGGAAACTGTCAGTGAGGATTTTAAAGAATTAATGCTCCTCTCCGGTGGCTCGAAAAGTCAGAAGCAAATCTCCTGTGTCCTCTTTTGCCATTCACATTGAACTCTGTCCTACTGTCTGCACGGTCTCATCTCTGCTTTCAGACTTCATCAGTCTCCACACCTGTTCTCACCTCTATTCTCTTTTCATCTCCAGCTTGTAGCATTGATTTTCAGTTGAAATGGGGCCCAACTCTCTATTCAGAAGCATTAGATGCTATGTTCTCTGCCATTGCCATTTACCTGTTACCCGTGTGGGTGAGGCGAGCCTCATAGTTTTCCACCTTACTTCTCTCACTAACACACTCACATTGTCTGTCCATCTGCCTCCTTAACACATTTCAACTGATTTATTTGTAAAAGTCATTTTCTCTTAAAGCTCATGTGTGTGCATGGAGGCATGTGATTAAAAAAGTGGATGTTTACCTAGAATCCTTTTACACTGACATCTGCCACCAACTCAAACATAACCAAAGTTCTTGCTGCGGAGCAACAGTGCTAACCACTGTACACTGTCGCCCTGAAACACAAAATGTCTTTTCCATTTCACTTATGCTCCCAACCCATTTCTCTCTCTCCCCTGTCAGAGACAAGGGCAACTTGGTGACACAACATATGAAGGATACACCGTCTCAGTAAGCATTCCTCTTCCAGACCCAAATTAATTGGATAACACTGAAAAATGTCCTTGAGAAGGTACAATTTGTATGAATTTCCTTTCTGACTGTTTACTGCTTCATTTAGACACATACATTTGTGTGCAAATACAGTCATGAATGGAAGGTCAAACAGCCCAGATGTTTCTACAAATAGCAAGAAAGTAAGACATGTTCTTCCCATATGTTCTTACTCTAAACTTCGGATGTTTTTCATGTGCAGTGTGTTGGAGAGCCATTCGAGGGTGGGTATTTTTAGATTTCTTGTGGTTGAAAATTTCAGAGACACTTGTGAGGGTAGTCTAAAGAGATAGTTGTTCAAAATATCTTTAATCAGCTTGCTGTCACAAAAACTCTTTTGAGATAAACTCGAGAGTTGTGCTTATTTGCAGGTAGACGTCTCCCAGGCGTCGAGAAGTCATTAATAGCAGGAGTTGTCCCAGTTTAACAAGCTGGGTGGTGTGCAAGTAAGTCATTACTTTCTTCTACTTTTCTCCTTATCAAGTGAGGATGATGCATTTTCATCCGTTTCATCGTTGCTAGCCTGGTCATGAGAGATAAACAAAAACAACATTTCAAAGCTCTCCACACGGACCAACAAGGAACCAGCCTTCAATATATAATACAAAGAGACAGGACAGCTCATTCAAACTCTGCTTAACCTGAGTTCACGTCAGGTTTCATACAGAACTGCATCATGAACTCGTGTCCGTATTTACATCATGACTTTGTGAGTCACAGCCAAGATGAAAATATGAAAATATATTGTTTTAAAAAGCCAGTGTATATATATTTATAACACACACATATATATTGGATTGTAAGCCTGATGATGATACAATATTCACCTGAACTTAATTATGCACTTGGTAGTTCACATGTTCGAAACACTGATTTATGGAGAGGGGGTTAGATTAAATAACATCCAATCCCTTCTCCATAAATCAATATAATTTAATTAGTTAGCCAGTTTCTTTAGTAAATACAGTAAAACGTACTGGAATACTTACTGCAGTAATTATTACTTATCAATAAATGTTTTGGCTTCACAATACTATAAGCTTAGCTTATTACTATAATATGCACATTTACTTATATTTCATACAAGAAGACCAAAAATAAAAATAAAGCAAAATTAAGATAATAACACAGTAAACCAGTTGTGATCAATGTAGACTTAAGCAGACAGACATAATTGTTAGTATCTATTAACTGGAATCTCAGACAAAGGTGCAGACACATGCGAAAAATGGGGCTTGGAAAAGATTTTTTTTTTTTTTCGTTAAAGAAAAAAAAAACACCAATTAAAAGAACTTCCTACATTGGAGAATGGCAGATTCCCCTCCCTCTGCATCAAATGCTGTGGGTGAGGGACAAGACAGAGATGTTAAAAAATTTCAAAGCTGGTGAGGAATTCAAGGTTCAGGATTTCATCTCCCAGAGTCCTTTGCAATTTGTAAGTCAATGTACTATGTGTGTGTATGTGTGTGTATCTGGCACTCTAACCTATGAATTATGAAGTATACCATATAATACCACAGCAGATATCCTATAGAAACAGGAGAATGGGTGATACTGACATTCCAGTTGAACCCTAAAGACAAGTAGTTTCATGTGAGTGTCTCTCATATTCACCTTCTTTCTCTTTTATTTCATTGCACTCTCTCTCACATCCATCCATCTCCTTCTCTTTCTTGAGTTGTGACTCTCCCTCCACCGCTCAGTCATCTCATTGTTTAGAGCCTGTGCTGCCAATTAGCACTGCAGCTAATGACAAATCTCCGCGCCAACACACGCACAGGCAACAAGTAGCATATAGTCATTGCTTCATTTCAGTATCTTCGTCTTTCTGGATTATCTTTGTTATCAGGTCAAAGGTGTACATTTAAAGAAATACGTCATGTGCAAAAACATCTCGGTCGAACATCATTGCTGTGGTACAAATACCTCCTAGACATGGATAATGTATCTTCTGTTTCATTCTCGAAAAGCAAATAAGTCTGGGTCAAGACCCATTTTACTTTGGTCTGTTGATGAGATAAACAAGTATTCTATCTCCCGCTCCCTCTCCTGGAGAGAGCACATTGCTTTTATTAATCGTGACACTCTCTTTAATCCACATTCAGTCAGCCACTACAGCTCTTGAATGCACCCGTGCCGATCCAGGTATACAGAGCCAGGGGACCTCATGAATAGCTAATAGGAAGTATGCGACAATGCTCAAATTCACAGAGAATGGCCTTCCACCATCAGCTCTGGAGTTACTGTTGGTAGAGAAACATCAATGCTACAGGGTGAGAGAGAAGACAAATAGAGTGACAGAGTGTGTGCGTGTGTGTGTGTGTAAGACCAGAAGAGAAATGGAAGATATTATATGAAATTACTGAGAAATGATCAAGTAATCTCACATTCAGCCCATCTGCCAGTCTCAAAGGTTTATCATCCAAACACCCATACAGCACTCTCGTGTTATGCACACATACACACACATACGTTGTCTGATAGCATAATTGCGGTGTTTTGACAGCGATTTCTTGTCTGAGGCCAAAAGAAAGAGAAACTATACGGTAGAATTAAACGTATTTTCATTGTATTTTTAAACTTATTTTTCACCGCATCCCTCATTCACCCACTGAATTCAAACACATTCATGCACCGCTGGCGAAGTTATCAGGAGGAATTGGGGGTTCATTGTTCAGTGACACTCACTGAGCAATCAGGACTGGCTGAATGTTTTATATATATACACACACACACACACACACACACACACACACACACGGTGCTTGTAAGAGAAGAGGGGATGTTTACTCACAGGAGAGAGAAAAGCAAACAGACATGAACAGCACAGGCTGAACAACTGCTCTCGTTACTGGGTGCTTCCAAATATCACTTTGATAAAGTCTGGGTCTAATTAATCAAGCTAATCAGCAGGAGGGCTGGCAGCTCGTCCTCCCCGCTCTGCAGTATCTCTCCTCCAGGCTGGGGCTCTGCGGCAGTTCCCTCATTGTGGTGAGCAACCGTTGGCTCACTTAAAGCAAAATGCCAACACTGTAAAGTATTGCAAAAACATTTCTGTAATTTAGCTGCAACCACAGAAGGCTCATAAATTGTTCTTTCCTTCATTCATACATTCATGCATTCATACTGAAATTCACACACTGATGGAGGCACGAACACACATGCTAATCTGGAGCAATAAGGAGCAACATGGACGTGACCATGGACTTGTTTTGACCATTTGTCTGGCCGTTTTGTGTTTTGACTGTTTGAAATGTATGAATGCTTTCTGCTACAATGTGAAATATGTGAAAACATATGACACCTAATCTAGAATCCAAAATGGTTGGGTGAGGCAATATATGGCACCGCCATGCATCTTTCCAAGTATGTGCACACACAACACCCCTTTCATGCAAACCACGTTTCCACAAACAATCTCCCCTGGGATCCTTCCAGCAGAAATGCCACGATAACTCTTGTGCTGTATGGGTGCGAAAGATGGATGGATGGATGGATGGACAGATAGATATATACTTTATTAACCTCTGAGAGGAATTCGCTTTTTTTAAAAATAGATAAATCGGATTAAAATAAAAATAAAGGGCAAAGTTACAAGGACAGGGACAGGAAAGAAAAAGAACCTCACAAAATGATGTAATTTCCATAATGTGATTTGTGAAATGCCAAAGTAGAGGTATTCATTCATATGGCGCCAGCAGAAGGAGGATATGTTAAAAAGAGTAAAGATTGTGGCTGAAAGGTGTGTAACCATTCACAAGTGGTGGTCAAAGTAATCATCAATTTACTTTAAACAATTATCACATTACAACAAAATATGAGAGGAGCATTTATGTCACTATCATGCAGCTGTGGGTATCACTTCTCTGGCCACTGCAGGATGAGAAGGGTGACACTTGGCAGAGCAGTAACATCCTATGACTGCCCCATGGGACAACACTGCAGAGACGGGTAATAAGGTCCAAAACACATACACGACAGTACACACATGAACGCACACAAGCTGTAAGCTGTACATTGAAGATGCATAACTGTGAACAACTTGACTGTCACCTTAGTTTCTGTTACAGTGAAATACAACACTGTCCCTCATTCTATTGATCCCTGAAATGATATGAGTGTGCGTGAGTGTGTGTGTTTGCGGGCATGTCCTTATGGCCACGCCTCAATCACTAAACTGATACTTCACAGTACCTTGACCTGACTTGTGACTTTGACCTTTTACACCGCTTTCAATCAGGTCCTCAAAGTCCTGACGGCCTGACTGACACAGGCACTTATCAGAGTCCTCCTGTTTCACACACAACACACAGCACATTCTCACACATGCACACACTGACAGGTCCTGTCTCCAGCTGACAGGGCTTTATATCAGCAAAGACATCAGGCTGCCCGCAAAACTGACCCTACCACCACGCCATGAGAGATGGGACAATCTGCTCTGTGACAGACACACACACACACACACACACACACACAAAATAAAGGCTGATGTGCCCATTGTTTAAACACAAAGATATTGTTTGGTATGTTCATCAGGTGCATGTGAAAACATGACTCCACTGTGGTGTGTGTGTGTGTGTGTGTGTCAGCCTCTTAAGTGAAGGCTTGTAAAACTCTTGTTCATCATAACTGTGATGTTGTAGCCTGAGGGCTTAACGGCATGAAGCAATTTCCCTCTCGTTACACCAGGCGTATATTAACCTCCAAAAAACATCAGGCACAAACACTCACTCAGTTACATGCACACACCTACACACTGCTTACTTATCTGCCATGTCAAGTGTAGTAGGGACGACTCCCTTGAGTGAGTTATTTATGATGCAGCTATGTACTTCCTTAACAGTGTGGAAGTCTACTAAGTCTGATCAGCCTCTCACTGAATGCATATGAAGCGTGAACGGTTAGTGAATGCAAAGTCAGGCAAACTCCTGAGGCAGAAGTCAGCCCACCTGTCTCTGTTGACACTTCCTCAGCAGCTTTGCCTCTTCCTCTTCCTCTCTCTTTTTTTCTCTTAGCTCAGCCTCCATTTATTGCCTTCAAAGAATAGAAGTCTTTGTCTGATCAAATGAAAGCCCATCTAGAAAGGGGATGGAATTATAATCCCCTTTATAATAATTATCATTATTATTATTATTATTATTATAATAATCATTATTATTATACTACTACTAATAATTATTATTATAATAATTAGTATTATTATAATCATCATTGTTATTATAATCATCATTGTTATTATTATTATTATTATTATTATTATTATTATTTTCACTTTAAACCCAGATGTCTGATGATATGCTGCATTACAATTATTCCATTTCAGAAAATATCAATACAGGGATAGTTTATTGTGTTAATCATCATTAATCATTAATAATAATGATATTATTATTATTATTATTATTATTGTTTTTGTTGTTATTGTTAATAATAATAACAACAACAACAACAACAACAACAATGTATGTATTATTATTGTTGTTGTTGTCGTTATATAGCACTTTTCCAGACATCCAAAGATGCAGAATTTCAGCAGGACTTTATAGTTATTGTACTGTGTTCCGGTTCCTTCACGACACAGACATGTGTGTCACCTGTCATTCCTCAAAAGATGAGAATTGTTTGATATTTAATCAGGAGGCGTGTGTGTATGTGTTTAGCCAATCAATTAGTCCGAAACTGGTGTAACTGTGGGCTGTAAACTCATTCCATCCACAGCATTATAAAAAGGAGCCACACGCGTTGCATTTATCCATCCCAAAGGAACTATGAAGGAATGACCTAATCCCAACTAAGGAATGCCGTTCAGCGTTCTGCAATGACTAACTTGTTTCTTTCTCTCAGTGTCAGTATTCTCAAACTCAGTCTCATTTGTTTTATTTTCTGAATTTATCCTCAAAGTTACCAAACAACTTCACCCTCTAGCCATGTCTTTTTCACCATCTTCATCCTGTCCTTCTCCTGACTTTCAAATTACAGTTGATGGACTGAGCGATTTATGCCCACATTTAATGAGCAGTGGCGGACAGTAGAATAGAAGAGCAGAGGTCAAGGCAAGGGGAATACCAAATCTTGAGGGAAGGATGTGGAGAAGAGACCATGGAAAATGTGCAGACTGGTACGAATCAGTATTACACAATTAATGCAAAACCTGCAGGCAGAATATAATGGTAACATAAATAATGGACAATTCTTATTGGGAAGACGAGAACTGAGACAAAGAGGGAAGGGCAAATGAAGAGTGGAGGATGAAAATGACTTGGCCACAATTGAACAGATGCTCAGCAGGTTTCCAGAGTAATGCAACCACATCACATAAATACTCAAACAAGATGCACTGTGGGAGGCAGGGGGAAACAGTTTTAATTGGAGGCCTTCTATGTGTGCATGCTTGATCATGTCGGAAACTTTCCATGCTATGTGTTATGCGTATGTAACTATTGATGTGATGACTCCACAATCAATCTGACTCTTGCTTTGTTAATAACCTTCCTGGTGATATTTTCTACCTGTTGTGCCTGTAACTTCATGAAGAAAACATGACAGCGAGCTGAGACAAGACAAAGACACAAAAACACAAAGAAGGATAACCAGTTACAGTGATGTCTCTGTGTAGTACTGAGAGAATAAAAGATGCTTTTCAGCTTGAGTCAATGGGGGTGTGACTGTTTTTATCAAAACACATTATACGTTATACATTGCTTGCACAGACAAGAGACTAGCTGGGAAAAATTGAACAAAGAAATTAACAAGAAAAGGAAAAAAAGAGTGAAAGAAAGCATTTATGTGAGCACTGTATGTCAGGGTGTACCAGCAATGGTTCCATTCCTCTGACACTCTGGAAACAGGATGTAATTATTTGCCCCACTACCTTGTATCTTATGTAAGACCTAGTGTGGG
>CAAKHB010007808.1:22928-33132 GCA_901007665.1 Aeoliscus strigatus
TTGAACAAAAAAATTAACAAGAAAAAAAGAGTGAAAGAAAGCATTTATGTGAGCACTGTATGTCAGGGTGTACCAGCAATGGTTCCATTCCTCTGACACTCTGGAAACAGGATGTAATTATTTGCCCCACTACCTTGTATCTTATGTAAGACCTAGTGTAGGGCTACCTCCCGCCCCATCAACACTGAAGTCCTAGTTTCTCCTAGCTGGCAAACACAGCGTCATTGAAAAGGCACACCTTCAACACCAGCACTTTCCATGGTCAAACACTGGAGGTTTGATTCAGGCAACACTGTGACCTTTTCCTCCTCAACAATCCTCTCCTCCCTGCCGGTCTTTCCCTCTCTGATCCATTCATCACACAGACAGGAAGTGTATTTTACCTTGTGCTTGGTGTCACTTGGAGCAGCCTATTTAAGCAGAGGAAGAGATGGGTAAAGAAAAACAAAGGAGAAGGTGAACAAGAGGAGAGAGAGAAAGTACCCAGGATGTCACATGCAATAAGACAGAATCAACCTCTGCAGACTCTAAATCACAGCTGGTACTTGTACACGCTAACTCATGCTATTGAAACCTGCCAGTTTACTGAAATGGCCTTTTTGATTACTCTAATTTATTGATTATTTCCTTCTGTAACAAGACGTTTAAATATTGTTTTATTGTGTTCATAACCGTAGCTTTGTGAGATGAGTTTGAGTTTGCCGATATATAATGAACAAATGTCCCGAGTGAGGGGATAAACATGACAATCGTCATTTGTGGACGTAAAATGTGAAACGCTGAAAATCTGCATTTGAGTCTGTGACACATGACCATGTCAATCAATGTAAATCATTCATCCTGCACCAGTGTATTCTCTTTGCCAGTCTAAGTAAGTAAGTCCAATTTGCTGTGATATCTGAAAGTACCTCTTTAATTCCCACACAAGGGGAACGATAGGTAGAAGGGAATTACTACTGCTACATACCTGCAAAGCTGATTACGTATCGACTGCTCTAGTGGCAAAGCTACTACTACTGCTGTACTACTGCGTAAGCTTATTTCATTTTATTTGTGGTGTCTGACGGCTATATGAGGACCAGACGCTGGACTCCACAGATTTAAGGATTCAGACCTGCTTTCAGGGTTAGGGTGGACTGATGTTGGAGTAAGGCATTGTGAAGTTACCGTCGATGGCAGGTCCCCACAAGTAATATAATCTGAGGGTGTGTGGGTGGATATCATTTGTGACATTAGAAAGAACACACAGTGACACTGAGGCAGACATTTACCTGGTGTTTATAGTACAACTGATTGGCCAGGCAGCATCAGAGCCTCAACAATCAATACAGAGATGAGGATGACATCACAATCAGAAGACCCTGGTTCAAGGCTTATCAGTCCCATCAGATGCTCTTCTGACACTAATAACCTCATCATAAAGAGCCGAGGCAGCTCATCATAAAGAGCTGAGGCAGAACAAATCCACAAAACATGGCAATGAAAGGGTTTCTGTGAGAACAAATATCTCATGTGCACCAGTCAAATTGTTTTCACCATCAGTTTCAGTCGGTAATCACTCAACATTCCCTGCCACTTGGCAGTTCAGAGCACATGAATAGTTTCTTACAGTTGGCAGTACACATATACACAATGAGTACTCAAGATAGAGTATTTTGTGGATTTATATTCAGGTTGAATACAGAAGCAATGGGACAGGGAAAAATGAATACCAGTCTAGTGTGTCCCTGGAGATTGTGACATGATAAGTATGAGGTCTGGTTCCTCTTGATGAACGGGGGAGCTACCACTACTACTAGCAGTGACTAGCACAGATAGCTCTACGACGTGACACCCAACCCCAACTGCTTGTCCAGGTGCTGCCAAGATGTCTGCCGTGTTTGTTACCATATCTGTGTGTTAGCAGTGTCTTAGTATGTTCACAAGGTTGAATTAGAACGCAACGAACAATTGCTGAACCGTTGCTGCTCTAACAGCTATTTAAGAACATTAATTACCTCAGTTAAGGGGATGCCATGGCTAGCTTAGTCAGTAGTCTTTTATGTCAGAATGAGACACACCTCTGTTGCTTCTGTGAGTGCAGAAAGTTCAGTCAGCAGCAGCTGACATGTCCAAGAGCTGCAAATTACAAAGATATTGCAGTGCTTCCTTCTCTGAGTGATCGCTTTGCATGCAAATAGCGAAACTCACGGCCCAACTTGAGTATGATGAGTTTGTGAGCTCAAGCTGTGGTTGTAAAATCTGAAATTGAGCAATGCAGAGCAGCATCAATAGATGCTTTAAAACATACTGTACATGATAGTTTCAGTTTTGCTGTTGTGTATAATAGGGTTGGGCTATTGACCTTGGCACAAATGAAGAGAAGAAAATACCTGCAAATGCATCATACTGAACCAAACTAATTGACATCAGCTGACATTAGAGCTCTTCCCACAGTCTGTGCAGGTAACAGAGAGCCAAAGATGGCCAAGAACAGAACAAGGGACAAATGGAAAGATATGACAGGAAAGTGTATTGCTGAGATGAATTGAGTTTGGTCTAAGAGATGAACATGGTGAAACAGGGAACATGCAAAATGAAATGAAAGTAAATATGAAGGAAAATGTGCATTAGCGAGCGGTACATTTACAGGGAACAAAAGTCTGTCCATATCTCAGATTGTACAAGCCATTCAGGGCATCCCCCCAGAACAAAAGCACACAATTCTTGGCAGCATTAGGGTTTAATTCTAAACTAACTGACAAACTACAAAAAAGTAAAAGGGCATTAGGGAGGGTCAGGCAAATATCACTACAGCCTTTCAGAGCGTGGGTGATACAACGAAAATGGAGGGAATGAGAGTGGGCACATGTTTGAGGTGGAGGGCAGATACATACGATGCTTTTAAAACGTGCAAAAACCTTCTGCTAGAAATGTGGAATGTGCAGGGACTTTTTGTGAACTTATCGTGAGATCAAATAAAGTATCTATCTATCTATCTATCCTACATGTGCTATGGGAATGCAGTCTGATACAGCCATTATGGGTGAAAGTAATAGAGCACTTGGGAAAGGCTCTGGATTTAGAGTCTCCCCAAGATTATACTTAATGGGTGACTAAACACAAATACTGGGAGTGTCAAGACATGACTTTGCAGTTATAAAGGTCGGTATGGTCACAGCAACCCAAAATATACTAGGGATATGGAAAAGTACATCTGCACCAGACATTAAAAAAGAGATTGAGACAATGATCGAAATAGCGTCAAATGAGCAGATGGAAGAAGAGGGGAGGGGTAGAGAGAGGGTCATGGGAATGTTTCTTTAAAACAGGCTTGTGAAAACAACAGGATATGAATGGAGGAGATGGTATGGCTGTGACTAAATATTTGTTGTGTAGGTTAGGTTTTAATGTAAAGATGTGAATTATTCTGTATATCTGTGTAGGGACCAGGGATCTACTGTAACCCCGTGTGACTGAGCTGTCTTAATGTGTGAAATAAAAAAGAAAACTTAAACCTTTAATTCAAAAGTCATCTCTCAAATACATGCAGCTGTGTCCAAGTAGAGTCACAAACGCATGCACCCCCTCAATTCAATCAAACCAGCTGCCATTACACCGGCAAGACGCAATGAATCATGGGATTGATGATGCGCCCTTGCAAGAGGACAAGTAATTTCTACTGCCCAGGAGATGAAGGGACGAAGGAATGGATGTTGAGACTGAGGGGAAGACAGAAAAGTGTTAAAGGAGAGGAAGAGGAGAGTTAACAGAATGAGAAGAACCATCAGAGCGCTCTCTTCCTCCTTCTCCTAACCTCATCAACCCACTAACAAGAGTGCAGAACCCCAGGAAAGATGAGTAAATGAAAAGATTGGTGGATGTTGCTAATCACAAATGAGAGCTCCATAGATCATTCACAGTTTTCATCGAACAGGCTGTGTGTGTGTGTGTGTGTGTGTGTGTGTGTGTGTGTGTGTGTGTGTGTGAGGGGCAAAAGTCTGAATGCAACAAACTCTTCATGTTATACTGCTGTGTTGCCATTTTGCAGTTATGGTGCCCCACTAAATCCTCTTACATATCCAGACTCCAACTTCACACAAGCAAAGGGGGTGTGCACAGACACATAAAAATCTGCTCATACCCATGTCCACACACACACACACACACACAAATGCAGGGAAGGTATTAAACTGTCTTTCCTTCGATCCCATAGAGAAGACCTGTCCCTTCCTGTGTGGATTAGTGTGAAGGATAGAGAGGCAAGAAAGGTGAGTAGAGTAGATCAAAATAATAAAGGAGGCAGACAAGGGGAGAATGTAAGGAAAGGGGTAGTTGTAAAGAAGACAGCAAGAAAAGACAGAGATTGAGGAGAGACAAATGAGACATGAGCTCAGATGAGCGATAGACACTTTCAAGCTAGGAATGAAATGTAAAGATAGATTGATAAGAAGTTGCAGAAGAGCGGAGAAAAAAAAAACACACAAAAAGAGACACCGAGGACTACAAAATTTTATCGCTAGAAGTGTCTAGCTAGAAGTTATGACAATTTTCAATTTCCTTTCATCCATCAACTATTGCTTCCATTAGCAATTTAATCATTTTGTCGACACAATATTTCAAAAACAGGATACATTTTTATTTATCTTAAAAGCTAGAACATCTGAAAGTGGTGTTATGATCAGTAATTTGTGTTTGTGGAAACAACATTAAGCTACTCCTGATTATGTTGGAATCAGTTGCATTTCTGTCACCTTTCACACATGAGTAGTTTCTAAATGTCTAAGAAAAAACAGAATTGTTGAGCGTAAATGTATCAAGACATTATTTGTCTCAAACGCATGCACGCACGCACGCACACACACACGCACGCACGCACCCCAATACACCCCTGCACTCTCTGTGTACCACTGAACCATTATAAAACGCATACTATTCACTTCAAAATTCACACACACACGCAACACACATGAATATTGCCTGTGCTAGTGGCTGTTATGGTTTCCTACAAAAAGGTCCTACTTTTTGCAGGACCAAATACTTGTTGCCATTAACATATTTACTGCAAATGAACATTTGGAGCATTGGGCCTTTATGAGGCCAGTAATAAAGCAGAATGCTTAAAAGGATACCTCACAACCTTTTATCAGGCCCCCATAAAATATATCTTATCAACAAGACATTCACTGCTGTTTTTTCACTCCCCAATTAGATGCTGATGCAATGAACTTTTGTCTGTCATGCAATGTCACTATGAGCACCGTGACATCAACAGTTTCATGCCAAGGAAAGATCTCAGTGCCAGATATCATACTTGCCTAGAGCTGCAAGCTGAACAAGTCTGTAAATGTGAAGTTTGCACACATGAATACAGACCTTCACAAATCTAAAACATCTATCATGTACTTTATAGGCTGAGGGTACAATTCAATACCAAACCTTCAATCCCAGTCAGATTTACAAACAAATGACACAAGTCAAGCTAACATGTTATGGAGCATTACCACATAAGACCCCATCTAAATTGCTCTACATTATAATGCAGGATACGAACAGGGTTTATTTTGATTATCATGGAACACTGAATAACCAAACACAAAATCCATGAGTAACAGTTATATTGTTCAATTCACGACCAATTTAAATGGAGAAATTCACAGATGACCAGTTGTGTTTTTTTCAAGTTGCAATTTAAACACGAACCAGAAAGGTGATGGAAATAATGGCTGGAAGGTAAGATCACTGAGGATGATAGGACCAGCTGCTCCTCCACATCAAAAAAGAGACAGTGATGTGTTATGTTGTAGTTTGCAGTTTCTTTTACACAAATAAATGAAACCTACAGGAAAATGTAAGAGAGGCCCACTAATACTCTAGCCTCTCCCATCAAGCGATAATAAACCATTCCGATCCAACTCTTGAAGAATTTCTGCATTGGTATTGCAAGCCTAGCGGGGCTGAGCACAGGGGAGTCATCTTTGCCCTTATTAATCATTTAGACCACAAAAGTAGTGAAAATAGGGCCCAGGTATAAAAGACACCTGAATTATTCTTTAATAGCCAGTGGTCATAACAACTCAGCACTGAGAGCAGCATTTTAACTATAATATTTTCATTTGCAGTAGGTGCTCAAAAGTTAAATTCACTAACAACGCATCAGAAATGAATGGTTCATAATCAAAATTTAAAGGTTTCACAATTTACAGAACCCACACGTTTTTGGGGACACAAATTCTATATACACATCCTGCTGCACAGTAAGAAATATTTCACTCACCTATGGGAACAGATTAGTTCAAAGAGCAGTAGCACAGAGCAGCAGAGCAGAGGGGAGGAACGGGGGCAGGAGAAGGGAGAAAAAAGACTAAATCAGACATGTATTACAGTCATACACCTTCAGCACAATCTCGGCACATTTTCCTGAACTGAGCTCAAAATGTAAAACACAAGAAATAGAACTTCTCAACATCTGAACAAATGCTTTCAATTTGTGGGATACTGTCAGAGCTGTATATCACTGTGACACTGTGTGACTGTCCTCTGCCCACATCTGTACTGGAGAGGAAAGGAGATCAAAGTCCTCTATTTCACTGCCTTCTTCACATACGATAGACAAAGTCTGCCACAAAGTGACGTACACACGCATGGTAAAAAATGAAAATGGAGTGTGTGTGTGTGTTCTAGTGAGCCACAGCATTTGGGGTTGCCATTTGAGACCAGGTCTACTGGGTGTAGAGCTGGCTGGGCCTGGCAATCATCCAGCAAATGGCGCATACACTAAGTGAGCTGGAAAACAACTCTCTCTCTCTCTCACATACACACACACACACACACACACACACACAGGGTCACATTTACATCAATCGAGGGAGGAGGCCGAAAATGCCTACACACCATGCACACACAGGATTGTAAGTACATTTCCACTAGATCTTGTCCTCCCACAATACATCTGGATAAATGAGCCAATCAGCGGGTACAGGTCCTTCCACAGGTTCAAAGAAATCAGGAATATCATCTTGCCCCCACATTGTTGGTGTCTGCAAGTGCCCGTTCATGCACAGTCAGGATCAATGAGACAAGCCTACCACCATTTATCACCGAGGCAGTTGGCCCCCACAACCTAACCAATCTACCAAACTAGCTGCGTTGTCAAGCAAGAAAATAAGAGAGAACGAAGGGTCAAAAACATCACTGTTGAGTGCAAATCTGTGCTGCTCTGACCTTTTTTCCAGCCTTTGTTAACTGCACATTGTGATCTCAAGCAGCTGTTTACTGTAGAGTTAGTTTAAATACACAAAGTTAGTGTTTGTCTCTAATCAACCTCTTAGTCATCTGTAATGCCAATAAATAGTACATTATTGAAAAAATAAACATTATTGAAAAATAAAATTGGAATATTGTTTACAAATTATTCAGAAGCGCTGAATGCAAGCGCTTTCACTCACCAGAGGCCAATGTAGTGAGGTTGTCAAGAACCATGATGGTCAAACTGTGATGTGAACTGAACCATAACTGCAACACATGTATCTGCATGAGTGAGAAACAATTCATCAGTCATTATTTTACATATGAGTTTGGATATTTATCTTATCATGTGAAACAGTCTATGTAGTAATTATTTCTCATGCAGAATTAAAACAAGAAAGTGTGTGTTAAAACAAAAGAGGTGGTGACACCTCTCCAGTGTCAGGAATAAGGCTGTGTCCAAAACACACATTTACACCCACGTCATGCAGTGATTGGCCAGGCATGTAGAGCAGAGAAAGCAATAAATCTCAAGCTTAACAAGGTGCATGTTGTTGTTCTATCCACCACTTTTCTGATTTAGATTTTTACCACTTTGTAGCTGCAAGCACCCAAATGTAACAGACAAATTTTCATTACAGACTCCAGACAACCACTCCAAACAGTCATTTACCATGGTAAAATTTGTGGAGGAATTTAAGATATCAGATACGAATGCTACATTCCGTATCATATTACTTTTAGAAGACTGCCTTTTTCTGTAAACCACCATTTGTATCTTAAACCCCTCCTAATATGTTGTGTCCTCAGTTATGCAGACCTCTTTCCATCACCTACTTTCATATTTTTTTGTTTATCCATCATCATTATACATTCTCTCCTGCAGTCTCAGCACACCAAAGTAATGTGGAAAAGTAAAACCTGTTTGTTGCCCCAAAAAACTCTTTAATTGTCAGAGATTTAAATGCTACAAACACAATGTAATGACATTTCATATATCATATAAGTTCTATGTGTGTGTGTGTGTGTGTTTGTGTATGCACTAATACCCTCCTCATCCTAGGTTAAGTGAGGACAATGGCTCTAAAATAGCTCATTCTGTGCCTGTGGAGCCTTGAAAAGTATCACAATGAGACATAACAAGTTGTGGCAGCTCATTCTTTATGCTCCTCAATACCACATGGACATTGTTGCTCACAAAACTACGCACAGGATGGGACGGCTATTTTAGTGAGTACATTTATTACATAATGCACTCACTCCTTAATCTTACCAACAAAACTGAACCTTCCATCAAATCTGACTTTAACAATAAAAGTCAAACCCTAAAACTGCCATTTGAAATAGAGGATTGCCCTCACGTTCCTTAAAAGTCCTCACTACAATGGTCTAAAATTTAAATCTGGCATCAAAAATAGATAGATGTGAAACTACACACGGAATATATAAATGTTTTATTGACCATATGTTTTCATTTCCATATACAATCCATGGTCATACAATATGGGTCTATTGGGGAGTGTGTTCTTCTTCACAGGATGTTGATCTTGTTCTTTATGCGGCTAACACATGATGTTACCAGTCTTGCCGTTGACCTTGATCCTCTCCTTCAGGAAGGTTCTGAAGTTTGCAGAGTCCAGGATCCCGGACCCCACAGGGTGGGTGAGGTCCAAGGTGGAGTTTCATCCAGGTCCCTTCTTGGATTTTTTGCCTACAAACGACCTCTTTTGTTTCATCGGTGCCATGTTGACCAGACAGCGGGGAAAAAACATTCATACAGTACATTCCAACACACACACACACACACACACACACACACACACACACACCCTTTAATACCATGCACTAGGTCAACTGGCTGGGTTGGAAAAAGGAAACAGATGGAGTAGAAAGGAGGGATGATGGAGCTGGAGGAAATAAGTGCTCAGAGCAGAAAAGGGAGCAACAGGTAAGGGAGTGAGGGGAGTACGGGTGCAAAGGGGAGGGACTGGGGGATGTGAAGCAGTGAGGAGGATTCTGGAGATTCTGGCGGTAGGGTCACAGGGGAAGGGCTGAAGATGGATGGAAATGCAGCAGTGAACAGAGAAAGTGAATGAGGTGACAGATAATGGGTGAAGGAGTAAGAGAAGGGCAATTGGGAACATGGTGGTGGAAGATGATGTCGTAGCCCCTGAGACAGCAAATGAAGACAGCGATGTCAGCGCAGGGTGGAGGAGGCATTGTATAGCAAGGAATCGCCTGCGCCTGCGACTTTGGCTGCAGTGAAAAGAACCCCCCCACCCCACTGCACCCACATCGCATTTATAGAATTTCAGGAAGTTGTCACTGGTTGTAAGTTAATGTCACAGCTGAACACTGTAAATTATCGTGAGTTACTTGTTTCTAGTCTTCCTTACGGTTCTTTATGTGTGTCCAAGGAAGTTTCATGTGAACTGAACCATATTGAAACAAGAAATCTCAACAAGTCCAGACCTCCAGTGAGGTTTTGTAAATTCACTGCTTGATTGTGTCACACGTCTAACTTATGCCAGTGACTGTACACTTTACTATAGCATATGATTGTGTTATATTTGCTTTCAATGTGTGCCATGTATCTGTGTTATAATGTGAGTGATCCCTACATCACCCCTGTAGGAGAAGACAATGCCATCAGATGCAAACACCAATCATTGGTGCTTGGTGTTTTAAGGCATCAGGAAGTGAGGTCCACACAACACAGCTTAAAACAAGTATATGGAAAAATCTACCAACAATCCAGTTAAAAACATACTTAATCTGGATCACCCAGGGTCTTCCTTGTACCAGCTGACATCGTGTGAACTGCGTGAGAATCTGATCAGTAGTTTTTCCAAACGCACACAAAAAAAAATCCTGAGAGCCAGACTATGGACAAACGTATATAAAAACATAACATCTGCTTTTTTAATATACATAGTTTTTGCATATTGTTCAACAGGTCTAGTATTTATTTCTTGTT
>CAAKHB010007809.1:0-20854 GCA_901007665.1 Aeoliscus strigatus
CCCCTGTAGATTGTCCTCCACTCATTCCTTTCCTGAGAGAATCAAGAACATTGGACAACACACACACACAGTGTGAGTGTGTGAGATAGATTTTTGCTGCCAGCATCAGCCTTAACTGGCTGCAAGCAAATGCAACAAATGTAAACCAGTTAAATACACGTTATTTTGGAATTAAACACCCGACTACCTAAAAATAAACACGTTGGTCTGAGATGTGATAAATTACCTTAAAGCATACGGACGTTAATGGGGTTGTTTTGCATGTTTGCTAGCGTTAGCTTAGTAAACTCACGTCTGATATTAGCACAGAAAGTGTTCCGAAACACGTCGAATGAGATGACAACAGTAACACACACCTAAATCATACGGGCAATAAGGACAAAAGTTGGAATCGTAGATATTGTCCAAATTCAAAGTTCCCTCTGTCAGTAGCGGAGGTGTGCGTCCTCTTCTTCATTGGTGGTTTAATGGCGCTTGACAAACAGCTTCCACGTAAATTACCGCCACCTTCTGGACTGGAGTGTGAAACAGCATATAAATGGACAGAAAGCTGGATGGACGGATGGACGGATGGACAGACAGACAGACAGACAGACAGACAGACAGACAGATAGTTACTATACATTTTGAAATAAACATATAACTCAGTGTAATTACATGGACCCTCACAGACAACAACGACGACGCCTGAACTGCTTGTTGCACCATATAACTTTGACACAGAAATAATTGCTCCTTAATCAAGTTTTGCTCAGCTTTGTACACGATGTTGGACGTCTAGCAGGATGATTCACTAGTGATCGTTTGTTTGTCTGGCTCGCGAAATGGAGTCTGAGCTCTAGGCTCTTCTACCTATTAAAATAGGAGAAAGAAATTCGGAAAGAATTGAGAATGGAAATAAATAAATTGTACATTTTTTACAGTGTATTTTGTGAAATTAATTAAAATTCGAGAATATACAAACCATCTTTGCATACTAAAGACAGTTTGTGATTTCCACAATTTCTGAGTGGAAAAATGAGCAGAATGCCGATGATGGAGTTGCAGCAGTACTAAGACAAGTTTATTCTCAGTCACTATTGCTTGAAGTAAACATAAAAACAGCGGTAACCAGCAATGCCTCAACACAGCAGCTTTAAATCTTCTGTGTCTTACTGCAGAGTGATGATGCAGACAGACTGACAGGTATGAAGGCTCATCACCCAAATATTCCTCTGTGCCACAGAGCTCATTAAAAGAGCAGCACTGTTAACCTGTACCTGTGGCTCATTCATTATCATGAACACTAACTTTAGTTTCCATGAATAAATCAGTTCTTTGAGAAATCGTTTCATGTCACAGACTCCCCACCTTCCCTCTCCAACGGCTTAGAGGCACAGCAGCTTGTTTTAGCTAAATCATGGATGAAGACTATTCCTCTCTTTGTGTGTTGAGCGTGCTGGATATGGGCAATGCCTGAGTGTGATGGTGTGAAGTGGCGGAAGTGAGGCAGATGGCATTATGTATAATCTGAAATTAGTTGTGTTTGTTTGTGGTTACAGCTTTGAGCTGCCGTCCAGCTCCTACGGGTGCTTTCAGCTACCAACAGTAATGTATTGTTTATGAAAGGGGGCCTCAGGCAAGACAGAATGATGGATTGAACCTTTCTGTTGCTGTTCTTCAGATCTGTCTTCAAAGAAATAGACTGTCCTTTTGAGTGTGTTAGTGTTGAGATGTGTAATTCCTCAGGAGCCTTTTAACAGTTAAATCAAAGAGGAGAGAAGAAAATTTCTTTCCATCTCAAACTATGTGTATGATGAAGCATATTTTAGTCAAACTTCTAGATTGTTTTTTAAAGCACCCGCATGTTTAAATGTTCTGCCTGACAACACATATTGCTGGTCATCAGAATATTTCCTTTTTTCAATGTAAATTAGAGGCTGATAAGAAATATGATTGACTGCTGCTTTAATGGTGGAAAAATATCTTTTCCCATCTCCTGTCACTGCAGAAGAATTTATTAAGGTCAGGACAGTAATGCTCAGAATGAGCTGCTTCAAATAACCTTAGAGAATCTGTAAGCTAGTCTGACGAGTGTTTCCTGTACAGTGATGTCTCTTGTTTTACAACAACAACAACAACAACAACAACAACAACAACAACAACAACAACAACAACAACAACAACAACAACAACAACAACAACAACAACAACAACAACACAAAATCTTGTTGTGGATTTCTAAACAGATACTGTATGTAAGAAGTGTAGACGTCCAGTGCGGTGTTCCCTCTATTCACCAGCTGGGGGCGACATATGTATTGGCAAAAAGGAATGTGATTGTTGTACAGTTAAATGGATCAACAGACCTTTAAAACAGAAGTCCAATATTCAGTTGGCTGTATTGTCTTTTAAAATTTTAAAGTGTGTTTTGTTAGCCTCAAAAATAAACATCTGCATCGAATCATTAACTGGATAAAAGGTCAATAAATGTTTAAAAGGCACATTCACTGAAAACTATAAAGTACCGTTCATCAGACAATTGTGAAGTCTGAGGCCATGTCCGAACATACGAAATCGATCTTTTTTTCCTCCGTCTTCCTCACCATATCAAGAATATTTGCATCCCAATGGATGCACTGTACCGGCAAACGCCTCGGCAGGTGGAGTTCATATTCCAGGCCTGTATGTGGCGCTTCAAATTCAACAAAAATGGAGAAATAGTGGAGCAGCACTTGTCTGCAGAGGAAACAGAATAATTCAAAGTGCAATTTTTGGAAAATGATCAGCGGCCATTGCCTGAAGTAAACAAATAAAAACACTGAGAACCAGACAAAAACGATACATCGCGGCAAGATTTGCCGCTAAGCTATGCAGACAGACCCACACAAGTATAAACACTCACGGCTTTGTACTTGCAGCACGAACACAAGCAAGTAGACCGACATTGTTTGGTTTTCCAGGGTACACTTTTTTTTAATTTCTTTTTCATTATATACATTCAGACAGATCAGCCATGCAATGTTACAATAAACTCCTGGTGCATGCTACCTACATAAACTGTAAATGTCCGCCACTGGGGAAGAGGTCAAAGGCTGGATGTCAAGGGGTGGGTCAATGACTCAAGATGGAAAGCATGTGGATTCACCATCCACATGGGACGTCGAATTCAGATTTTTTGACCTGAGGTTTCAATAAAGTGCATTTATAGCCCATGGATACAGGATCCATTTGGACGATTGTGTGCCAAATCGTATGTTTATACAAACAAGTGTCTCCATGTGGACATGGCCTAATAACAAGGGGGACAAAGGACTTTCCCGGTCTGCCTGTGGAGCAGCTGGGACAGCAGTTTGAGGCTCAACATGATCCTATGCCATGTGAAGGCAGAGTGCAGAGAGTGGGTGTTGTTGTCCATGATTACTCTAAATGTGAACAGTGTCCTCTGGTGGATTTAGCTGTGGGTGCTCACAGGTACTTGGAGGGTGTGACTCTCAAAGGCCAGCCTATGCACACTGCTTTTGAAATAGGTGCCTGTCTCAGAAAAGCCTTATTTCAGCAGACAACCTCGCAAAATCACTCACCTGTTTCCTGTACCCTGCTGTAATCCTTTGACATGCGTAAAATATAGTCTATATATGAAACCAGAAATGTACGTGTAAAAAAAAAAAAATTAAAAAGCATTTAATCTTTGCCACCTTAGTTACTTACATCCATAACCACTCATCATCTATTTCAGCGGCTGTACAGTACATTACCTCTGGGGGGCAGAATGACTCCACACAAGTATTCAGAATCAACAGGGAAATTGTTCTTTTTCCATTTGCCTATTCTGTCTATTATTCCTCTTGCTCTTTCTCTCTTGCTCAGTCGTGTGGTGAACTAACAGTCACAAGCATCACATGTTATCAGTTCCATCAACGAGCTACATAAGACCTGAGCAGCCATGCCTACAGTGCCTCCAATGCACCTTTAATTATCTCTGTATTTCTTTCTTTCTCTCTCATACCACTTTTGACTTTCTCGCCGTCTTTCGATTTGTCTCCTTTTATTCTTCCACTACCATTGTCCTTTTGCGGTTCAGCAAGCCTATCCTACCTTTCAAAATTGTTGACTGTTCTTTACTTCCTTTAAAACCCTCATCTTTCTTCATTCCCACTTCATCTCGTCCCTGGTTTATTGTCTTTCTCTGTGTCAAGCATTAGAAAAGTTTTTTTTTTTTTAAAATAAATTAACAAGGGTGACAAGGCATCATCAGATGATACAAGAATAGTCAAATACAACCAGAGTCATATTAGTCATATTAGCACATTTGTAAAAGTGAAGTGTATTTCTAGTCATGCTTGAATACACCGGTGATTATAAGCTGAAAACTTGATGGAAGGAAAAGCTCAATCAATCCAAAGTGTACAAATTTATTGACTAACAATTTCTAATTTGTTTGAGTTGCACATACAGAACATGTATAATCTGTAGGCCCTGAGTGAGCGACATATTAGGTCCTGTTCTTGCTAACCTAAAGTAATCTGATCATCAATTTTGTTTTCAATTTCACTCTATTTGTTGGGGATGCAGATTCACAAACATTCATCTCACAGCCCACTCAGGGGTGGATGGTGCTTCTTTGGCTTGGACAGTGGTGGGGGCCACCTGCAAGCTTCAGAGGAGAAGTACTGTTTTCACATTCTTTGTGGCTGCACTAACTCGAGACACACAATTAGGGTGAATGGTGAATCATTTATTCCCCAGAACTGTTATTTTTATGAAACAAACGTGATTTGAAGTATATGAGTGTATACTTATAATGGTTTTCCTCTTTGTATAGTCTATGGTCTCTGTCACATATTCCAAACAATAAAATCTGTACTTTATGGCAAGTCAAGCCATGTTTGGCACTGACAGTCTGTGGTTGGCACTGCTGCTCACCAAACTCGTGGTTTCCGGTGGATAAAAACTTTGGCCAGAGCATGGAAGCAGAATGCTCTGCATGTGTGTTTTGCAGCAACAACAGGTGGTACAACACTCGCTGGCATTTGGAGAGCTGTGCTGCAGGGCAGGTTTTTACAGGCTTCTGCAGTGTACTGACTTTCTTAGGTTGGCAGTTTGTCCCATTTTTCTACTGTGAGATGTTTGAAATGAGAGCAGGATGAACAAACAGAGAGAGCAGTGGCAGGGTTGGATTTAAGCAAAACCTTCAGTACTGGTTTGCAGCCAGCATCATGCTCCTTTAGCCCAAAGTCCTCTCTGCTCTCCACTAAAAGGACTCTTGTACTATGGGTCAGTAAACAAAATGGATTATGGGCTGGAAACAGTCTCGTCATAGCAGGATTACCTTTTTCCCACAAATTGCTTTGGGTGTCTGAAAGAGTTTCAGTCCTTATGTTGAACTTGATTCTCAGTTTCAAAACTATGACGCTAAACCAAAACCTTTCTGTGAAATGTAAATGCCAGTGTTGTTAATAAAGCATAAGTTCTATCACTTGTGTACTGGAGACCATGTAGCAAGCACATGAGATGACAGAGCACATACTTTTATTTTTTTGAAAAAAAGAACATACATGCAACACAAACAAATTTAAAAAAAGGGAAATGACCAGAGTGATGCAGTTAAGTTGTACTATTTATGCAATCTTCATGCAAATGTGATGAGTTGACATTCCAGTGGTCGGGTCATCATGTTCAACATCATGTCAGCAGTTGGATTTTTTTTATCTGGAGAATATATGCTTTTATTATTTAACTCCTCCACTCCTCCAAAATATAGATGTAGATGTATGATCTACTATTTGTCAGGACACCTTGAGATTCACCCACACATTTTTTAGTTCCTCCTCTGTCCCTGTGGTTCAGTAGCAGCCCCACATGCTTAGAAGGAACAGAAAAATGAGTTTTGCTAATATACCAACAAGGTAGTACCTGCTGTAAGCCTGTTACTCAGCACTGAGTCTGACAATATCATATTCTCCTGGAACTGACGAGTGAAAGAGGAAACAAACAAATAAATCTCATGTTACAAGATATAAAGTACTTTTCACCAAAAAATGCACAATAACCTTCCTGAATAAAACTGAGCACTTTGTCACATAATGTTTGACTTTTCAAACTTTCATACCAGGAATAGAGCTGTGACCTTGTTAAACTGAGGATAATAATTAGATTTCACTGCCTGGCGCCCTCTCTCTCTTAAAAATCTCAAGACAGACTTTCAGAATCCTCTGAGGTCGGCTTTATTTAAACTCCCATGGCAGTAGAGGAGCCTCCAACAGCGAAACATTCAGAAATCCTATAGTTGGCTCCTTGGGTAGCTGCAAAACTGAGTTGTAGAAATGAACAAAGCAGTTTGTCTTCCCTCTGGTGTATCGCTCATTACCACTGTGCACCTTTAACATTTGCTCTCTCACTGAAACCTGACATCATGTTTAATAGATGTGTTATGTCCATGTGTTATATGTGTTATGTTATGACCCAAACAGCTTCTTCTTGGTAAGGACATCATCAGATTACAACCAACAATTCCAGGTTGTTGTAACGATTGTAGGTTGCACATTTTCCAACCATGAGAAGAGAGGATTGTTCCTTTTTCAGCAGTTTGATAGGAAAACAACCTTCAGGTGTCACAGCATCCAACAACCCTCAAATACAAAAGTCAGATGTACAGTTGAGGTACAATTGGAGCACCAGGCCCATTCAGTGTCTACAGTTGGTACTATATGTATTTAGTGGTGGCCCACACTTTAAAGGTGCTCTTACTTTAACTTTCACGACAGCTGACAGCTTCAGAAGAGTAGGATGGAAAGGCCATAACCTCTCGAATACTCCCCAGCTGAGCAGCACTCTGACCTTGGTCACTTTTAGACAGTAATTAATTAAACCACATGAGTCCACTCTCTGTTGGCCTCAATCCTGTGTGTGTGTGTGTGAATGAGGAGGATCTTGGATGAAAGCATTTTGAGAAAAAGTGGGAACATGTGTGAGAGTGCTGGTTCAGACTGAGTGATATATGGAGATGTCAGAGGACAGCAGGGCTCCATCAGACAACTAGCCCCCCCTACACACACACACACACACACACACGGTCAGCCACGAGCAGCAGGAGGTTAAAGTCTTAATCACGGACATTCCCTCTTGAAACGTCCTTCCATATGTTACACTTGCTCTAATCATCATTTTCCACCTTGTCATCACTTTTGCAACATGGTCTTGGGTGAATATGTAAAGAAAATTACTTCTTTGTGTGTGTTGTATAGTATCACACCAATGAAAAAAATGCAAGAACTGTCAAATAAATTAAAGTGGGATCTTGGAGGATGTCATTACTCCAGCAGCAACAATGAGAAATAACACACCAGTGTTTATTGTGATTAACTGGTCAGTTTGTCTATGGACAATCTACGCTATTTTCTGATTGTGTGTGTGTATATGTATGCACACACATTGTTTCTGTCTTTCAAGAAGACATGCAGCTGTATCTGGAAATACTTTTGTGGATGCGTGGAACATCTGATTACTGTAGTGCCCTGAAGCAGGAGGTTACATTGCAGTGTAGGGACAGCTGTTTAATATGCACAGACACAGCTTTGCTCAATTTAATATATGAACTACCACATTCTGGCATCTGTAATTTATTGAAATTTATGAAAGCAAGTGTGCTTTTGTTGTTCTTCTTGTTGTTCGCAGGCCTCCTTTTGTTCCGTCACTTCTGTGGCTGCTGGAAATCAAAGACATGAACTGACAATATAATTAAGAAGAAATGATGTAAAATGTTTTTAAGTAAACTGCAATGAGGAATGAAATGCAATACAATTTGTCAGGCCTGAAGCGTTACATATGAAATAATTGCTCTGTCAAATCATTGCTTAAATGTCCTCATTTTTACTGTGTTATGCACATAGGTCTGTGACATTCAGTCCCTTATTAATCAAGTTGTTAAGTTAATGGATAATTATTTTGTAATCAGCTAATAATTTTAAATGAATATTTTAAAAATCATAATGATCTGATTGAAGTTGGAGTTCTTTTCTGTTTTTCTTTGGTCTTCTATGAATAGTCAAGTCAACCCAGTTGCCAGAGTGAAACCTTAACAAAGTATGCTTTTGCAGCAGCTGCACATGGTTTTATGCTGATTATGCGAAAGTGGCCTGGGTGTGATTTTTAAAAAATGGCCTTGCAATGTTCAGACTGTCATGAAAAAAACAGATATGGTCACATATGGGCAAAAAAGTCAGATTTGGACCACTACTTTTTCTTGCAGTGTGAACAAAGCCAAATTTCAAACATTTCTGCAATTGAGATAGAAAAGGAGGCATCTGCCAAGTGCTGCACACGCTGGGGCCAGTTATCAGCGGGTGTTGGATGTGATGCCTCTGAAGATAAATCTAGCAAGATTTGTTTTGAGGATTTATGTTATAGGATGCAGCATTAGTCCAACAACCTGTGGAGAGTTTATTAAATTCAAAGTTATTCTAGATACACGTCCGACAACACATTTTTAAACGTGTCCCATAGATGAGCAGACCTCATTTTCAACAGATCATTTGGAACATAATTTTATTAAAGTAAATATGTGCCAGGGTGACTTAAAGGAATGTTTTATAATGATTTGCTTTGGTTTAATTTAAAAATCTATTTTAGCATGTTTTAGTGCTTTTTGATTTTAATTTCCATTAACAGTGGAGCCTGGGAATGTCACACCTCTACCACTAATGGTACCACTCTACCATTAGCATCTTACAACAGGTGCAGCACGTAAGGGCTAATTAGTTGTTCAGTTGGTGCAACACAGACAGAAAAGTGGGACGACAGTCACCAGAGAGCGCCAGAATGGCTGGCTGAAGAGCTGCGATGCCAACATTCGAGTGATGAGGAGAGAGACTGAGAAGCCAGAGTAGATACCAGCTGAGAAGTCAGCCGTAAGGGGACAGTGCTCGAAACTGTAGCAATCGTCTGCCAATGTTCACTGGGATCTGGGTGATAAGTTGCTGAACTGTGACCCGGAAAAACTGTGTGTCAACAAAAAACTAGGAAGGTCCTAGAGTTACGTGAATGCACTACTTACCTAGTACTCCTCTTGTCAGGCGAGGAACGGTCTGAGAAACAACGCGAGCGGCAGACGGTCACGACAATGTGCTGGCAGACGTGGACCTGTGATGGGCAGGGGAGTCTGCCGAGTAGTATTCATCTTGTTAGAGCTCTCTGATGTGTTTTAGCACTTTTAAACATTATTTTATTGTAATAAAGATAAATATTTTATGCTGTAGGCTGTTATCTAGTTGTTTTAACTCTACTACCTAGGTGGTGTTATTAGATTATTAATGTTTTAATTGGCTTTTTATAGTTTTTTTTTTTTAAAGATTTTTAATAACGAACAATTAATACTAGAATCTCTGTTTAAAAAATACAGGCCACAAATTCCCGTAAAATGGGTCATTTTACTGGAATGACAATTCTCGAAAATCTCTAATTACTGCAAACTACAAGCATGGAGAGGGGGTTGTTCTACTTTAGAGCAATTTCTAAATAAAATGCACTACATTTCAATGCATTGTTTTCCATTTCCCATCTATTTTACATATCAAGTGCACACATTATTATTGACCTGTTTTACACCAGGTGTTTTACTCCAGCAAGTGTGTGTTTGTATGCGTGCACGTGTGTGTGATAAGGTGTGATTTTAAGTGAAGGTTGGCCAGCTGTCAGAGCGGGGAAATGTGGCAAGACAGATGAGGGGATCATGGGTTCAAGCCCTGGGCTGCACACAAGTCTGATAGATGGGTGAAGACTGATTTAAAATGTCTGGGTTATTGATGGTTGCCTGCTGGCACTAAAAATACATCACAGCAATGACCTGGACACCCACAAACATATATGTACAGTATATGCATTGTGTGTGTGTGTATTTTGAACCTCCCCCATTTATATGTTTGAGATATATCAACACCTTAGTTTTCCAGTACTTTCAATGCATCTGCTGCTGTCTTTACAAGCTCAGATATGACAGATGTTTAATTATTAAATGATTGTTTTTCTTGCACTTAGTTCCACAGAGAGTTACAGTGATCGTATGCCAGCTGATATTGTGAACGGTGAAAAATACTCTCAAGGCTGGTCGCTCGATGATGGCATAAGACACTTTTACTCATTGTCTTCATTCCAGGAATACTGTTATTTGCAGTTCTGTATAAGAGGCACAGGGATGCAATGACTGGTCCAATTTTTTGTGCCTCTCGCCAGTACACACTGGGGAGGCATTATTCTGCTTTGGCCTAAATAAGTTGGGGTGGAATAAATATAGAGGCTCATGTGATTACGTGATTGTTGTGAAATTTATAGAACAGTGTTGATATAGACAAACTGCAACTGTCAGTTTTTTGTGGGCTGTTTAAAGTCATTATTGAACCACACTGCAGGTTCTAGTCGTGACTTTGTCATAGTGTATTAATTTATAAGCAAGTAGCGGATGAAATGTGACATATTCTAGATTCTAAGGTAGACGCTTACACAGATACACACACAGAAAATAAATTAATGTCTTGTTAAGGTAAAAAAAATGTTGAATTAGTGAAGCTGTTTAACCTTGTCAGCTGCTGGCTGACACGGTTAAACAGTTTAACACACGGAAATGTCTTTGCGTGTATATGTGAGAGGGATAGAGGTAGGGACAAGGTCACTTTGAGGTGCTATTATTGTCCTGTCTTCTCAGGACACACAAACATACACAATCACACACACACAGCCTCAGACAAGCACAGACTGTACACAAACTTGCTTAAAATGTAATCTCATTCTCTCTCACACACACTCACACACAGGGACCATAGGTTAGCTGCTGAACTGTAGAAAGGTTCAGTGAACTCTGACTGTTAATAACAAGAGTCCACATCAGATTTCACTTCCTGTGCAGCTCTTTGCCCTTCTGCTGTCACTTCTGCTGTCTTCCCTTTCTGACTTTTTTTTCTCTGTGCACTGCTCACAGCCCCCATCTGCATTATTTTATCCACTGCATGTCTCACTATAGCCCAATGCTGAGAGCTTTAAAACTGTAAAATAAACTAACTTGTCAAATAGCAACTGGGGGTCAGTGCTTTTAGAAATGCAAAATGTATTTTTTGCGTTGTGAATAACCTATAATTTTGCAAAAAAAAGCATGGTTCATTACAATCCTTTCAACACTGGGTCAATTTTTGAAGAAAAATATTAGATAGATACAAATAAAAAATAAACAGAAATATTGAATTATAATTTATCAGCACATTATATCAGCAAAGATTTTTTTTTTTTAAATTTAAGTAAAACCTAAGAACTGATGTGTCTGACTTGATGGCTTATTGAGTTATTGGTAGTAAAGTGGGTCAAAGTGTCGCGTCTGAGAAAGCCAATTAGATTCCTCCTCCTTCCTCTGAGATCCGTCTGTAATTATCAACTTTTTTATAACTCCAATCTTAATGATATAGCCAACGGTGTCTTTTTGTCAGGATTTCTGTCTGGTTTGATATCTCTGTTTTATGAGAAGGTTCCATCTCTGATCACAACACTCATACCTTATTTGCTGCCTGTCTGCACTCAAATTGTAAAGCTCTCTCAACCTAGTATTGTCATATTTTGCATATTCCATCAGATGAGTATGACAAACCCATTCTCATCCTAGGTTGCTGATTCATTCTCCCAAGTTTTGAGTCCTCTAACGTTTTTTTTCCACAACACGGTTCCAGCGCTGCTCAACTCAACTAGGCACGGCTCTACCTGACTTTTCTGCCTTTCCACTGGCGATAGTAGCTGGTACCAGGTACTTCTTTTAGTCGCACCGGCGTCCAGTTACAAGGGAGCCGAGCTGGTACTTAACATGTGGCGTCACAGAGTGCTGGTCTCTGATTGGTCACTACAGACAGAGGGCCATCCCAGTCGATAGCAATTCAGTTCTTTATTCCTCATCACGTTCTCATTTAACATGACTCATGTGCGCAAAACGCACACTGTGGAGTGTTAATGAAGCATTTTTGGCCGGTTAGAATGTTTGTTATTAGCAGAGCAGAGTTCCATGTCAGGGATTGTGTCCCTCGGCATCTGTTCTATCTCGCTCTGCCTGTTACAAAAATACACAAACAGTCGCAACTTCACCATCTCCTTTATGTTCTACTTTGGTTATGTCACAGTCAAAAAAAACACTTTCACGGCAGTTTCGTGCAGTTGGCGCTGTGACATCAGAACCCATATTGAAGAGGAATGGAAACGCACCTGATTGTAACCAAACCAAGTAGAGCCAAGCTGAGCTGGAACTGTGAAGTGGAAAAGTGCCAGAAGTGATGCTGGTGAGCCGTGTTTGGTGTCTCCATTTCCCCGGATCAGTCAACTTATCCAGACCCATCATGGATGACTTGGTTAAATCTGTAAATCTGACACCACAGTGAAACAGTCGACTCACACAGTAGCTGTATCAACTGACATGGGTTAGATGAGAAGTCAGTGAATCTATACACTGAGCTGGATTTTGCTCCTTTAATCTTAGCTTATTGTATTTGACCAGCTGGGATATGACAGTGTTTTATATCAATGCACAAAGTATGAGAGTCAGCAGACTACCCTTGATAGATGCTGCTAAATGTACCAAAGTGCGTAAATATATGTCTGTGTCTTCATGAGACGCTTCCTGTTACACTTCGATGTCAATAGTGTCACATTAGTTATATCATAAAATGTACCTTTTAAAAACACTTAAATGGGTAGTGGGCCTTGATGTAGTTGGATCACATATCAGACATGAGATGTTGTCCTCCAGGTTTGTAGCGTTCAGATCTCAGGAGCAGAGAAATGTGTTTTATCTGAAGCCTGTGATTGACTGGGCTACCACTTACGTACCTCGCCCCTTGCCCAGTGTCACCTTGGAATGTCTCCAGCTCCCTGCAAAAGACATAAGTGTCAGGAAATGGGCTGGATGGATGGTCCATATGTGTCAGGTTTATATGCTGAGATGGATTTCAAGCAGCAGATGAAGTAGGGAAAGGGAGAGAGTTTTTCAAAACAATGTTAACAAAGTTTACATACTCCCCTACACGTTGTGAACTGACCTCTCAATTGCCAGAAACAGAAGTAAATATGCCAAAGATATGCTGCTGGCAGGCTGAATAACATCCCACATGAGTGATGACTGTAAATGGCCTTTGACATCTGCAAAACAAACAACAGAATGATTTGGATGTGGATCAGGAACTCTGAGTCACCCCAAAAGGGTCTTCTCTCGAGTCTCAAAACAGTATTTTTCCCATTTCCAAATCAGATTAAACTGAATTTAGTTATCTTTGATGTTCATTCATTTGATGTACATTGAAAACCATCTTTCATTCAAAACCTGTATGCGATTTAGCATATTGAATATGAACGCTGTGTCTCATCTCTTTACCAGCTGCAGCCCCCTGAGGGAGAAACATCCTGCTGCAGTAGATACATGCTGTTGGCCATCAGAGAAGATGAAGATGAAGGTGCTGCTCTTTAGAACCTCACTGTTGGTAATGAAAGACAGGAAGTGTTGACCTTTCCTTGAACATATTTTCCTGCCGTGAAAGTCTGAAAAAAAAAGAATTTTAGAAAATAAGCAATGATTTGAGCTCAGCTGTCTTCCAGCCTATTTCTGCCGAACAGCATCAAGGTGCTTTGACAGTCCTCAGCTCAAACTTGAGCCAGAAGCTCTTTGGCACTGATATAAGACATTACACAGTGATAGATGTCCGTGTGGCTCAGTGCTGTTAAAGGAAGAGACTGAGAGATTATTCACTGCATGATAATGACAGTACAGGCGTGTGAATGCCAATGGCTCTTGATAGACTGCCAGGCAGAGCAGTCTGCATCTGTGTGTGTGTGTGTGTGTGTGTGTGTGTGTGTGTGTGTGTGCATGTGTATGTGTGTGTGTTTGTGTGTGTGTGTGCGTGTGTTGGCGATTAGACGATTTACCAGCCAGAATGAAAGCGACCAAAGGTGTTGGAAGTGAGTCTGGCTGCACTTGAACATGATTTGGAGCTCATTCAGACTCAATTTGCAGCAGAGCCATTGGCAGAGCCCAACAGGGAAAAGGCCGACTAACACAAGATGACAGATGAAAGGCAGGAGAGCAGCAGACTGAAAGACAAAGAGACGAAAAGAGAACTTGCATACTGAATTGCAAAACTAACACAGGCACAAAAGAGCATTTTTATTTGAATGAACTGAACCTATTAGTTTTTCCACTGAGAATGAACAGTGACATTAATGTTATGTTGACAGACATGATGAGGTTAAATTATGATAAATTCAATAAATAATAACTATACAAAGTTTCAATGGACATAAAGGAGATGCTCTGGGGGACAATGCACTTGACCATCAGGGCTGATATCTCTGCATATTACATCTGGACTTAAGGAGCATGCGGCCTGACCTCAAAATGAATGGTTTATATTATTTATAAACATTTTAAACACACCAGCTAGACTAAAACTCTTATGATATTTAGTCGACTAAAAGGTTTCAGACAACCAAAATATGACTAAAAGTAAATGGTGTGTTATTCAATGGACTAAAACTAAATCCGAAGTTGCTCTCAGAATTAACTTTGACATCTACTCACTACTCACTATTTTCTTAGCCTGTGATTCCAGTAGTAGTAGTAGTAGTTGCTTCGTTTGTGTAATGTGCCATGACTTAAGACAGAAAAGCTCAGAGGAGCTCATTAAAAAAATTCAAGAAATGGCAACGGTATGGTTCGTTTTTGGGATGATGAACTTTCTGTTTTAGTATTAGGAGTGAACTTTCTGCACTGTAGATTGATCAGTAACACATGAGAATCCTAGTTTTGCAGTTTCATGTTTTCAAGTTTCGTATGAAACACATATAAAGCTTCCCTGCTGTTTATGTGTGTGCACACAAAGGATGAAACATGGTAAACAACATTTTTTTCTTGACCAACAGGTTACTTGCTTGAGTTCCCTTTCTTTCCATCTCTTTGTCTCCCTCTACATTACTCATTAAGACTACCGGTAATGCATGTAATCATTTGTTCGTTGTCCCATTATCACCAAATCTGTTCATAACTTTTTATTGTTACTTTTTACTGTTATTTTGATAATAGACAAATAGAAAGATAAACGCCAGCAAAAATAAAACTTCCTTCGCGGGGGTAATGAACACGAAAACATGAAACATGACACATGACACATGAGGTCAATGGAGTAAACTGTGGAACTCACCATATATTAAAGTAATATGACTGTCCACTTTGTGTATGGTCCAGAGTGTTATTGGGTCATTTGATGTTGCTCATGTCACACTTACAATCGTTTTCTTGATAACTGTAATCTTGACTTTAAAATAGCTAATTATAACAGAACAGAACATTTTTGGACATATATTTGGAAATTTTTCATCTCTAAGTCAACTAACCTGTCTTATTCAGTCTGTAAATCTGTAACAGACTCAGCCTGTAATCTGTGAATTTAGCTCACACATTTGATGGACATGCTGATATTCCTGATTATTACAGAACCTAGACAATGAGCACAATATTAACATCATATTTCAACAGTGAGGAACTGGTTAGGCATCTAGATTAATCATTTAGAAACTGTCCTTGGTTATTAAACTGTAAATATACTATTTCCTTTGACTGGAGGTGTCTCAACGTTGACAGCAAGGAACATAATATCGTATACAGGACATATGCATGCTTTGATATGGTTACTTCCATGTTGTCATTTCGATAAACTGTGTGTTTAAATGTGTTTTGTGTATCCCTGATAGCAGCTGTTAAATCAAAGTGTCTGAACTGTCAAGCCCCCAACAATATACAAGCTTGGACAACAAAACCCTGAATGGGTGTGTGTGTTAAGTGGTGATAAAACCCAGGTAGGCAGCTGCAGAGGGCTGCTTCCTGCCTTTCACAGACTTCAACACCCTGCTGCCGTCATGGCGAGCTTCACAGACAGACACGATCTCAGGCACATACAGCGATCCTAATTGCCGTCTCTCTCCTACTGGGTGAGAAAATAGGCTACCTGAAGGCATCTCTTGCGTTTCCTCCCACATCTTTTGCTTCTTGTCTCCATGCACATCATTCCTCCTTTTCTGATTTATTATTTGGCTTCGCCACTCTTTTCAAGTGCGCCGTCATATTATTTCCTGCCTGAGGTTTGCTCCGGCAGAAGTTACATTGAACAAATGTACAAATTTGATGAAAAACCATTGAAGAGCAACAAACTGTCACCCCTACCCTACCTTGTAAAAACTACATGTGAAAAGCTGACGATACTTTATCTAACACTAACTAGCATTATTGTGACTAGCATATATGTGAAGCATTGTGTAATAAAATTACATTTTATGTAGAAAATATATTATATTTAATAATATATAATATAATATATTTATTATTTAGCATTATATATAATGCAACAATGTGCAGTTATATTATTATTATTATTATTATCAGTAGCAGTTATCAATATTATCGTTTCATATATATATGTAAGTGCAGATAGTGGGTTAGCTTGCTGACTTCGGTGCAGAAGGTTGCTGGTTCAAATCCTGGCAAGACCCAGGTAGGTGACTAGCAGTGCCGTGAATCAGAATAGTAAGTGTCTACTAGTAAGTGAACCTCCAGGAATATCTGGAAAATGGCCCCAGGCAACAAAAGTATAGCATAGACAAGGACCCAGAGGGACTATCATCATGCGTGGCATGTACCATCGGCAAATAGAGGAAGTGGCTGATATCGAGAAAACATATATGGACAGCACAAGAACAAGCCCTGAACACCAGAGCAATAGAGGTCGGAGTCTACCACACAAGACAAGACCCCAGGTGTAGGCTGTGTAGAGAAGCCCCTGAGACAGTCCAGCACATCACAGCAGGGTGTAAGATGCTGGTAGGCAAGGCATACATGGAATGGCATAACCAGGTAGCGGGCAGTAGTAGTGGTGACAGAGAACAAACAGGCCAAGATTCTACAGATCCAGACTGACAAAAGGTGGTGGATAAACACCGGAAGACAGTGGTGGTGATAGATGATAGATGTAGCAATCCCCAGTGATAGAAGGAAGAAGGAACACGAGCAAGCTTGAGAAATACCAAGGGCTGAAAGAGGAGATTGAGAGAATGTGGGGTGTGAAGGGAACAGTGGTACCAGCGATGATTGGGACACTAGGGGCAGTGACCCCCAAGCTGGGAGAATGACGAGATCGAGAGAATGTGGGGTGTGAAGGAAAGCTTGGGAGAATGGCTGTCGAAGAACTTACTATAAATGTATCAAAATGGCAGTTAATAGGTGAAGAGGAGTGAAGGAGAAGGTCGATACGAGACTTTGGTATCATTATATATATAACTTTGCTTAGTTTAGACACACAGACATCACCCCTTCAAACAAACACTGTCAACAGGGAAGACAGAAAGGAGGGATAAGGGAAAACTGAAGGGAAGACAATAGACAGGGCGATGATAAGGATACTGTCAGTGTTAGTTGTTGAGATGAATGTAAGTACGTGTTAAACGACAAAGAGGGATAGAGAAAGAAAATGACACAGCAAAAAAAATCATAGTGATGATTTCATCACTGTCAGCAGGACAGAGCGAAGAGTAAAATGCAGAGGGAGTTACATGCATTCGAGACAGCATCCGTTTTCTACTCTAACAGCAGCAAATACACCGTTTCGGCTCTGTGGAAGAGGAAGACAATAACACGTCAGAGAGATCTAACTTGTTTGCCCTCCAAACAACATCACTTCAGACAAAAACATGAGGGCAGACAAATTTCCCGGTAGCCTGAAGTCTTTTGTTCGGTTATCATCACAACAGCAGTAACATGAGTTAAATATCTGTGTCTAAACAAGGAGGGGGTTCGTTACTGCGAACCACCTCATCCTAGACGGTGAAATACTTGTTCTTTGTCAGTATGGACAGACCGGAGACCCAAAGAGCAGCATTGGATGTTGACAGCTAATATTATACACAACAAGGAAATGCCCATTGACGTCCATTGACTCAACCTTTCAGCAGCTTCTTCATCGGCCGGCAGGACACAGACGTGTCTGCAGAACACGTCTGCCACATACTCGCGAATTAGCTAATTAGGGTTTTTCTGTGGAGATAATCTGAGGCTGGAGAGCATCCAAACTCACAGAATGGCACCTGGGGTCTCATTTATGAAGGCATGCACGCCTGGGTGGGCTGTGATTTATAAAGGGAACATCGCTTACAGGTGTGCAGCCACATGGTGTTATAAAACATTTTTTGGGCTACTTGAGACCCCTGGCGTATGAGAAGGCCCTCTCCGACAGTACACAGACTGTCACCTCTCACTGCCACATTTGGGATTCAGAGGTTTGTCATGTCTGGGCACAAGATGACACTACCCAGATTAGCAATTTGTGTTCATTAACATTCTGTTATTTATTTTTTTTCTGATTTGTCGAAAAATGCCATTTCAGTGTCAGTGTTTACGGTAGGCCAGCCACTTGGAGCCATTATGGTCTATTTAACCTGTGCGCCATTATTTTAATGAGAGTTGTTAGTGGACATTGACAAAGATGGGAAGAGAAAGAGAGAGAGAGCAAAAGCATTGCTAACCACACAGCCACATATATCTTCACCCTTAATAACTTAGGTGTTTTTCTGACATAGAAAAAAATTAAACCTGTTCATCCATTATTTTCAATCATATAATTGGATGGCAGATTTAATCCCCCCACACCCATATATACTCCTCATCATCTTCCTCTTCCTCATCCTTATTACACGTTAAGCTAATTGAACTGAATTCAACTCAGTTTAATAAACACAATAAAGCAAGAAAAGAGAACAGGAAATGTCGTTAAAATATGGTCATCTTGTGTTTACCCATTTGTCTAAGATGTATATCATTTAAACTATTTGCTGTGAAGTCACATTTAACATTTATCCTGTAGTCAGTCCTGCATCGTGCATCATGAGCTGAGGTCTTGTTTCATCTTTATCTAAAATGACGAGTCTGACAACCACATGGGTCAAACATGTTTTCCTGAAGATGTAGGACATGGAGTCAGTGTTTGCCAATGAAGCCATGTGCCTTGATTTAGACAGGAATGAAGGTGACAAACAACTGCAAAACAGAAAATACAAGACTAAAGACATTTGCAGTCCTTTTAGTTTTTGTCTCTTCTGTTTCCTGTTCCTGGGAAAACAGACTGAAACTCTCTGGTTTTCAGTTTTATGTCAAATTTCATTGAAAACAAGAGGAGGGAGTCACTGTGGGTTTCTGTTCCAAGTATTAATGTGTGCCCGTGAGAAGTAAGGTGCCGTAGGTTAGCAATGGCACAGTGTGTCCAGAAAACCTCTGTACCCTGAATCATCCGTCTGTACTACGACAGTCCTTCTGATTGACTTCAGAGGTGAGGTTGGCACGTGTGTCAATGCGCATGTGCTCTTTCAAATAACTTTGTAGGTGACTGCTCACACTGCGAGTGTGAAAATCACTCTGCCTGTGTGTGACCTATTTTTTTTCCCTGTTTGTCAGGTGGCACAGCAGCAATCAAACTGGTTTAAAACCTGCCTCTGATTTGACAGACACTTTTCTACCATTGGGTGGCTCTATCGTTCTCTCTCCCAGTTATTCACTTTTATTCACATTTATCTCTGTCTCCATCCACCTCTCACCCTCTTCTACATCAGCCTGTCTGTATCAGTCTTCTCCACTTGACTTTATGTAGCCAACTTCAATTTCAGTCTTCATGTCAGATAATGTCATCACCATGTGTCATTTTTCTTTAAACATGTTTACAAAATGCTGTGAAATAACATGGATACATGCATGAACTCCTTTTTTGGTCCCATATTTTCACACCTAGACTTAAATTTAGATTTGTTATCTGCTATCTTGTGATATCTAAGTGTTAATGTGTCAGTGTGGCTGAATATACTGTAGGTAGCCTTGTAAACAGAATATTTTAAGAAAAGTTGCATTCTGCTCTTGCTGCCTTATTCCTCTATCATCACTCAAGAAAATTCAATATGGTGAACTTGTGGCCTCTCCTCAGTAAAGATGACAAATTTATGGATAATGCAAAAAATGATCTCGGATTATTGAGTGTCATAAGATGCAATTAAATCGCCATTTCATGGCAATATGATACTGTATCGATATCTTGGACAATTGTACAATATTTGCACATATGGTCCACCGCAATATGATTTTGACATGACTTGATATAAATGCCTGTGATGAATATGTGACGATATCATAAACCAATCTACATAATGATCACATTTCACAAAAAGAACCATACTACTCTTTAACTCCTGGCAGTGGGTGAAAAGCTTGTCCTCAAAGTAAAGGACTTATGACTTTCATGACAGTCTGTAGGTCCGTCCAGTTTAGAGTGAATGCAATTGCAGTATTATTGTAACTATACTCTCTACTCTCTCTACTTCTTAAGAGCAGAACTTGGTTTGTGGTCGTATTTGTGCCTCCTCTCCCATCTTTCCCCCATTTGGAAAATATGAGTCAGGAGCAGTAGGAGTTCATTATCTATGCTAAAACAACTCTAAAATTAGTCTGTCACAAGGGCTGAAATAAAGAGAAGAAGATTGTGATGAATGAGGGGGAAAGAAATCTGAGGAAAAAGGAGTGGTGGGAGAATAATAATGCTGCGATGAAATAAAGGCGGACTGGGAAGATGGAGTGACTTTGCAGCAGGTGTCTCGAGGATTTGTGAGGAAAAAAAAGAATTAACTAATGTATGGAAAGTGTTTTCTTCCAATGTATGGTCCTGCCTAATTCCCTGATGAGTATGGATATGGAAGGGTGGGTGGAGAGGGACGAGGTAGGTAAAAGAGGGTCACAAAACCTGTTGTGTTTTGAGGGGGTGGGGGGCGTTGGGGAGGG
>CAAKHB010007809.1:20874-36801 GCA_901007665.1 Aeoliscus strigatus
GAGGGTGGGGTGAAAGAAGGAGAGAAGAGATGTGGCAGTAATTGGAAGTCAGTCTTGGCACTATGACAAATTAACCTTTTCTAATCACATGTTTGGAGGAGAAGAGATGAATGGGAGAACAACAATAGAAGAAGAAGAGGAAGAAGAAGAAGCCAGGGAAATAAAATAATGGAATTAGGGAGCTAAAGATGAGAGAGGAAGAGAGAGAGGGAGGTGGCAATAAACAGCTTTCAGCTTAACAACATAACAAATGAGTTAGTGCAGCTGAGATTAAATCTAACTGATTGACTACATCAGACAAACTGTCCCATTGATTTTGTCCCAATCAATCTCTCTGATAGACAGGCTGCCGGTGGAACAGCCTCTGATGCTCTCTGAACACAAAACAAGCCATTAATTTACCTTTAGTAAAACATATGTAATTCACTTAGCTTCATATAGTCACGTTGACAGGCTTTGATTAAGTGGCATCATTTCAATTAGAATTCTGTACAATTCTATTATGGCTTCTATACTAAAAAATGCACTTTGAAACACCCCAAATGAACCTTGATAGAGAGGTAAATTACAGAGAATAAAACAATGGGTGATAAAACCGAGACCAATAAGACTTGGTCATCATAAAGACATGGTTTTACGTTAAGCACATTATATTTGTCTAAATGTGTACTTAGATGTAGATCAGATCACATCTGATGACCAATTAATGCTTGATGGCCATTTCAAAGGGTTCACATTGTTTTCTTTTTCTTGCCACTGTACTTGTGAAATTCAGCCATTTAGATGAATGTGACAGGGCAATGGAAACAGAAATAGGGAAGAAAAAAAGGGAATTTAATTCTGTTTCCTTTTTTTTTATTAAAGGTTAACAGTAAGAGCAACCACCAACAAAAAACAGATCTGAAGACTGTGGTTAAGCTGTCATGACACATGAATTTATGTCTCTGCTCAGACCATAAAGGCCGGGGGTAAGTACAGGACATGACAACAAGACATTAACGCCGCTGTCTGTCGTATAAGCAACTGCTTTATGTTTTGCGATTTGCATCCACATCGGGTCTTAAAACCGTTTGAAGTTAATTAGCTCTCACTCCTCTTAACGCACAGGACAATGGTTAGTTCACCTTCAGCACTACATTACCAATATAGGGTTGATCACTAGTACTGTCATATGTACACAAGTCCTACATTTTAACTCGCACAGCTATTGACTTCATTAAGCACAAAAACACTCACTGTTACAAGCTGTACCTTATCAATGCATAGTCAGCGAATTATTTATTTAATTATTGTCAGCTGCATTGGAAATCAATCCAAAGAGAGGTAATAAGGGCACCGCCCAATCCAAGAGTGAAAGATGCTGATCTATCCTCTCATTACATGCTGAATTTGCCCCTTGAGCCAGAAACATAGGAATGGAAATTGTTCCAATCGCAGGTTTGTCTTCTGAGCATTAGAGATGAAACAAAACTGACATGTTGGCAGCGTCTAATGTTGTTCAGCCTTCCATGTGCACTGGAGGATTGGAATCAATAAATGCATGATTGATGTCATGAGGGACTGACAGATAACAGAATGTCAACAGCAGATTCCATAATATAATACATGTCAGAAACATTTGAACTATTTGAACTGTTGTTTGAATTTTTTTTTCCTGCATCCACTTTCTTTTCTTCTTTTTTCCACTTCACTCCATTATCCTGCACTGCTTTGGTTTCATTACGAAACTGAGATTAAAGGGTGGGTTATTTGGAGACTTGATTAGAAAAAGTGGAAAGTTTTGTGTCCTAATAGCAAAGTTCCCCTCTGTTTTGTCTCTCCCAACAACAGGACTAATGGATTCCCTCAATGTGCTGATTTCAGCAGAAAGCTGTAAGGACTGGTGTGTGTGTGTGTGTGTGTGCTTAAGTGCCAGTCCTTTCCTACATATACATCACTTCTTGTTGGAGTTTGTGTTGTGTGTGTTTATGAGTCTGCTTCATCCTCACGGATGATCCTGATGCGTGTTTGTGTGTGTTTTGGTTGACACAGATCCAGATATAGCAGCATGAAATGGCAACACTTTGTTCCATAATGGAAGAAACCACATTGTTGTTTAATAATACATGCATGTTACCGTCACCTCTCTCATTTTGTCAGAGACAGATGACAAACGGCAAAACAGGCAGTGAAAGGGTCGGCAAGGGAAGAAACGCCGCTGAGCTACTCAGAGAGAACTGCTGACACTTCAGATCTGCAGGTGGACCAAAAGAAACCTTTTATGAATCTCTGTGTCCTTATTTAGTTTCCTTCTCCATCATATCTCTTTGTGTTATTTATAAAAAGCCCAAGGTGGAGTCTTTTATTTGACCACATATCTTCTCTACAGACATGAAAAGGAACTTTATCATTAAGTTTGGTTTTCTACAACATTTTTCAGCAATTGACACATTTATTGATATAATTAGAAAAAGAGAAAATCTTGACTAAATTACATGTGAATATTAAAGGTGAACTATGTATTATTTTTAAAAAAAGAATATGTCCACAGTGCGTTTAGAGGGGCGCGGAATGAAAGTGTAGCTTTTCCTGAAAAAAATGATATGAAGTGTGAATTAATTATTTTTTGATGTCAGTGTTTTTATGTTTACATGTCTAAACCAATAGTGATTGGTGCATTGTGAGTTGCCAGATACGGTCTCTGTGCTCGGCACAGAAGGTCTGTAAGTTCCTTCAGCAGCAGCTTCACAGCCCCGGAGTTTTCTCTTCAATCGGTAAGAAGCTAACTCGCTAACTAACTAAGCTAATGTTACTTGTCGGCCAAATCCCTCTTCAACAACATCACTTGTTTTCAGTATATGACGTTGATCCTAGATATGACGTTACTGGTCGTGAACCATCCACCTCCACACCCAGTAAACGGAGGAAACGGAGGCGGCTCAACCCTCCTGTCCTGTCCAGTGTTGATGGTTCACTTTCACCACTGCGGTGAGTGTCTATATACAGTATTCTAGCTATTTGTGTTCTCACAAGGCTCAGATGACCAGGAGCATATGGCAAGTTTCGTCAGATGTTTGTGAAATCATCACACAAATCAGAGAATTCTAAGCAGGCAGGATGAAAAAAATGAATGATATCAGGCTTGAATGAATGATATAGGTGTCTGTTATACATCTGTCTCTAACTGATAATGGATAGCAGAGCTAATGTTAAATACTGTTTTGAAATGTATTGATTAGTTGACGAGAAGAGCCAGCTGAGGTGGCTCAGGCATCTGTATCGGATGCCCCCTGGACGCCTCCCGAGGGAGGTATTCCAGACATGTCCCACCGGGAGGAGACCCCAGGGAAGACCCAGGACACACTGGAGTCACTTTGTCACTCGGCTGGCCTGGGAACGCCTTCGGGCCCTCCCGAAAGAGCTGGAGGAGGTGTCTGGGGAAAGGGAAGTCTGGGCCCAGACCCGGATAAGTGGTAGAAATTGGATGGACGATTAGTTGAAAATTGTAGTTATCCTGTAAGATTCATCACTTGACTTGGATGGTGCAGACTGATTGCTTGACGCAGTTGGCAACCCAGCTGCTGTATGTTTTTTACAGGAAAACGTGAAAATGTGTTGTCTAATTGAAGTTTATTAAAAATTGACATTTTCTGGTTCCTTTGCTTCTGTAATGACAGAATATCTTTGCACAAAATAAAATATTGAAGGGGTCTTGATTTTGCTCTTTCTTTGTTTTGTATGATTTTACATTTTGCAGTATTTTCTTGCAATTGTTGGGCAGGACGTGCATCAAAGCTCTCCATTCCTCAAAAGTCAATTTTTGCAGCCAAAGTTATTTTAAGGAATTAACACAAAGGCTATACAACCTGGAGAATTAGTGAGATTTTGGAACATCTGTTGAAAATGACATTCATGAAAGAATCAATTTCTTTACCACTTAACCTGGATGTGGGAAACTGGAGCCTGTCCCAGATGATGTTTGGGGTACAGCCTAAACTCACTGGCAGTCAATCTTAAGGCTGACATGTCCTAAAATGCAGTACCTTGAGTATACTCTCGCAAGTACAAGATTATGCAAACTGCCAAAACCTAGAAGCTACATGATGAGGGCTTCAGCTACAGTGGATATAAAAAGTACACAGCCCTGTTAAAATCCAAAGTTTTTGTGATGTAAAAAATTAGATAATAATTTGTCATTTTAGAATTATGTGTACAACTCTATTGAAAAAAAAGATATACTTTAGGAAAATAAGTAAAAATAAAATGAATAAATAAATAATGTGGTTGCATAAGTGTACACACCCTTTCATATCTAGGATGTGTTCAGAATTAACCACATACAAAGTTAAATAGGGCTGCCATCTTTTACAGTGACTCACATAAATCCCACATATGATTTCCAAGGCATTACATATACCATGGAACACAGTTGAGAGTATATTTGACAATAATCAATGTATTCTTCATTTGTTTGGACTGTGGTAAGAGTAAACCTTTTTCTGAAAGATAAACAAGCCCAGCTACATTTTGCAAAAACATGTTAAGTCTCCCAGCATCTGGGAAAATGTGTTATGTTCTGATGAAACAAAGATTTTGGCGTTAATTCCAGAAGGTGTGTTTGGCTTAAACACAACACTGCACATCACCAAATCATCATGCCCTGGGGTTGTTTTTCTTCAGCGGGAACTGGGTATTATGAACAGTTACAAATACCAGTCGATGATGGCTCAAAACCTTCAGGCCTATGGTGGAAAAGTGAATATGAAGAGGAATTTCATCTTTTAGCACAATACCCAATGCATACTGTACACCCACCAGAAGAAGATTATAGTTTTGAAATTGCCCAGCCCTGAATCTGATCAAAAGTCTGTGGAGTGATCTTACAAGGGCTGTGCACCGGAGATGCCCTTTCAATCTTTCTTTCAATCAAAAATCAAATAAAAAAAAAAAACATGCCATGCCAAAACATGGCATGTACAACCTGTGTAGACTTTTTATATCCACTGTAAAGCAAAAACAAACAAAACAAAGTTTATGCCATACAACACCTGTTGGATACTCTACACAGGTACCAAGTATTTACAAAAAACAAAAAACAAAAACAACCAAACACAAGAAAAAAACTCATGAATGAGCCTAAAACAGGAAATCTTCTGTTTTTCAAAAGTATAAAAGGATAAAAGGACAATCTGGTCTTCAACATATTCTCTGTGTCTGTCAAAGTTTACTGACAAATGAAGTGTCTACAGCTTTGGTAATGTATAGTTGATGTACTAAATCACCTGGTCACAACCATCGCACATAACCCCTGGCACTTAAAGGGGACAGACATAGTTTCCGAGTTATTATCGATAACATTTTGCATTCACAGTTTCAAGAGGGCTCAGACATTTATATTTCATCCCACAGAGATGCACAGCTGAGAAACCAAGTAAGTGGTAGAGAAAGAGAGGGGACATGCATTCATAATTCAACACAAAGACACTTGGCTAAAGTAAGAGAAGTGGGAAGGGAAAGGGGCAGAAAAACAGAAGGACTTGCATCTATATTTCATCAACCGGACATACACAGTGTTAATAAAACAGGGAAACAGTAGAGAAAGGAGACCAGCAGCTGATAACTGATAACTCTTGGGGACATCAATAAAAAGCTATGAGGGACACTTTATAGCAGGAGAAGTGAAACAGAGCGAGGCATACATCCATATTTTAGCAGAAGGAGGTGACTGAAATAGCTGCTAACAGGTGGGTATCATTATAAGACACATCGGGGCCACTTACAATGATAGAGAGAGAGCGTGTGCACTTTGGTGAGGCAGAGGCATATCTAAAAGTTGATAACTGCCTTTATGAATATAGACACATTGACGGAGATATTTATAGAAAGACATTAGACTGTAGACCAGGTCTCTGTTGACAGTTTAAGACATCCATTTACTGCTTCGCATGGCATTGTTTGGCACTTTGCATAGCTTTAAAACGATCGATCGAGCATACACAACAAATTTCGTGAGTTACACACACAAGTGTAAGTTTATTCTTTTACTTATACTTATTTACCATATATGATACTACACTATGTATACTTATACACCAGCTTGTGTCATATACTATACTACACTATGTATACTTATACACCAGCTTGTGCATATGACCCGACAAGTGTGGGATTCAACCCTGTCTTTCTAAAACAAATTTCATAGTCTTTTCAGTGTTTTTCAATCACTTGAGCACAATTTTGAGAACAATCTCTTTAATGCACTAAGCACGTTCACAAATCCAAAGAGCAATGTACCTACAGCAAAATGTATCATTGTAACCATACAAACACACAAAAAGCAAACTTTTTAAATTTAATTTGATGACATAGGACATACAAAATAGGATATCACAAATGGCCAACACTAATAACAGCAGTAACAAAAAGAGAGGTTGAGGTAGTGAATGAATGAGTGTATGTGTCTGTGTATCAGCGGAAATGAATGGGTACGAATAAAGGACTAAATACAGCATATAAACGTCATAATATTAATAGAGCCAGTAGCAGCAACAATAAAATGAATGAACATAGAGAAAACTCATAAAATCAAAAGAAAATAAAAGGATAGTACATGTGCGCATACACACCTAAATAAATGAATTCAAAATTATATGAGTTGAAGTGACAGTACAGATACGCAGATGTTAAAAAAGCAACCCTGACAATCGCAGAGACGAGGCCATGGCATGGCCGTGCCTCAGAAAGTAGTGGCAGGATCCTGTACAGAGTGGTCAGATGGGGTATATGTTTGTTTTAGTTGTACATTGCTTCCCTCTTCGCTTTTGTTCTGTTTTTGATTGGACTGATTTTATATAGATTGATTAATCCAGACCCTAATAGGATCACATCGGCCATCTGGACAAAACGCAGATAAACACTGGTCTCACATGTCTGTTTATTAAATTGAAAACTTATTTTTTTGGTAGTTCTGATAACGGTATATGCGTATTCTACAAAGTTAGTAAATAAGTTAGTTTCATACATACAGTACTTGGGGTGCTATTTAGATGATGTAAAGTGCAAAGCACCAAGTGTGCAGAGCATGGACGTTTGCGAGTTAGACGACACATTATTAGACTGTTCCATGGCTCCATGACTTTTTGAATTAGTCAAGGGTGTGTTTGGGCGTATCAATCAATAAGCCAATCAGACTGTCACCTCTCATTCCCTTTAAAAGTGGTGTGCCTGGAGCAAAGGATCAGATTACTAAAAGAATTGTCTGATGTTGTCAAAGAAAATAAATGACAATTAATTAGCATATTTTTATTTCATTACATTTTGGGTATGGAGGTTACATGCCTGTGCTCATGCCAAAATGTCCAGATAACAGATGCAACAATAAACAAAATTAGGTCTAGATTAGATTGCCCTCCATCCAGCCTCTGTCACTGTGGTTGATGGTCAACTAGAATTGCCCACATGTTTGTAGATACTGGCCTTTGTCTTTGCTGTCCTCCTACACCTCAATTTCTCTCTCCACCTCTCACGCTCTCTCTTCCTACAGTTCTTCTTCACACTGCTCTCAGAATCAAAATACTGCTCCTTCTGACTCCAGTGTGGCGAGCAGAGGGCAGCGGTTTGAGAAGGGTAGGGTGCAACAACACCACCTGGGGGTACTTCAACCCCAAGAATGTATCTACTTTGTTCAGAAGAAATATGACACAGTAAAACATCACACAGGTTCGACACAGACCACAACACAAGAGACAAATGGATTTTGATGGAGCAGTTGAGTAAAAAGGGGGTACAACTAAAACACCCCTGAAAATGCACACCGGTGTTGAAGATGGAGAGATTTTTCAGTTACTCTGCACAGTCCTTTAACACACAACCAGGTATGTTGTCTAGACCAGCTGTGTCCTGAGCGTTAACTCTGGAAACAGATCTCTTCTGAATGACTGGTGAGATGTCACTATCACAGGTCTGTGTTCATTGTTAAATGGTTTTCAAAACCAATTCATACAACTGCTGTTCACAATGTATAAACAAACCATTTAGGCACATAAAAAGCACAGCAACATCAGTGTTGCTGTCATTGTTCACGTGTGAAACAGTTGCTCTGAGCATCTCATCTGTGGATAGGTTTCCATGGATGTTCATTCAACTTGTGTCTAATGACAGATAAGGTGTGTACCTAACAGAGGCTGAAGGACAAGACAAAATAATATTTGACAACCTGCAATTAGGATGTTCTGCTCCTACAAATCCACAACATATTACCTTCAATGTTTCACAGCTGAGTTCTATATGCCACAGATGCAATGTTCACACCAGCTTCACTTGACCCAGCTCTTCGCTGAGTCGATTTGCAGAGAAACATTCAGCCCTTCACGTAGCACTCCAGATACTAATGCATTGTTATTAACCATGGTTGAGCACACAGAAGTGCAAGAGGGAACACACGTAAAATAGAATTAAGGCATTTTCTGTTAAATGACAGACCTGCTCTTGCTCTCGCTCTCTTGGCACACACATACACACGATCCTAAATCCTTTGGAACAAGAGATTGTCAAATCTAGTGCATTGTGGATGCAGGATTGATGAATAGTTGTGTACCATGTAGCGAAGCATCTTTTTCTGTGAAAGTTAAGGCTCAGTTTGTATGTCTGTGTCCCACATGCTTCAATTTTTGCAGGTGTCTGTTTCAGTGTTTACAGTGTGTGCATATTTGATGTGCATCAATGAGAGGAAATGAGCCCTGCTGCCAGGGCAATGAGCCGCTGTAAAGAGATAAACCATATTCATTGGACACCAAGTCTGTGTGTGTGTGTGTGTGTGTGCACGCACACATATTTGAGTCCTCTTCATGTTTCTATGCCCCTTGGACTGAAATCATCACAGAAGTGCACACTTGTCACTGTGTGTGCTAACAACGTAATTTGTTGGCCTGGCATTTCAATTCACCACTGCTAGATTGCTGTGGGCCTGTCCATTCTCTGCTGTTAGCCACCACTGCTGATGTGAGAGGGAGAAAGGAAAGCCTCGCCATCCGACAGGACTCACAGCTCAAGGGGATTTAATATGGAGACAAAAATATAATGCAGTTTTTTTACTTAACAAATTTAGTCTTTCCACTCATTTTTTGGGCTTTTCCATCCACACTTTAGTCTCCTCTTTCAGAATGACTGGAAACACTTGATGGTTTAAATAATTTGGACAAAATATTCCTACTACTACACCATGTATAGTCAGTTATTAATCCCGATTACCTCGAGTTAAGCCGGTGCTGCTTTTTGAAAATGTTTTATTTATGAAACTATTTAAAACAAGGTCAAATACTGTCCAGATAACATCAAGGGTACTATGTCCGTACATCTCTACTGACAACATTACAGGCAAACAAACAAGCAAACCCTCATCTTCCACAATGTTACATTTCCTGTAAATGGTTAATTTTGTTCTTTTTGTCCAAAGTTAGTCACATGCAGAGTGGTCCAGGCATCTCTGTAACAAGCATGGTATTTTAGACCTAATGTACTCCTGCGTTAACTCAATTCACTTCGACAGTACAAATCATTTTGGTCTTGTTGAGACAAAAGATATGTGTCCCATTGAAAATAAAACATTTCTTGAGCCATTCTGCTGCAGGACATTGCTGCTGTACCACTTCCTGATTTCTCTAACTGCAGTGCATCATCTAAATGTGCAGACATTAATCACACAGTCAAAAAAAGTTGATGGCAATAAAAAAGGCGCGTGTGTAAACATGTTATTAACTGACAGTTATAGTTGCTAACCATTGTATAATTGTGTATAAATTGTGTTAGCGTTAACAGGCTCTTGTCAGACATGGCTTCTGTTCTTGCAGTGGTTAATTGCATCCTCCAGGAAGTACCATCAATGTCTCATCCTGTTGTCTGTTCGTTCCTATTGGCACCAACACAACTGGTTATCCAGTGTTTTAAGTCATCCTCTGCATGTTTGGGTTTGTGTCATTTTTGCTGCATAGATTTTGTGTCTGCGCTTCTCGTCTGTCAACATCTTAACCTTACACAAGAAAGACTGTTGTCTTTGTTTTCTAGCTGAGGGATATAGTTCTTGAAGGTTGTTTTGGTGAGTAAATTAACCTTGTGTTACCATTGTTGTGTAATATGCATATATACATATGCATCTGTTCAGATACAGAACCCCATGAATTTTCTTTCAAAGCTTTGTTTTAAGGTAAATTACAGAGTGACAGAAACCCAGCAATGAGGACGGAGGCGGAGGTGAATTAGAACCAGAACTAGGACACCCAGAGCCAGCAGATCCCCGAGCAGTCATGCATGTCTTTGTGTATGCTGTAAAACACTGCAAAGTGTTGCAAAATTCATCAGATTTGTGTTTGCAGATAGGGTTGCCCTTAACTCTGTTGCGCTGTCTCTGCTTCTCAATTATGTACAACTGGAATTAGACATAAATTTAGAATGACCTTCAACTAAATGAAGATGCCATGTAAAACATGTATTCAGAGGGTTGTGAGGCATACCGTCACTCAAAAATAAAATGTAATTAAATTGAACAAAAAAAAGAAATAGCCACACTCATGAAACAAGTGGAATACATATAAAATATGCAACCTCAAGTACTAAATAAGATGAATCATTTCACACCCCAGAAAGCTGTTTAAATACACCAGGTGGTAATACTGATTGAACAGACATCCTAACAACTTACTAAAATGAAAAATGCTGTAATTATACCTGCCAAAGATCAAATCCCCTAAATCTCTTAATGCAGTAGAAAGCAGCAGCAGCATCAGGAAGCAGCATGCCTTTCCTTAAAGCTTAAGCCTGAGGCAATCCACCTAAAATCCATACAATCTTCTGTGATTGATTCTCCAGATTGTTCATCTACTTTATTCTATTGTGTGGCTACCCTGCAGTCTAAGACACTGGATTTCAACCAGGAAGGTCCTGAACCAATCTCATGGTTTTCAGGCACGTTTTTGTTTGTTTTGTTGTCACTTGATTGACGCTTGTCACCTGCTTTCATGGGCACGCTCACACACTAGCCATTCCGAGGTAAAAAGGGATCGGATCAGGACTCTAATGTTGTCCTGTTAGGAAACGATTCATTTAAAAGAACAAATCTTTTGGGTGAATGAACTGTACTGAAAAGATTCATTCATTTCACAGTTAAGGTGAGTGGGTGAACCAAATCTCATTCCATACGAACGAGTTGACTGACACAAATCATTATCTGAAAACAAAAAATCACACTGACAGCGACTAACTGAACACTAAGAGATGTAGTTGATTGTAGTCGTAAATGTAGTTAATTACATTACAAGACAAAATATTACTTAAAATACATGACAGGTCAAAGCATAACATTAAATAAATCAACCCACAGTAACTCACATGACGGAAAGACAGATTTTTTTTTTTTATCATTTAATGCAAGCTCAGCTGTAGATCCACTCTTATTCGGCCAAAAGTTTTGAAAAACACCGTTGCTTGTAAAGACAGAAACATACTCAGAGTAAACTTCGTAGAGGCTCGTGCACAAACCGCAACATTATGACTGCTCCAAAGACACACAACAGAAAAATGTAAACAACACACACACACAGCAAATTACTACGCTGCGGTGAACTCGAGAAGTCAAGAAGGCCTTGAAGGCCCTGACGGCCCACCACGGTATTTTAAGATTAAAGTAGCACACCCTCTTAACTAACCACCTTTCGCAGTTTGCACTGCATGATGAAACCGTCAATATGAAAAAACGCACTGGAGTGTCCTAGACGAACTAGTTCACTGCGCAACAGTACGTGAACGAATCACTGGACAAACTGTTGAGCAGCGGAAATACTGAGTGTACTGGAGTAACTAGCTCACTGATTCGGAAATCAAATCTTTTTACTGAACAGATTCTAGAGATTCAGTACACCTGAAATAAAATGTTTTGCCCTTTATTATGGGACTCGGTATCGGCAGATCTCAAAATCAAATGACTTGGACTTGGGGAGGGAAAAAAACAAAACAAAACAAAAAAAACCTGACTGGGACATCTCTACTTTGTACCTCCAGGATCAGTTTAAATAATAAGGCTGAATCCCAGCCTGGATTTCCAAAGACTAACTCCATTCTCAGCAAGAAAGATTAAAATCATGCCACAAAAGGCTGCAGAGTGTCATGAGGACTTCTACTACTCACTACTGCATAGGTACGTGACCTCTGAACAACAGAAGATTTTCTACTGCAACAGGAGAGTACTGCGAGGCTTTGATCATATACTCATGGATTCACTAGATGCACCTTAAAGGAGCTGTGTGACATTAACTCACACGTTGTATTGCTGCTAAATCTGCCTGATTAAAGTTCAGTTCTATTTGTCTAGGTTTCAAACCACATTGCCTTCGTACTTTTTCGCAATTGGTTTCAGCAGTCAGCTCTCATTTTAACATGTTGGAAACAATACTCTGAGCTTCAAGCTCTCATCTATTTCAATAAAACAACCTCTCCCTCATCTTTCAAACAAACAGCTAAAAAAAAACCACTTCTGATTTTGTTTTTTTACATCTCATGAAAGAAAAGCAAGACATAGTGGCTGTTTAAAGCATTATTACTTGTATTTGTTCACTCTCAGATGTCATATTTGCTGTAAATACAAGCATCTACCAAAGATGCACTTCACTTGTGATGCTTTTTTAAAACTACTTTTACATAGTGAAGGACTCAGCATTATCAGTGGATTTGCTGTAGTTTTTGCAAAAATCGATATCCATCCTATCCTTATTTTTTTTACATTTTTTTCTCACAGATCCTGGAAGGAATAAAACGATTTTTAATGAGGCTCACCGGCCCAGAAGATACACATTTCACAGACACAAACACACACAGACACACAAACGCACACACATCTCTGAATCACAGCTGATGGATGCATTTCATTCATAGGAAAAAAAAACAGATTCACATTACATTAAATGATTCTCTGATATTGTGACATCCTCTTCTACTTTCATTTTATATTCATGGTTGGCACTATCACTGTCATCACGCTGATACCTGTGGAGGATCAGACTTCTCGACAAAGCTGCCACCTCATTTTCTCATTCATTTCTACCTGTCCTCTCTGGATAAGTGGCTGGCCTTGTCTCACTGGGTACACACATGTACACGCACACACACCTTTGCGCCTCTTTGCATTTTGTGTGGATGTGTCCTGTTGTCTGAGCCTGCACAGATTACATACAGTACATTGGTTCCTATATTGGCTCTGTCACACACTACCTTAGTCCAAACACTCCAATGTCTAGTCACTAGACATGCTTACACTAGATTCTGGTGTAACAGACTCTGAGCCACTTGGAGTACCATCAGCCATCACGTACTCTGAACAATTCAGTTCAGTGCCTTCTGTTTTTCGAAACAGTTTTGTGTTTTGATGTATAAAGAGCCAAGATTTCAGACAGAACATTCATGATTCTGGCTGAGCGTCTGGCAGTAGTAACAGTCACACACAACAGAACAAAAGATTTGGACACACAGAAACTGGATGCCTGTGTATGCTTTGTGCTGTTGCATTCACTATGGTTATGTTTAGTCATCAATCATCTGAGATACTGAGCAGACCGATGTTGGTGCAGAGATGTTTCATCGAAAGATGTCTGGATTTCATGGAAAGCTAATTGTTCCTCACACTTTGTTGGCTTGTTTGACATACTTGCCATGATAGCAAAGGGCAATTCAGCGCAAAACCACAATTTCTTACCTCATGACCTTCTTCTGAAAGCTGCATAAAAGCTGTCGACTTGACGGCATGTGGTGGTTTTGGCCTTACTTATTAGCTATATCTGTGCTCTTTAAGAGACTGACACTGTAGATGTAATCAGATACTTGACGTGTGAGCTTCTCTGCCAACTGGCAGCTTTACTTTTAGAACAATCAGGTTGGGCTTTGAATATTAGACAGTGGCCTGACAAAGCTTGAATGCAAATCATTTGGCAGCTGTCTTCTTTTGTCAAAGTCTTTTCTCGGATTCCCCTACTGTATCAGATGTATTTTCCCCTTTCCATACTTGTTTAATGTCAGTACCCTTTCATATTCCAAATCTTCCCTGCATTTTGTAAATCATTCCTTTGCAATTTCCCTTTGTCACCATTAAGAACAGATCATTAGCTATTTAATGACAGATTTCTTATCTTTATCCAGCAAAGCTGTTTGCCTGTGAAAAGCCACGGGTGTGTGTGAAACAGACATGCACTGATGGACTTTTTAACAGATTTTACAGATTTTTGCTTAATCTCTTCTCTTCATAGTACCACGTCAGTACTTTCAGTGTCTGTACATGAAGAAAAAACCTTCCCACACACTAACCAACTTCCAGAACAAACAATTTGCTTGAGAAATGTCTATGACCAAAATGTCACAGCAATAAATTGTTTGTTGTGGAAGTTGGTTAGTGTGCAGGAAAAAGTTTTTTCTTTAATTACTTTGCATTGAATTGTGCTTCTCTGATGCACCTGCCAAACAAATGTGTGAAAATGTTTGCTGTTCCTGAACAGCATGCAACACCTACTGCTGGTCCGTCCATCCAAGGTAGAGGGATCTCTCTTTCTGTGCTTCTCCAGAGGCTTCTGCCTTTTTTCACTGTTAGAAGGGTGCAGATAATACATAACAGATAATAATACACATTTGCCTTTGTGACTAAATTAATGTATACTCTTTAGGGTTAGGTTAGGTTAGGTTTTACTCTTATATAGCAGGAAAATGTCTTTCCTGCTGCATGAAGGGGGTGATTATGTAAAACCATGCTGCTGCAGACCAGCTTATTTAGTTTATTTCACGGTTTGTCTTACAAACACAGATCAGTGTTGGTACCACCTCAATGCTACAAGAACATTCCAAAACCACTAGCATGCCTGTTAGCAGACATCCTTGCTAGTTTGTCATCAGTTGAAAACTTCCACTGTTCCATGTAACAAGTTAAGAATAAAAATCTTTTCAACATAGCACATAGCAAAATACATACATAAAGGTGACATACATAGAGACAGAAAAACATGGGTGATGACCCAATATCTTTTAATTTCATAAAACATAAGTATTCCTAGATGTATTGTATTGGAGGTATTTTTGAGGTATTTTTTTGCACTATGTTTATTTTTCCTCCAAATATAAATGATTCTCATATTAACTATAGAAGCAATGTTGTACATCTACGCTATTTATTTCTGTCTAATTAACAATCAAGAATTTTCCGCAGCAGCTTCTAAAAATCAGTTGGACATATGGTGTTGAACCCCTGATTGTCGGGGCTATTACTTGGCCAAAGAACCAACCCCAGTGGTCATGTTTGATACCTCTCCCAATACACACCATCACTAGTAGGATTAACAGGATTGTGTTTTAACACACTCACACACAGTGGCTAAGACGGGCATGTGAGACATGAGGCTCTGGCAGCAGAAGACAACTCTGATGCCAGTGAAACACTTTGAAATGAAAGAGAGGCGGAACAAAATGGGACAGAGAGAGGGGAATAGAGACAAAGACAAAAAAATTGGAAGAACAAGGATGAGACAAGTTGGATGGTGAATGCCAAAAGCTGGAGTCAAACCCACAGCATCTTAAGTGCAGGGTATGACTTGCCTGCTGCACCGCAGAGCATCCCTGTGTGTCTAACGTGCTTTGGTTCGAGTCCATTTGGACAAAAAATCAAAGTATACAGATTCAGGCAGTTCAGACCTTAAGGGAGAAGAGGTGTTTGTATGTGTGTGTGTGTGTGTTTTACACTTAGTTTTACAGTTTAGTTTAACACTTAAGCCATGTCCACACTGAGACACTTTTTTGTGTAAATGCATGTTTCACATTTTTGGCCAAATGCATTTTGTAAACTCAGGGCTGTAAAACACACTTTTTAGAAACCTGGTCTTAGTATGAAAAAAAAATCAAATACGCCACTTTCACCTTCGTGAATAC
>CAAKHB010007809.1:75001-87094 GCA_901007665.1 Aeoliscus strigatus
CAGTTGTCATTTAACATATGACAGGAGAACGGAAACATCTGGAGATGTCAACGCATCTCAGATCTGAGGTAGCTGAGGACACCGGCTAATACCAGTGACACATTACACACACACACACACACACACACACACACACACACACACACACACACACACACACACACACACATTTCAATGGCCCTGAGGTAATTGGACAAATTTATGTTAATAGTTTAATTTTTCAGATTTTGTTGGGTTAATTCCCAAACAACTGACTTGATGCTTTTTTGAAAACGTATCGGCTCTCATCCAAGAAGCATTTTCAGTTCTGAGTTCTTACTCAGGATTAATCAGTTTTATGGCATACTGCCGTTTGTTAGCAAGAATGTAATGATACTGTTAGATGTGAAGTTTGTCTGTGATTCCACCAAATGAAACCAGTCATGTTTGGTGTTGAACACTTTCTGCACTGTATGTCACTAGTGTTCATGCAATTATGAGTTCCTCTCTGTTGGCAGAGTTCAAGTTTCATATTAAACAAAAGGAGCAGGCTATTCAGAGGTGATAATCACAGCTACACATGTCGTCATATTTATTCAGCCTCACACAGGAGAAAAATACTTGACCTAAACAATTAGCTGTATATTAAATGGTAAAAGGAACGCACTTATATAGTGCTTTTCTACATGGCCTCACATTCACCCACCCACACACACACACACACACACACACACACACACACACACACACACCAGTGGGCAGCTGCTGCCATGCAAGACAACATCACACGTGACTTGAACCTTAACCCTGCCAAACCTGGTGTTAATGATGAATAATGTGGCTCCACCTACATCGCAGCCATGATGATAACTTAGGCTTAAAACCACAACGGGACAGACTTAAAGCTTTCCTGGAACAGGACACCTTGAACCAGCCCTTAGTTGTGCTGCTGTAGCCCTGGATTGCTGGGGAGCTCCCCTGGGCCTAATAATCTCATTTTGTCCTAGTGCCACATTAGTATTTTTATTCTTGGTCCATTCCAGAAAGAGGGGTCTTTGTGAGCATCTTTGTGCTCTTAGTTTGATACTGATTCTTGTGCTTCAGGCCAATTTTGACTCAGTGAGAGTCTGTACACTCAGTCGAGTTTAGTTCGGACTGTAACAGTGACCCCGTGTCTACTGTTGTCACCCACACAGCAGCCAGATGGTCAGAGGGGGTCTGAAGGACTGTTTCGACAGAACTGTGTGGGAGGATCTCAGTAACTCTCATGGGGAGGACATCAGCTGTTTGACACACTGCATCATAGATTATATTAACGTTTGTGTGGAAAACACTGTGCCCACTGAAATTGGACAGTGTTTTTTCCCCAAAAACAAACATTGGATTACGTCTGTCATTATCTGGGGAGAGTACCACTGCTGTGGAAGACATCCTGTGTGGTACTGTGGCCATGTTTTTTTGATTTCTCTTGTGCTGTATACTTTTGTATTTGTTTTAATGCTACCATTTTGCTGCTGTGACACTGCAAATTTTCCAGATGTAGGGCAATAACGGAGTATCTAATCTTATTTGTAACAGCTTCACACTATGAATTGTGTACAATGACATTTATGATGTTGGTGAGATGTGACATAGGCTCTCTTTCATATACAAGATGAAACTTTTAACTAACTTTTAAGTGTCTTTCTTGTCACTTTCAACAATGAGCACTGCTGAAACAGCTGCAGGCCATGTCACAGTGTGATCAAGAGGGCAAAGAAGATGAACACTCTATCGTATTCCGTCAAGGCTTGGACAGAATGGCTTGGACTGAATCAGCAATCAGCTTTTGACACAGATAAGAATAACAGAAACAGATAAGTATGACCTGGTGGGAGAATTGCAGCATGAAATGAATAAGAAACTAGTTATAAGTTCATGGATGCTTTCATTCAAAGTGCCCTTAAACATAGTAAATAGCAGTATCCTCTGCAAGAAGTATGACAACTGCCCTGGTGATAATATGAAATCAATGTCTCAGAGAAAGTTCAGTTCAATATGAGTAAAGTATTTCAGATGAATTCTCCATATGTTATGGAAAATGTCATACACACACACACACACACAAAGTTACTCAAACTTTAGCATAAATTATTATCGGCCTTTTTGAACCGCTCTCTACTTCTCACCAATCTATCTTTGCATCATTCATCCTTGTCAGCTTAGCATCATTTATCATAAAATCTGTTGCATTATGTATTTAGCATTTTCACTTTGTATATGAGATCTTCACTAATTAAACTGGACAGCCAACATCTCCTATCTGATCATATATTGGCATGACAACTGTTTTTTTTATTTTTATTTTGGTACTTCCATGGGATCTGCCACAAATTCATTTACATAGGAAATGTATAGGTTGGAAGAGAACACTGTGTAACCAACAACATATTGTTTGGACACCATCCAGCGCATCTTCCACTCATCTGTCAAGATGCCACTAGATTGTGTGTTCAGACTTGGTCACTCAGCCGTTGCTGTGTTGTGGTTAAATTAGAAATTAACACCTATTTGAGTGAACACTCAAATCTGCAAATGTAATTTGGGTGCCCTTAAAAAAACTGTTTTCATTAAACTGAGTTGGAACATTAGTGCATGTGGTGTTGCTAGGATACTGTGTTGAAAAGTGCCGACCAGATTTTTTTTTTTCCAACACCTGATGCAATCTCTCGTCAAATGTTGGCTCTGATAAAAGTCTCACTTCAGTTAATGATCCTGACCTGTTTTAAAATGCTGATGCTGAGCTGCAAATGTATAATCAGCACGAAAGGAGAAAATCCTTTTACACATGTGCCCTGGCCAGTTCTGTCGCTTGCACACCGCAATGTACACACATAATGTTCTTTGTAGGTTGATTCAGTGATACGTTGTTTTCACTGTTGAATTAAACGATGGACCATCTGCACTGGAGCCTCTTTTTCCAGTTCTTCATTGCTAATGAACATTCCTGTGCTTCTGTTGTAAAGGCCAAGGACCTGATTTAGATTTTGGTCAATTGTCCTTAGGTGTGAGGGTGTGTGTGAGTGGTTGTCTGTCTTTCATGTGGCCCTGCGATGAGCTGGCGACTTGTCCAGGGTGTACCCCGCCTTTCGTCCGTTGACATCTTGGATAGGCTCCAGCACACCCGTGACCCCAACCGGATTCAGCGGCAGAAAATGAATGAATGAATGTTAGTTATTTCAATGCAAGTTGATACAAGATCGACGGAATAGTACTTGTTACATGTAATAACATCTCTATCATGAACGTGCTACTGTGCTTGCTAATTTAACACTGACACTACTCTGAACAGTCTCAAATATGAAGCAATTCAGGAGTGCTTCTGTCTTCTTCAACTTTTCAAAATGGACAGTGCTGTCAGAAAAGCACAGAGCATGTGAGTCTGAAAATTATTCTTAGCCCATCACTAGTGCGTACCCATCCTGCTTGACATGGCATTGAGGACTTGGGACAGCACACCTGATAAACTGGTCTTGGACACCCTGGCAGCAACTACCACAGAATGCTGGACTGTAGATTTTCAAGTAATTTTGTCATGGCAGGGAATGTGTGACTCCAAATCAGCTCAAAATTGCATTATTGGGTAGGTGATATGTTTCTATCATTTTCACCTCTGTCGTTGCAAAAATGCTAACACAGATGGAAGAAAAATACATACTTTCATCATCATTGGACCTCTGCCCCTTCCTCACCGCAATAACCATAGCCATCTGTGTGCAATGCGTAACCGGTTTATACTTTCCCTACAAAGGTGTTATTTATAGGTGCAGTTCGCATCACAGAAATTGCCTTCAAATTTAATAAAACAATGCATGTGCTAAATGGATACATTTGCATTTTCTCCTCCCTGTATTTTGTACTCTGGGGTAAAAACGCCTCATCTTGCATATTCATTAGGGGAAATGTATTAAATAGTGTATTAAACAGTTAAAAGACGCAAACCTCCGTGTGCCATGTTGTAGATCAGCTTGCTGGAATTGAACACAGCAGACTGAGTTTGCATTGTGGATATCATATTTGGGAGCAAAAGTTTTCAAATCAATCAAAGAGCACCCCTTCAACCTTGCAGAAATGACAATATTTTGGAAAAGTTACCTTTTCTCTAGCAAGTTGATCGTGCAGCAGGGATTGTCATTATGTCTGCCTTGTGACATAAAAAAGGTCTAAAAACGAAGACAGACTGATAAGGAGGGAACTGGACTGATATATTGGGACTCTCCAGAACACCCAGAGGGACCATTAGGAGCACATGAGCTGTACAGAGTGCAGCCTCACAAGCTAATAGGCTGTTTTCACACACACATTATGGAATAATAGGTGGAGTTGTAGTAACACATCAGCAGTATTTTTCCAGACAGTGCTTGCAGCAATTTAGCAGTGACCACCAAGATGAGAAACTTGCCCTAAAGCATTCCACTTACAGACACTGTAAATTAGAGATGACTCTTTATGTTGACCTCGATGTAGAATATGATAAGTTGGGGATCCATTAAACGTAAGACCTAGTTTCCGTTAAGTACTTAAATCTTAATTCTACTGCTTTCTGTGATGCACCTGCTTATCTCATTATGTGTCTCATTATTGATTGTTTCCATTCATTGTAGCTGAGACTCATAAAAAATTCAAACTATTCATCTGTTAAAGGACTATGAAGGTGAATGACCATATTCCATGACCACAGACAGAATATGGTCATTACTGGATTGAAGCTTGAATAATCTCATTATGGAATAAATCAATGTTGCATCAGATATGTACCTCTTTATCACTGAGTAGCTCAAAGTGGCTTCCATGATTGATATCACTGGCCAGCAGATAAACTGAGCAGACCAAAACCTGATTATGGCCTTCAATGACTGAGTAGGTATAAGTTGTGAAAGTGTGTATCGGTTTGGTCAGGCAATCTATCCTCTGCCATGTGCATAGATGTGGTCTGTGCACTGCAATGTTCTATATGTGGGATCATCCAGGTCCTAAATGACCATGACACTGTTTTTCTAGAATCTATTACACACTCAAACAAGGTAACAATGTATCACAGTTTCATTTAAGGCTGGTACAAGAAAGCTGCGGCAAACATAAAAAGAGACTTTAACAACAGGAGCGCCGTCAGGCAGGACATAACCAGCTGGTTTACCTTCCCAATAAACTCGAGCTGAGAAGCTTCCAACTGCAGCTTCTCTTGCTCCACACCCAACCTCTGTTACAGCTCAGCCAGATGTAACTCCACTCGGCGATTCAACTTATCACACCCTAACTCTGCATTCAACTTCTCATGCCCAAACTGCAATAATATTAATTGTTTGTGTTGCTCGAAAGTCCGATCTGATTCAGTGTGCTCCAGTAATTTGGAAGGATCATTCAACTCTTTGTCTTCAAACTTACATATGCCCAATTTACACAAACATATGAGAACTTTGAAAGCACCCTGAAATAACCCTTTATTTGATGAAACTACATCAAGTAAAGGGAGCAGAATTGCTCAATTCCTGTGTGTTATGTACTGTAAAATAGAGAAAGTTTTGTATACTGTACATATGCAACCTGATGATGTCTTGCTGCCGGATTCCCTTCGCTGTGGGATCCCAACATGACATGGTCATTGTGTCTAATATTCAGATTTTCAATGAGGTCTGATCAACTTTCTCTGTTGTCCTTTACTGCCCTCCATCGCCTCCACTTTTCATCCTCTCTCACTCCTCCCTTTCTTCCCTGACCTTCCTGTTCTTCTTTTCTGTGCTCCTGTCACCTCTCCGACTGGCTTCTCATGCCCTCCTTTCTTCTTCCCCTCTCATCTCTCCTCTCCTTGTGAAGTTGCCCAGCTCGCTGCCATGCTGTGTGCCCATGATTCACTGCGACCGCCCTGCCTGCACCTGCTGTTAAACTATTCCAGGGAGGGATCACCTGCAGAGTGCTGAGGTTGGGAAGAAAGAAGTTTGTAAAGATTAATGAGGTAACTGTCCTGTGAAGATGCTTATTTATGTGAATGTAACAGAATCAAAAAACAGGGGAAGGCAGATTTGAAGGGAAAGTACAACAAAAGATTGCCTTGTCCTGCAGGTAAGTTATTCCTGCTGCCAGTGTAGTCCTACCGAACAGGACAAAGTCTGCTATGTATTAATATCAAATATATCACATATTGAGATATTGCTGAATTGACATTGCTACATCTTCATTTTACTGTCTCTGTCAAAATAGTATATTTTTTAAACACCAAATGTTGTTCAAAGCAGGTGTTTTAACAGATTTTAAACTCTTCCCATATGATAATAATGATTCAGCCAATGAATTCCTGAGGTACCTCTATGTCATGTGGTTGCCATCTACATGTAGCCTTGTAGACCTCCATTGCTAAGACCTTGCTCTTGAGAATGTTGGTTTCTATTGGCAATATGATTATTGTCAGAAGATAGCTGTTGTTTATTGCTGCTATACAAATAAAATCTAACTTGACTTTTACTGCTTCAAAAAACAACAACAGCAAATCTGGGATATAAAGCCATTATACTGCATATAATGTATCTAATGGGTTTACCTTTGAGTCATGTGACAGCCTGGGGCATCTCACACAGACACCAAAGGGTGCCCCTGTGTATCATTTGAAGGCACAAAAGGATGGAGGAAGCACTGTTGGTTATAGATGGCATAATGTGGGATCATTAATCATTCTGCTCTCCTCATTTCAAGTCACCTGCCAGGCAACAGATAGCATGGGTCAGTGTTTCTACACAACTCAAAATCAGTCCTCTCTGAGCAGTGTGAAATGCCTCCAAGCCAGAGAGAACAACATGAATACTTTTGGATCAGAGAAGGAGAGAAACGAAGAAAAATAAGCTCTTAATGTTGTTGTTGTTGGTGTGTGTGTGTGTGTGTGTGTGTGTGTGTGTGTGTGTGTGTGTGTGTGTGTGTGTGTGTGTGTGTGTGTGTTGGGGGTGGAGGACTGGCTGAAGAGGGGGGTTGATTTAGACGAAGAAGAGATAAGGAAGGAGGAGAGAAGATGAGAGTGAAAAAAGAGGAGAGGAAAATCTAGGTTGCGTGAACACGGAGAGAGAACTTCAAAGGAGCAGGCATCTTAAAAGTGGAGCACCTTTTCATGGAGACCACCTGATGAGAGGCGGATTGGAGGGACAGTGAGGGAAATAAATGCAAAGGGGCAGGTGGGTACAGATGATGGGCAGGTTGAGGGAAACCTGCTGAGGAAATGCACCGGCAAAGGTGGAACGGTTTTGTATTTCCATAACAGTTCTGACTGAGAGTTGGTTTGTCCTCAGGTGTTGACCCCAGAGTATGTTGGGCAGGCAGGCAGTCAGAATACTTTACCTGAGACAACTACAACAATTTAATTTGTGATTTTAGCACATGCATACTTGATCTGCATGAACAGGAACGCATTTTAATATCCCCAAATTAGTTTTATTTGCACAATAAAGCAATTTTGCATAGCCCAACAGCGTTGATCTGAATATGAGATGCTCAGTTGCAAGGACTATACATTTGCAAGGCAGACAGATTTGTGGAACAATGGAATGGATGATTTTCCAGTTAAGGAAAAATTCTTTTCCCTGCAGGAAGCTGACAGACATGCCAGAGCACAGTAGGTGTGATTGTGACTTGACTTGCTGCGCCACAGGTCCATCGTTAAATAAAACCTCTGACATTTATACAATTATACTTGAATATCGCAGCAGTAATTACTGAACAGCTCTTGGGTAGCAAACATATTGGTGTTTGTGCTGGTGTTCAGCTCACGGTCTGATCAGCTGTTTATCACTGACACGCCTTAATCTTCATGATCTTGAAGTTGTTCAGAGTGCTATTAGTTTAGTCTGAATGGTTGAATAGATGTCAGTTAACGTTAAAACCAAATGCTCTGCGTCCTTCATGAAACTGAGAAAAAAATAATTGCAGGTTTGTAATTCAGGATTCAAAGTTATTCTAGGCAGAGCGACAGAAAAAGGTCAACCAGCAGTCAGAATAATCCACTAGTGTAAACTACAAATCAACAGCAGTGGTTTGTCAGGTTTGTTCACTGTGTGATAGGTGAATGAATTAATCTCAAGTGTGCAGCACATAAACAAATACCCGCTACTGCACAAACATGCAGTTGTCAGTGTTTATGGGTTCATTTGTGCCAGTATACACTTCCAGTGCCTTTCCCATGTGGTCACTTTCTGAAATCAATATCTGCCGAAGATCTATACCAAAACAAGCGTATTAGGATATATGGTTTCTTGTGTGTGTGTGTGTGTGTGTGTGTGTGTGTGGTTGTGTGTGTGTGTGCTGTGAACACATGGCAGTGCTACAAAAAAGGTTGCAATAGAATATGCAATGCAATAGATATGTCCCTAGGGGGCGCCACTGGATGTCTTGCCTGCAGCTTTCAACCGGACTTCTAGATATAAATTGTTGCCTCAGCTTGTTGTGCCCTGAGCAAATTTTTTGGCATCATGTGTAACCCACATTCAGTAGTATCGTTCAGTGCATGGTGGGAAAATTCTTCTTTTTCATTTTTTAAAGAAAATTGTCAGGCATTTTTGTTCAAACATAGCAATTCGGAAATTGATGAGATGGAGGCATTCAATGTCTCTGTGGAGTTGTACAGATACACTTTCTCCCTCTGAATGATTCATCATCTAGCCTGATTACTTTACTATAATATTGCCGTCTTGTTTTCCATCTGTCTTCTTCATACAGACCTCACAGAACTGAGTTAGTTATTGCGAAGTCAGGACGGAGTCAATGGCTTTAATTCTCTCAGTGGTCGTCATGACGGCCAGGCAGTTTGGTGTTGCACCAAATACATGTGAAGGGCACATTCCCATGCCAATTTGCACCCTCTTGTCATTATAAATACTGTACATGCAAGATTATTTTTTTAATAGAGTAGATTGTTTGTATTTGTTTAGTCGAAATATTGACTTGGCATTTTTTGATGAGATGACAACCCTTTATGTTACATCCTTCTGCTGTCAAGTGAAGCTCACAACCAGTCTCTCCATCTGCCTCGCTGTTTATCCTCGCTGTTTGTTCTGGAAGACATATGAGGACAAGGTCAGCAGTAGCTTCTCCTCTCTTCCTCTTGTCTTCCACCTGACCTGTCTGATGGGAGCTGACAACAGATCACAGCCTTCAACTACAAAAAAGAAGTAAAAGGTAGAGGACAGCTGCATTGCTCTGGCACAGAGAGAGAGTGGCAGCGAGAGGAGAGATTTTCTCAGAAGGAGTTCAGTCCCTGCTGGGCCAGCGGATTACAGAAAAGTGAAGAGGAGGAGGATGGATTTGTGGTGCAGAGTATTACAGGACGACATTGTCATTATCTGTACTCTGGCTTTTGTCATGTGGTAAACGAAGAGAGGAGACAGGTAAATGTATTTTAAGTCACAGACTTTAAACACATTCAAGTGTTTACAGTAGTTCTGTTCCTCTGTGACTTCTTCTGTGGTGTTTGTCAGTTTGATGTAGAGACAAATACACACATTTCTTTTTCGTACAAATTAACACAAAACGCCAGGGGTCAACACGGTTGATTGTCTCCAAATGTTTGCCTAAGGATACATCTGTCCCCCATACACACACACACACACAAACACACACAAACTTGCAGATAAAATTAAATGAACACAGGTAGATGAGTCTGAAAATAATATTGCAATACTGTGGTGCCCCTTCCTCGACTTGTATAGGCATTTGGTGAACTCAGATTTTATTAGTATGGTGCTGATTCAACTGTTCTCTCTATCTCATGACATTTAACAACATGGGTGTCAGTTGAGTTAGAAATATGGTGGGTACAGTGATGTGTGCACCATGACTGCACCAACTCCATAGTTATAGTCATGGTTTCAACTCGTCATTAAAAAAAATGGTGGGTACAAAATTAATCTCGACAAAAAGTTGCTGAATAGTAACTATTCTTAGCAAGTTTTTGGCAACTAAGGTGACGAAGGCTACATGTGGATGGTCCAACAAAAATAAAACATGTGAAAGAATCTTGGAAGTGCTATTTGTCCATTGATGTTGTAAGAAGCTTCGATTCGGCATTGGATCAGATCCCTCCTGGACATATTCTGGGCATGTTTAACTAGATTACAAGAAGACCCAAACTGGAGACTTTCCGAATCCCATCTGGCAAAGGACTATATCAGAATACTCCCAAAAGAACTTGGGAAAGCCGGAGAGAAATGGTTTGGACCACCCGGGGTCATATGAGCAGCAGATAGTGGGTGAAAGGATTTTCATTCATTTTTGCCTTGGACTTATAACTAATTAAGGTGATTTCACATCACAGGCTGAAATGGCTCAAAAGGTCTTGGATTTTTAATACAAATGGGTTAGGGTCAGTTTTCACCCTCAAATGGCCCTAAAACCATTGTTTTACAGTTTCACAAGATCAGCTTCATCATCCCATCTCTGCATGCTTGTTTGCCTCGAATAAAGACGTCCGAAAGGTGACACTGAGGGTTCAGCAGTATTCTCTGAAGGACAAATACAATCCTCCTGTTCTCAATTAGGTCACTTTGTGTTATTGCCAGTGAGCCCTCAACTCGCCACTCAACCTCACTTGCTGACACACATTATTATTGTTTATATAACATGGTCCAGCTTCAGGCCGAGCTAACTTCATTACACATGACGGAATAAGAACCACATGACATCTGTCACGACAAATGAATATTAACTCGGTGTGTGTGTGTGTGTGTGTGCACATCTGGGGTTAAGGGAGTTCACTGGAAAATCTAAACCATTAAAAAACATTATAGCCATATTATGGCTAGCTACTCTATACCTGTGATCACCCCGAATTTAATTTGAGGTCAAGCCCCCAGAATTGGACACCGTCTGTGGAATCTCAATATGAATAAAAAAAACTGCATGTGTAAAACATAACATTACAGTGTGGTGATCTAGTGGTTCTGTTATATTGTAGGAGACAATTTGCTGGTATGATTCGGGTCCAGGTGGAGAAAGGGGGTCACTGCAAATCAATGCAAATCAAAGTGGTTCTGCATGACCACCATGACTTCATGACTCTATGATGACAATGATAATGTCACCATCCAACAGGCACAAAGGGTCACTAAATGCCTAAATGATTGTAATATGATGCTATGGCCTTTATAGTCTCCAGATCCAAACTACACACTTCTGGGAGAGTTTGGCTCCCATGATGGTTTCTATGATGGTTAGATGACTGAAAGTTTGGCTTTAATAGAAATATTCTGTATTTTTTGTCTTTTCAGAATTCTCCAGAGATCTGTAGAAACTTAAGGTGTCTGGTTTAGTTCCACTTACATTGTTCACCTGCACTAGGGTCCGGTTTGTATGTAAAACTACCACAGTTCATTTGTAACCTGACACACATCACTACACAAGACTGGTGTGAAACCGACCACCAACGTTACTGACCACTGAAGCTCTTGTGGCAGCAGGTGTTGTTACAAATATTCTTCTCTCCAGCCAATTAGCCAATGAATGGACAGTGCGTCTGGTCTGGTTTGTTAAGTAAGAAAATAGAGCAGCGTGAAAAACACAAACGTACAAATACACTCTGGCCTTCACAAGGAAACAATTAATTTTCAATTGGTCAAGCCAAGAATGACCAGCTGTTCAGTTAGTTACCTGTATGTGGTGGAGCGCGATACAGAGAGTGAGTGTGTGTATGTGTGTGTGGGTATATGTTGCTCAGGTGTAATACTGACTCATCAAGGAAGAACCTGTATGTGTGAGTGAGCGACACAAAGAGAAATTGGAAGTCTGTCTTTGTCGGTTAGGCTGAAATTGATTCATTGGCATGCCAGGGCTGCGAAGGATGGCACTCCTGTGTGTGTGTGTGAGTGTGTATGTGTGTGTGTGACAGTTAACAGGGCCCAAATTGATTTACTGGCATGGCTGGATAGCACCAGGGGCGAGTCTGCATGTCTGCTGGGAAAGAGACAAGCAGGTGGACTCTGAAAGAGAGAGTGAAAGGTGTGATTGACTGGGTGAGGCTTTTTGAAGGTGGGTATAAGTCCAGCCGCAGTTGGTGAGTCTGTGTGTGTGTGTTTATGGAGCATCTGGAGTCTTTCTGACATTAAG
>CAAKHB010007809.1:109217-122830 GCA_901007665.1 Aeoliscus strigatus
CATGCACATGAGGAACACTCCTCTGTGGGCATGCACGCTTTAGGCTTTAACACACACACACACACACACACACACACACACACACACACACACACTCACTGCTTGAGTTTTGTTTCAGGCATGGTAGAGCATCAATGTCCTTCCTATTCAGTATTAATGTTATTAAGATGTGCAATTGAAGAAAAGGACAATAAGCAATTATTTTTGCCCAATTAAGTCAAAACTGAGTTAGTGCAATGTTTACTCTGACATTTACTGTCAGAATGACATATCATTTTGTAATTATACAGCGTGAGGGCTTGTGAGAGACTCATCGCACATAACACACTACTCAGACGCTAATGCGCATTGTTTAAACACACAAACACTGTATCTCAAGGCTGTTTCAAATTAGACCATAAATCTACAAGATCTTTAATGACTTCCTGAATAATGAAACTTGTTCTGTTTCACACTTTCTGCAAAGGACCATGATCAGAGTCTGGTTATTTTACAACATATTAAAACAATAATCTGAGATAACAATTAAGTGTTCATTAGCTCACATTCAATACGTTTCTTTCATGCAAAACACAGATGTTCTCTCAGATGATACCATTTCAAAGTTGTGTTCAAACGCACCAAAGAACAACAGAAACCTTCAAATCATTGTAGGATTTCATCACCTCTACATGACCAGGTCCAGTAATTAGCCGCACTGCTTCCTAAAGGTCTGTTTAATGTAGCTTAAAGTGAGCTCAGACTCACTAGAACCATTCTAGAGTGAGTTTTCTGTAGGCTCAGACTGCTGTGGGATTAGATCGCCACTCATTCTCCATCAGTACCATAGAACAGACAAAACTCATCAAACTATGTCAATTGCTCCTCAGTGCTGGTGGCAGATTTTAGTATTATACAAAGCAGAGATGACTTATCTGAGTGAATTTGTCATAGACTGTTGACAAGAGATGAATCATTAGCAATCAGGCGCTGTTATTGTCTAGTACGGGCTGTTCATGTTAGTTGGTATACTGTAGAAAAGGCAGCTGTGTCTCACACATGTACCAAAGGTGTCTGGTCAGTAGAAAATGCCAGGGAATTTAAACAGTAAATGTATTATCGAACATGGATGGATGAGAATGTTATTTGACTAGAAGATGACAGCAAACATGAGAAGTATTTTTTTGGGACTGCTCATCTGTGAAGTAGTATTCACTGCCCCCACCCATAAAGAATAAACACAGACCATCAGCTCAAGAACAAAATTAATATATAATGCTAAAATGTAATGAAACCAATGAACCAATGCAACAAGCTCATGTGACTGTAACACCACCAAGTCTGCATATTTTGTTTCACAGCAAAAGCAAAAAAAAATAAATGTTGCATCTTAGAAAGACACAGGTGAATATAGTCCCCCTATAGCTACTATGGAAGGAGCTCTGTTGCCATCTCATTCTGTTCATCCATTATGTATGACCAATTTATGCTGCCAACGTAGAGAGGGAGAGATGGAGAAAATTGCAGTGTTGCAAAATGATCGACTGTATCTATATTCGTGAGGATAATCAGGATATTGGAAATGTGGTCACATCTGTAAGTCTATTCATGATGGATGGTTCATTTCCACAAGAAGAGAGACAGCAGCAGAGAACAAACATCACCGCTCTCCACCCGGAGGCCTTCCCTATCTCACTTGCATCATCGCTAAGATGTGGACTTTATGACGTCACACACTTTGTTGTGGGTTTGTGTGTGTGACAGTAACTGCTCTGAACAGATGCCTTTAACAGATGTCATCCAGTTCGAGCCAGAGTCCCTGAACCAAAAAACTGCAGTATCTATCCGTCTATTCCTGAGAGAACAAAATCAACATTGATTATGACTCCACCTACAAAAGGCAGAAATGTTTTGTGTGGGTGAAAATAGTGACTCAGTAATTTCAAAGTGTCTCTGCGAGGTGCAGCGTCACAGACACATGTTAGCGTGGAGAACATATTTTGCCCAAACACAATTGAGCGAAAGTAAAACAAATTAAAGTCAATTGTCATATAATTACCTGATAGATTAGATGAGCTACATTGTTTTTACTTTCCTTATTACCAAAGGAGAATTAACACTTCCTCCACAGGACACACTGACACCTTCATGCCACGATTACTGTGTGGCAGTGTCGAACACATGATCTGTTTATTCCTACGAGAAATGGGTGGTAGAACTGTGTGTAATAAGGCCAGTTTATCATGAATTATTGAACCCTGCTGATAAGAGCTGTGTCCTCTGTGCCAGTAGGCTGTATCTGTTATGACATGTTTACATTCTCTCCAAAGGCGGAAAACACACACACACACACACGCAGCGTCTATTGCTATCTGTGTTATGTCACACACACATGCTTTCCTGTCAACACATACTAAACAATGAATGCAGACAAAAAATGCAAACACAACACATCACCAGTGGAAGCAGAGTCCCAGCAGTTCACAGATTTTTGCGAATGAAAGATTCATGTGCTGATTCAAACGATATAGACAATTAGTTTGTGTAATTAAACACCTTGAGTGTGTCACTTCTGATCAGGTTGTCTGCACTTTAATAATGTCAACAAAAGCACAAGTGGCTGTAAGTGTTGCCTGCCTATGAAACACTTTGATAAATGGCATGTAGCTGCTAATAGAGGTCTAATGATTGAGCCCTCATATTCCAGTGAAAGAATGCAAAAATGTTGACATGCTATTTGTGCATGCTCTTTAAGTATTGTTACATTTCAGTAAGTATAGAATGTGAATATAGAGGTAGGCAAGATTTGTGGTGCTAATTGTTGCTGCACACTATTACATCCTGTATGGAATGCAACTTGCCACTTGAGAATCATCCTGAATTTATTCATCAGGATATTATATTGGCTGTTGGCTTTATTTAATTTGCTTATTCTTCATGCCAAGTTGTTTCTGTGCTTTTAAATAACACTGCAAATTTCATCATATCTGCCAGGGCAATTTCATCATGTTTTAGCTGCCATAAGGGATACTTTCTTCCCATTGTAATAAAACCAAGCTATGGTACTTTACTGTCCTCGTCTTTCATCCTCCTCTCTTTGTCTCTTATTCTCCCTGCCTGTTGTCGCCTTTGAAGGCAGAGGAATAAATATGAAGCGATTTTTGTTGTTTTGAAAGACAAATCAAAGCAGGATGGCCCATGGTGACCATATTCTCAAACAAACAGTCTGCACCTAGAGTGTATTGCAGGTTCGTCTGTGCAGGAGATACGTAGGTTTCATCACGATGGATTGTAAATTATTTCAGTGCCTAAGAGACTTACTGACAGCAGTTTTTTTTCTGAGACACAGCAAACAATTTAGAATTTATTTTCACATACAATTATGAATAGACATAGTTTTTTTAATGCACATTCTGTAATTATGACCATTGCTCCGCACTGTTGTTTGAGAAACACTGACACAGTGACCATGTTGCAGTTGGCAAGAAAAACCAAACTTCCTTGAGCAGAATAGATAAACAAGGAGTATTTGTCAGATGGTTCTCTTGTCAAGACTGAACATATTTGTATTTCCTGTGGATGTGAACAGAGTTACACCCACGAACTTGTCCAGTACTACTAAATACTACTAGTCAAGCACCCCCCACCCCCAGCAAAAACAACAACGAAAAATAGTTTATGTGTATGCATGAACATGTGTATATAGTACCTTGATCGTTCTTCTGGACATTATTTCACCTTATTGTAATTAAATACCATGCCATGTAACAGGTATGTTTTCCCTATCCAATGTTGATTAGAGCTGCACGATAAAAGGTTAACTATGTATTATTTTTATTAAAAGGTGTATATTAGAGGGGCACAGAATAAAAGTGTAGATTTTCCTGAAAAAAATCATATGTAGTGTACTCTGTCTGTCCTTTGTGCACCTTTTTCATAATTTGGAGACCTACAATTCCAATCATATTTGTGTTAAACAGTGGACATTTAGGAACAGGAGGAATGGTGATATGATTTTCTCTTGTGTACTAATCTCAATATGTTTTACATTATATTTGCCTTTTTTGTGTAGAATAAAAAAAAAAAGTTTGGAACACAGTCTCATTCCCCTTGGTGTGTTATACCTGTGTTACAAACCTTCAGATTAACCATCTTAAATTTTAAAATCTTGGGATTTGAAATTCCACCCTGCTCATGCCACACACTGATTAGCTTAAACACATAACAATAGCAGCTTTTCAGCCTAGGCCATCAACAGCAAGACCATGTCTAAGATTGAGAGGCACAATACTTTAAATGAATGCAGGCCACCACACCATCTTCAGAGTGTTTGGCATTGGTTGTCCTACTACTCGTACACAGCACTGCTGTAAAGGTGATCAGAAGCACTAAATTCACTGGAGTGCCTATCTCAGACAATCTCACCTGGTCCATGAACATTCCGTCAGTTTTTTTCCTCAGCCTCATTTTTCCCTTTTTCAATCACAGCTGTATTTTTATTTATTTATTTTTATTTCTTGTATACATGATGCACATTTTAATATTGCTGCTGTACTTTTATATTGCACGCATGTACATATATATTTTCATTATTTATTATACAACTCTACACTCAAAGTCTTGCCTGATGCAATGCAATGTTGGTCTGTACAGTATACACTCTGTGCATACCTAAATGACAATAAAGTTGTCTAATTGTAAGTCTGGATTCCACTGGAGGGAGGGACGCACATCTTTCCATTCTTGAACATGCTAGCCCAAAAAATTCTCCAATTAGATTCCATCTCAACCAAAGTGAACATGTAATGACAAAGCAAAGGCCAAACTAACGGGATTCCCATAATCAAGGTGTCAACAAACCATCTGTTCTGTATGTAATTAGCATGTATATGTGTACTCTCTCACTGCAAATCTCCCCTCATCTATTCACACACTGAACATTGATTACTGGCACACCATTGAAGAATGAAGTGTGTGGATGATGTGTGTGTAGATCTTTTTCTGTTTGCATGCATGTGCGGGTGTTTCCCAGAGAATCTGTGGTGTGATTGGTAATTTATCTGTTCAGACCCATAGCTTGTTCACAGAGCTAGATGCAACACTCCTACTAACACCTAGCTGTCTCGACATTTGGGGATGGCAGACACAGTTGGAGAAAGTAAAACATGTTATCCACACTTAAAATTGAGTTTTAAGAGTTTTTGTTACAGAACAGGCTTTCCTGTGGCGCTGTAACAACTTTCCCTTGAATTGAGTTGCAGTAACTTCAGGTTCTCATAGCATGTGGTCCCTGCCTCTGGAGGCCAACAGTCTCCAATTATAAGTTCAAACATAAGGGATTCTGCTGCCTGACATGCATGTTTGTTACATAGCAGTCCGAACCTTGATTCCAGTATGATTTACTTTACACAGTAAATTGTTGTCATGTCATTGTTGTTGGCTTCTGTTATTACAGCATATCAGCAGGGTTCAAAACAGAAAATAGCTATACTAATTTTGTGATCACACAATGATCAAAGCTTTGGACAGCCCATTGAGAGCAATTGAAGTTTCATTAATGACACTTGAACATGTGAACAGGAGGGACGTGGATCGAACGCCAAGCAATTAGTGTCTGAGTAGCTGCTGTTGAAGAAAGGAAGCAAGCTACAGAAAGCACGTCACATTTCACACTGCAAGTGGAAATAAAACACAAATACACTTACTATAGATTTTGGTTTCTCTGTACGCCATTTTCTTTTGTGGTCATGTATTTTGTCTGATACAAACCCTCCCCCACACTGCCTTCTTCGTTACAGATTCTCTATACTGATGTCAAAAACAGAGGACAAAATGTTTCCTGTGCATCAGTAAAAGACAAAAGAAATAGTGAAAAACCTTGGCCATTGGATTTACCGAGGATGTTATCTGTTATTTTACTGGTGAATCTATAGGGAAATAGGGTTTTGTTGTGTTTATGGTACACAATCATGCTTTCCTTCAATGATTCCTGTGAATTTGGTCACAAAGAGGTCACAAAGAGAGTAAACAGATGCAGCAGTCATGATCTCTGTCTGACCTCTGTAGCAGGTTTAGATTCTAAACTATAAAGGCAGCTGCTGCCCATCTGGCTGCCTGCAGATTGTGTCGGGCCGAAGGGATGTTGGACTGATCTCCCTGCAGGTCTTCTTCACCTCTCAAATGCTCTCTGCTCTCCTGCAGAAGTGGGATTTACTGTGCTGAGTCTTCTGGGAAAAGAGGTTCAGCATGTAGGCCGATCTTTGTGTGGCAAGATTCCTTTGACTTCTCTTAAATATGTTTGCGTCATCATCAGCATTAACCTCTGCTGGTGGATATGAATTCATTTTTATTGAGTGAGGGACTTTCCTTTCCAAAACTTTTCAGTTATGCACATTTTCAATATCAACATAAAATTAAATAATCCTTCAAAATCCAGGATATATTCTGGTATATTTACCTCTTCTCTTCCTGTAAAACATCAATGTGGTGTGTATTATAATCACCCTCAGGGTGATGCCCACAAACATCTTCCCAAACTCCCTGCTGAAAGCACTTAGTAGTCCTCCTTGAACAGTATGTACGTATGCACACTAATCTTGGGAATTATTTCTAATGCTGTCTTTAACCTACGAGGATGTTTATTTTAAGATCCACATCTGTGCATGATTGACGTTTTTACCTTTTATACCAGTGAAAACAGATAATTTTTGCAGTTAATCCACGCTTCTAGAATCCACGAGTTCTAGAATGAGAAGTGTAAATTCTGGTCTGAAACACATAGTAGATAGACATGTTCTGCACCAGTTCTGCCACTTCGAGTCTTTCAAGGAAAAGAAAAGTGTCATGGTGACTGTACATCTCCAAATAGATTAAAATTCAGACTGTATCACTGCTATCCACCTCATTTAGCATCAAGAGCACTCTGCTTGCAGCATCATTTCCAGTGAGTTACCGTGAAATCAAGGTGCTTCTTTTGGTATATTCTATATATTATCCTCATAGAAAAAAAATCAATGATAATTTCTGTGATATTTTGTTGCTATTTACATAAGTCTAAGAAACTATGAGCATATCGTTGTTATATCAAAGTCAGCTTTATTATCAATTATGATTATATGTACAGGACATACAAAGGCTATTGTTGCTTCTGGTCCACAGTGTGCATCAAAACATAAATAATTTAATGATACAATTAACAAGAATAGTGCAAATTATATTAAGAAACCTTCATATAAAAGATAGTCAGGGTTGCATGAAATATACGCACATCAGAACAAATTAATATTCTACCTGCTTTATCATAAATAATATGGAACATTAGCAATAGCTACTTTAAACCACACAGCAATTCAGCTAGTCTGGATACTTTCAATGGCAGGTAGAAGGTAGAAGGTGGTCATGTTATTATATCCTATTATTTATCCTGTACACTTTTATACTATTTTTTATACTTTTATGCAACATGTAACATTGGAAACATTACACAGTGCACGAGCAGCGCAGCTGTCAGTGGTAACAACAAGAACAGCTTTCAGCGACAGCGTTACACAAGCACCTCCATAGGCATTTGCACTTAAACCTCACCTCATGCAGATTGATTCATTTTTAATATTAAATGGTTATGGAATGATTTTTGATACAGGGTTCTTATTAGAAGCACAATATTCATCCTGTCCTGCTGTCCTTTACAAACAGAAAGGATCACGCATCCACGAGTGGTTTTAAAAATGCAGTTACCTTCTGTCTCATTGAGATTGCAGCCTCTAACCATCTGCCTCTTCTTCCCTGAACCCCACACATCCCATTCTCCCTTTTTCCCTACTGCTCTATTGTTTAACTTTGCCTCTTTCTTTTCTCCACCTTCCCCACTGTGCCTTCCTCTTCATCCATGTTAAACAGTGCATGAATAAACCATGCCATTATTGAAGAAAGTGTGTTTCATTTTGTTCCAGTGTGTTCCATTTTACTTCAGTGTGTTTCATCCATGATGCAGTCACAGTTACATATACATACATACATACATACAGTATACACAAGTGTAGGCTTTCATCCTTATCAAATGAGACAGAAGCTAACTCGGTATGGCTACAACCTCCAAATAGCAGCAGTGACCTTCATCTGTGCATTAGTGCTTGTGTAAGACTAGTAGCCAGATAAGAATGCTGGTTTTGATACATGTTAAGAGCAACGTGGGACCTCTCTGAATGAGTGTCATCTTATCAGCGGTATGTATGTACGGCTCTGACTGTCTGCCTGGAATGTTTTCTGATGTGTGTGACCTAAGGTCCATTCCTTAGTTCGAAGCAGTTAAAGACACTACTGGACATGAACTCTTCCGCTCAGGGCTTATCCAACTCTGGTTGGGGCAGGCTAGGTGCCAGTGTTACCAAATGGAGTGTACTGATAATAGTGTACTAATTTGACTCACAACCTGATGGGAAATTAGTTGAGATGACGTGAGATGTGTGTTTGTTTGTTAGCTGAACGTCCTTCGTAGTGACATATTTTCCGCATTTAATGAGTGAGGAGAGCTGCAGAGAAAAAAATCAAAGTCCATCAAAGCTGAACTTCAAAAGTTTCGAATGCGTCAGTCTTCAGTGAGAATGTATGAGAAGAAAACATGTTCTTGCGCAATTTTAATTTGAATTAAACAGAAATAGCAACAGCACCTATTTGACCATTTTTAAGGGACACTTAGAAGCAAAGCTTCCCTTACATTCTGAGAGCAATTGCCTCTGTTATGCGTACACCATCATTTTGATAATAAACCACATCAAATACATTTTGAAAATGTTTCTATTGCACAGATAATTTGTCTGTTTGTCTTTGTATACAGCATAAAATGCACACACCTAATATACATAAACACACATGTACTGAGCTGCGTGTGAGAGGGACCGAAGCTGAAGACGTAGCTAGAGGCTAATCGACATAAGAAGAAGCCATAAAGTCAACAGCTTAATGCAGAAATATTTATACAGACGTATTGAACCATAACATTTGAACACAGTTCAGGATCACCAGGTGTGTGTGTATGCGTGCACGATCTTTACTGTAAATGATGTGCAGCACCAGTAACATTCTCCTCCGACTTACTTTGCATTGCCTCAGGTGCACATCAAACACAAACACACAGGCACATAGTCATTAGTAGGCAAACCGCATTTTTAAACAACCACCTACTCATCACCAACTTCCCTCTGCTCCTCTCCTGCAATCCACCTTCCTTACTCTACCAGCATCCTTTCCCTCAGTCTTCTTCAACTTTTTTCTGCCATCTTTTCTGTGGCATCACCCCCACCCAATCCCATTTCTCCACAAAAGTAAAAACTGCAGTAAGCCTCTGATATCCATTAAAATGCAAAATATGTTTGGAATGACCACACACTGAACAAATAGGATGGGATGTAGGGATGTACATAACTGTACAATTAGGATGTACATAACTGTGTTTTTGATTACCAGCCATCCTGGTGCGTTTGCAAACCAAACCCAGAAGGCAGCCTTTAGCAAATTTTAAAACTGTGTAATGACCCTTTACTTCTCTGTCAAATGCTAAATCATCTATGCTGACAATTTAAAAGGAGCAGCATTGTAATGTTGCATAGAGAATATGTGTATGTGATGTGTTTAAGAACAGTGTGTTTGTGGTATACCGCTGGTCAAAGTGTACCTCAGCCTGAGATTATGAGAGTATTTTATGAGATAGGTGAAGGAAAGGTGAAGGTAGAATATATCTTTGAGGTGAATAGACAGATGGCACATAGACAACTTTTATCTGACAGTGTACTGTCCGACATCCTGTTATGTTGATTTTTTTTTTTTTTTTTGAGACTGCAACTGTGAGTCAGCCAGGGGTGGTGAGAAGCTGATAATGACCAAGAGTCAAAAAAGACCACAAACCTTGACTGACTCGTCTGTCTTTCTGTATTTGTTCCATGCTTCACTCCAGCCTATCAGAACAATACAGCAACCTTTTGGCAGCTGCCTCTTCTCAGTCTTTTCTCCATTGGACCTGAAAACAGGTGGCAGAAAAGCTAAACACTGTTCATATTCAGTTTTTCCAAGGAATGTGAGGCTGGAAAGCAAAATGATGACCATGGACATGAAGTGAATCTCCTCATTCATCCTTCATTCACCACGTTCATCAGTCCAAATATAGTACACTTTTCGTCACTTATTGATCATTTGTGGCCAGCAGTGGGCTTTTCCAGGCCTGGCAAATTGGCAAGTAAGATCACTGAGCAGCTTCACATTTACAATATGACACTGGATAATAATGAATGATATCAACAGTGTACAAGTGAATAATATGTATGCTGAACTTAAATGTTCCGGCAGTGCTGCTCAAACACTTCAACTTTTGCCATCAAAATGACTGGAAGTTGTGGATAAGAAAACACAGTGGGACCATAGCTTGAGGTCATACCTAGTCCCTTTACAAATTTGATGACTATACTAAAGAAAAAAACAAAAACAAAAAAACAAAAAGGTTTTCTATGTATAACTTGTGCAGGTTCATGGACAGGGGGCAAAGTAAACCCCCATGTTCGTTGCGAAAACAGGACACAGCAGACATTCACAACGTTAAGGGGTTAAACACAGGATGTCACGGGTCCTTCAGTATGACTCAGATCGTATTTCCATACACAGTGCAAAATGGTGTCTGAATGTATTTGTATCTTAGTGCATCCTGCATCTCTTTATCTCATTTATTTTAGTCCACAGATGAAATTGTAGAACACTTGTCTTGTTTACTTTGCCTTTTCTAGTTATCTGATTTAAAAAAAGGCAACTTTCCAAGCTCTCTTTTGTTGTCATCTGACATTCACCATCAAAATGTAACTCCACTGCTTCTCACCTTTGGTCTCCTTGTAAATGTTTCTTTTACAGCTCTTAACTATACAGTGCAGGCAGCTTTCAGTTAGCTTGGCAGTTAAGATTGTAGTCGGCTGGCGCTGTAAATGCATTAGCATTTAAATTCAACTGCCGGAAGGTTTCACAGATCAGAGTCACGGATTTGTCTGATTTTAAGTTTGAAAGACTTCATTCTGCTTACAATGAGAGAGTGAGGTTTGTCAAGGTCACCCGTACCGTACGCAGATGTCTAAAACATGAATCTCACGAGATTTGCACATCTTCTCTGTGTGTGTGTACATATGTTGTTTTTTAGGAGAGTATTTACCTTTGGATTAATATTTATATCTCTAGAGGGTTTTTGATCAAAGTGTTGGAGTCATTAATTTTTTAGTCCCACTGTTTCTGCTTGGTTTTACATGTGATTCAAAGAATAATGCACTGTTTACTAGGACCATGGGCAAAAAAACAAGTTGACAAGTTGTTAAGCTGTTAAGCTCAGTCTTTGACTATCAGCCTAACAATAGCTAGCAGTGTGTGTGTTCTGTCTGGAAATATTTGTTCAAACATATAAGAATAAAAAGCAGGACCGTTAACTAGCTACTATAAGACAAGGTTGAAGACACTCTTTGATCCGACTCAACTTCAAATCGTCAACCACATCTGGCCAGAGTTGTGAAGAGTTTAAAGAGTAACATTTGTTTTCCCTGGAGCAGTAACATGCTATTAGATGCTTGTTTGCATTTTCTCTCAAAAATCTGTTGTACAGCTGCTCTGGAAAGAAATAGCTGTTTACAGTAACTTCTTGTTGCAATTTACATGATTTAACTTTATGTTGAAATGCATTGTGGGTGAAGACTAATTACAGTAGCTAACAGCAAGAACTCAATGTATCATATGGTAAAAAAAAATCAGACAAGCTGTGTTCTTGTTAATGAGGTGCAATTACAATTAGGTACATTATCAAAGTGTGGTTTGACAGAGGGCACATGCCAGTTCAAAGCAGTGGTGTGAAAGCAGTGCCAGTGCCTTTGTATCATCGCACAAATTGTAAAGAAGGCTTTGCACTCACTGGCCACTTCATTAGGTACAACTTGCTAGTGCGTGGTGGACCATCTTTTGCCCTCAGAACTTTTCTTCATAGCATATATTCAACAATGTGTTGGAAGCATTCCTCAGAGATGTTGTTCTAGCTGCACATCCATGATGATAATCTCCCGCCCCAGCACATCCCAAATGTGCTCTGTTGGAATGAGATCTGGTGACTAGAGGCTATTGGAGTAGAGTGAATTCATTGTTATGTTCAAGAAACCAGTTTGATATTATTTAAGCTTTGAGACATGGTGCCTTATTCTGCTGGAAGTAGCCATCAGCAGATGGGTACAGTACACTGTGGTCATAAAGGGATGAACATGGTCAGCAACAATACTCAAAATATCCCTTCACATCTTATTCTAACAATTTTGTTATCAGGCTTCTGCAGAGCTTCACTGAGATAGTTCTTGTGAATCAGGTGTGGGGATACAGGGTGACATCGAAAACATGCAGGGGAACCAAGGGAGCTGAGAATTTCAGATCAAATAAACTGACTCAGTTAGTCCAGATTATAGATCATTCAGAATCTTATCTGCCTGCATGTTATTGATTTACAGCGATGATTTCTATTCATCATATTAGCTAAAGCAATCCATCAAAAACTCTAAGTGGGTTTTCATACCTAAGCAGTCCACAATGGTCCGCATATTTAGGTTTTTTATTTTGGTGTGAACTGTAGGCTTTATGGGGGTTATTACTTTCAACAGTCTGCCTTTTCGTTCCATGAGTCAATCAATCTCTGTTAAAAAAGTTCTGAGTGGAGTAAGATAGACGAGGTGAATATCAAATGTTTGGGAGGCAAGGGAGGTGTGGCCAGGAGGTCCATGGAGAGAATGGCAGAGATACTAGAACTAGGCCGAGATACTAGAACTAGTATACTTTCTGAAACACAATGGTTTCTATGTAGCATACACCTACATAAAGACAATCTATCCTCAATTCTCCAATTTAGTCAGGGAACAACTCAGTCTGAAAAGAATGAGAGATGTAGTTCAACCACAATTAAGCTATGTATTGTGGTTGTGGCTTTATTCAACCAAACAACAGAAAGAGGGAGAGTTTGACTTCCTTTCCCAGAGCCATTTCCTTCTAATTGAGCTTGAGAGCTCACACTGATGGTTCTTTTCTTTTTCTGAAGCACATCTTGTCTTTGTTTGCTGATTATTTGATGAGCTGGATTTGAGCTGGTGATGGCATTTACAAGGATATCTGGAGTCTTTTTAACACATGCTTTGCAGAATATAAACAGGCTGCGATAAATTTCATTAAGCTTTGGATTGTTTTGTTTTGCTTTGTTGTTAAATGGTATTCTGGTTCATTTGGAACAAAATCAGAGTCACATACAGAATGCCAATGGTGACACAGTCACAGGGGACATTTCTCTTTTCTGATAAAACAGGAGAATGCAAAAATCTCACTTCATTTGGGAATAATGGCTTTTAGCCTCTAAAAGAATGTTTGCCAGGACCTGAGATTCTTTTTACCATCTATTTCTGTGCACTGATGAAAACTAACACAATTTTTTTTATAATGTTTGTTTCCCTTAGCTACAAGTGAGCAAAGAAAAAGAAGTTAAATAAAGGGTAAGTATCACTATGTGCACAGTGACAGTGATGCAACCACTTCACAGAGAGAATGCAAACTATCTTGTATCATGACACACACGCACACACAGACCTCAA